>OZ004880.1:3730183-4256171 GCA_963926505.1 Russula olivacea | reverse complement strand
AAATTAAAAGAAGAGTTAAATCTAAAATAATTCAAAAAGGTAGTTTAGCTAGAGCTAATACTGATTTAATTAATACTAATACATTTGTTAATAAAAATAAAAGAGGTGTATTTAGTATAACTATTAAAACTGGACACATTATTAACAATTAATTAATTTCAATGGATAAATTTTTCTTATAAAATAAATTTATTTAAATATTTATTTTTTTTTATATAAAATAAAGTAAAAGAGATTAAAGTAAAAAGAACTTTAAAAACAAAAATTATATTCTAAGTAACTAATAATATCTATTTTTTAAGATATAAATTAAAAATTATTAATTGATAAAATATCATATAAGATTACAATTAATAATAAGACTTTAGTAATAATAAAAATAAATATAAATATATAATGAATAAAATAAATAGAAATCAATTTCAATCTTTTCCTTATCATTTAGTAGAACCATCCCCATGACCTATTTTAGTTAGTTTTTCATTATTAAGTTTAACCTTAGGTGCAGTTATGTATATGCAAGGTTTTACTCATGGAGGACAATTAATAAGTTTAGGTTTTACTTTAACAGTATTTGGTATGATACTTTGATTTAGAGATATTATAACAGAAGGTACTTATTTAGGACATCATACAATTCAAGTTCAAAAAGGTTTAACTATTGGAGTAGTATTATTTATTATTAGTGAAGTATTTGCTTTTTTAAGTGTATTTGAGCTTTCTTTCATTCTAGTTTATCTCCTACTATAGAAATAGGAGGAGTTTGACCTCCTCAAGGTATAACACCTTTAGATCCTTTTGCAATACCATTATTAAATACTATTTTATTATTATCTTCTGGAGCTTTTGTAACTTATGGTCATCATGCTTTAATACAAGGAGATAGAAAAGGAGCTATCTTAGGTACATTATTAACAATAATTTTTGCTATAATATTTACTGCTTTACAATATTATGAATATTCTGAATCTAGTTTTACAATGAGTGATTCAGTATATGGAACAGTATTTTATGCTTCAACTGGTTTACATGGATTACATGTAATTATTGGTACATTATTTATTTTAGTAGGTTTTGTTAGAATAATTAATTATCATTTAACTGATACACACCATCAAGGACAAGAAGCTGCAATTCTATATTGACATTTTGTAGATGTGGTTTGATTATTCTTATTTATAGCTGTTTATTACTGAGGTGGTAATTAAATTATAAATAAAACAAAAAAAAGAATATTTAAATTAAAATTTACAGGTTTAAATCTTTTACCCCCTTTATTAAAATTTGATTTATCTAAATTAAATAAACCCCGCTAAACCAAATAAGTTTATTTGGTAATTAGCAAGTAATATTTATCTCATAAATAAATAAATATTAGACATTTAATACGAGTCCCCAAGGGTTTATAATACGATAATACTATGAATTTATCCTTATTTTTATTTTTAATAGGAATCTTAGGTTTTATATTAAATCGAAAAAACATAATATTAATGATTATTGCTATAGAAATAATGTTATTAGCAGTAACTATGTTAAACCCTAAACCCTATACCCTAAACCCTAAACCCTAAACCCTAAACCCTAAACCCTAAACCCTAAACCCTAAACCCTAAACCCTAAACCCTAAACCCTAAACCCTAAACCCTAAACCCTAAACCCTAAACCCTAAACCCTAAACCCTAAACCCTAAACCTAACCCTAAACCTAAACCTAACCCTGGGCCCCACCGGGCCCAGGGGCGACCGGTCCATTCCGGGTTACGTAACGGGGAATTTCCTCTTGCGTCAACGATTATGTGATCCAGGGGCACGTGCCCGGCCCGTACGGGCCGGACACGTGACCCCTCTGAGACGGTCTAGAAAGGGACCGCCGGGATCCATTTTCCGAGATGCCCGAGTTTGTTCCCACGGTCACGTGACTAAAACCAACGCATTCGGTTTTTTCGTCAATCACGGGCGGCATTTTGCGAGAATTTCGGTTTTTGCCGAAAATTCAAACTCCGCCGTCTTAAAGCATTGTTAGGTAATCAAAAATAAAGAATGGCCCACACGCGGACTCGAACCCCGCTTTATCGTCTAAAAACGGCGATATTCAAGAAGTACAGGCAACCGCCTGGACTACTAGAATTCGCCGTTCTGGGTAGGCTTAGTAAAACTATTATAAGCGTCACTATAACGCTTTTATGGAAGTATTTTCCCACGGAAAATTTTCTATTGTTCTCCGCATATATAAGGACAGCAAGAACTGATGAGACACTTAGTCGAAATCCCTTCCGTGCGCCCCGCGTATAGAAGGATTTTCTTGCCTCTGTGAACTTTCTCACGCCCATCGCCGCCCCCCCTAGCTTTCAAAAACCCTCTTCGCGGCCCACTCTTTGCTTCAAATATGTCTGGTTCCACCTCTGCTCGCACCCGCGCCGGCCCCCAAGGCCTGGGGAACCTCCAAAGTCTTTCCCGCGCCCTCTCGCCCTCCGCCCAGGCTGCTGCTAGCGCCGGGACCGCTGCTGCCCTCAGCATCGCCCTCACTGCCTGCAACAATGTGGAGGAGATCGTTACCGTGATCCCCACACGGTACAGTGACTCGGTGGCCCCCCTCCTCCGTACCTTAGCCGACGACGTGGAGCGAGCCACCTCCACACGACGCCAGCGCCAAGAGCTGCTCGAGGCGTCTGAATCGGGTCGTTACCCGAAGTGGCTCGAGGGCTCTATTGGAATTCCCTCATTCCAACCCATGCAGCAGTTCGTTTCGACTGCTGATGGGGCCCAAATGATTCAGGAGTATCGTACAGCCCGCGCAGAAGCTCGTCGCACGTCGATGGAGCGCTGGATCGTCGCCACTGGCGCCTTCCTAGACTCGCAATACCGGTTTTTCCTAGACCGTTGTACAGGTGACGCCCCCGAAGCTACGCTTACGGAGGCGGTCAGGGAACGAACTGAGGATCTCGTTACCCAATTCCCGATGATGCGGGACGACCCTGAAGCGGACGTCAATGAAGACGGGAGCCGCCCCCAAATCCCCAACCTGGACGCTACGCGTGCCAGGTACCGTTCTGAGGAGACGAAGATGACGTCCCTCATCCCTAACCTCGTCGAAGCCGTGCGGAATGTCGTAACCGCACGCCACACTCGACGCGCCGCCAAGGACCGAAAGAAGGCGGCGTTACAGCGTCAGGCCGAAGATGTCGTGATGGCAGAGGCCACTCCCGGTGACGCAGGGCCCTCCTCGGCCCCATCTGCTTCGTTCGACGCCGCAACCATACGGCGCATCATCCGTGAGGAGATCAACTCCTCCACGGTAAGTCCTACCCCAGTCAACAGCGTGCTCATCGCTGATCGACTTATAGAAAAAGCAGAAGCCTGGCCGCAAGGCCAATTCCCAGGATGGGAACAAGAAGAAGAAGTCGGGCAAGAAGGGCCCGTCCCCCACCAATCATCCCAACAAGCCCACTCGCGGGGGCAGGGGACGCGGTGGGAAAGGCAGAGGGGGACAGCGCGGGCGTTAATCGCTGACCGCACTTGGTATTACGATAGTCCAAGTAGTTACCCCGACTCAATACTAGAAATTTCGCCGGCTCTGGCGTGTGAGATCATTGCGTTCCGTGCCCCCTTGGCTGTAAAGGAGGCTTTAAAGTTCCGGCATGCAATTCACGTTCAGAAAGGCCTAGCACCGCCTGCCAGCGTTATGTTTGATCTAGGCATAGGGATGCGTTATATCCTCCCTATTACAGTTAAACCATCACTCCCCGTTGAAGCGTGGGACGACTTCTGTCGCCGCTTCCGGTGGTTCTTTTACTATACACAGAATCCACCGCATAGTACAGGGGACCTCCCTTATGAACCAGCGTTCGATGCTGCCAGTCGAAAAACATCTCGACGCGCACCCAACGCCCCGCCTGCTATTGAAAGAGGATTGGCGGAAGGACGCTCCTATATTTCCACATGGAAAGCGGAGGCACCAACCCCCACGGATACTCTAGCCAAGCGTCTGGCACCGAACCTCCGTACCTCGATCAGCGAATGGGTTATTGACAATGAGGTCATTGTAACCCAGACGGATAAGAACTTGGGGCTAGCCCTCATTAAGCGGGATTGGTTCATTAGTGAAACGCGTAAGCTGCTTCTAAATGAGACAGACTACCTACAGATTACCTGCAGGCGATCTTTAGAACACCTTACTACTCAGATAATTGAATATTCGACCATGCTTAACCGCTGGGAGGCGAGTACGAGCCTCCAACAGAATAAACAATTACACGATTTTTTGGCCGCCGGTGTCCAACCCTTTATGGGCACCGACGGTATGCCTCGCCCAATTTTCGCTATCTTTGATGCCTTCCAGCAATCGTGTCAAGAAGCGGGGGTCCCTGTTGCGCTTCTGCCCAACACACCTATTGCGGCAGGTCTGGAACTGTATCGGAAAGCTACGCCGCAGTTCTATGGACTTCCTAAAATACACAAGGATCCATGGAGAATGCGCCCCATCTTCCCGTGTCACTCTGCAATAATCGCGAACCCTGCCACGGTTCTGAGTAAACTGCTGAAGCTACTGATTGCCGAACGTCCCTACGTATTAGAGGGATCTAAAGCCTTTATCGTAGATCTGCAGAAGGTAGTCATGCCCCTAAGCATGATAGCCGACCAGAAGATCTTTATCATAACTGCGGATATTGTTGCCTATTATCCGCACGTCCCGGTACAGGACGCCGTGTCTATAATCAAAGACATGTGGTTATGGCTCCTTAGCGAACGTACGGTACCCAGGGTGTACGCGGAGCTTTTTAACGATCTTCTGGAGCTGAACACACGTTTGCCTAACGTGTGCCAATTCATGGAAGAATACTTCGTACAGAAGAGAGGCCTGGCTATGGGAATGCACTGCGCGCCCGACCTTGCCAATCTCTATGCCGCTTACTACGAAGAGATGTTCATCCCTGCGCATCAGAATATATTATTCTATCGCAGGTTTATTGATGATCTATTCTTCCTCGTCCGTGCTGAGTCCCCTGAAAGCGCCTTGGCGTTAGTAAAGGGTTTAAAACTCCCTGGATGTGAATTGACTTGGTCAGAGGCTAGCCCGTCGGCTTGTTTTCTGGACGTGTTTGTCTGGCTGTCCCCCTTTAACGGCCTGCAATGGAAACCGTTCACTAAAGCCCTGAACCATCTGGAACGTATTCCATGGATCTCTGCCCATCCCCTCCCCGTTAAACGCGGGGCCTTTTATGGCGAGATCTCTAGGCTAGCCATTCTTAGCAGTACGGAAGTCATCTTCCGGGAGCAACTTAAAGGCCTAGCAAACCTTTACCTTGCTCGTGGCTACCCTAACAAGGTCATCAAATCATGGCTTAAGGACTCTAACTCACGCTGGCACAACCGGTTTGCGTCGCGTGTTAGTCGGGAAGACAGTTTAATCCTTAAGTCGGAGATGAACCCTGTATGGAATCGCTTCCCCATCATGCAGTTAACTGAGGTTGTGCACGCAGAGTGGCGTAAGGTCCACACTGATAGGTTCAAGCGTCCGCTTGAGGAGGAAACTCCGCTTCCTGTAGCCATACGGCAACGGATTGACAGAGGCGGTGGCTCTAGTGAGGCCGCCCGAGTTATCCCCCCGTCGCCGGACCTCACACAGGAAGGACCTAGCCGTGAAGTCACCCAACTTGTTAGTCGTCCATTCATGGTCTCCAAGCGCAGAGTCCATAATGCGAACGACTTATTTAATACATGGAAAAAACAGTTAATTTACTCCGTGTTGACAGAACAACAGGAGTCTGCACTCTTCAACGAGGTGGAGTATGCATGATGGAACAGTAGTTTTGATTTTCCTTAATTTTTTAACGTCGTCTAAAGGGACGCGTTAATTGTTTTAAGGAATTTGGTGAGCGTCCTACACTTATCACGGCTGATAAGTGCTCAAACCCTAAACCTAACCCTAAACCTAAACCTAACCCTGGGCCCCACCGGGCCCAGGGGCGACCGGTCCATTCCGGGTTACGTAACGGGGAATTTCCTCTTGCGTCAACGATTATGTGATCCAGGGGCACGTGCCCGGCCCGTACGGGCCGGACACGTGACCCCTCTGAGACGGTCTAGAAAGGGACCGCCGGGATCCATTTTCCGAGATGCCCGAGTTTGTTCCCACGGTCACGTGACTAAAACCAACGCATTCGGTTTTTTCGTCAATCACGGGCGGCATTTTGCGAGAATTTCGGTTTTTGCCGAAAATTCAAACTCCGCCGTCTTAAAGCATTGTTAGGTAATCAAAAATAAAGAATGGCCCACACGCGGACTCGAACCCCGCTTTATCGTCTAAAAACGGCGATATTCAAGAAGTACAGGCAACCGCCTGGACTACTAGAATTCGCCGTTCTGGGTAGGCTTAGTAAAACTATTATAAGCGTCACTATAACGCTTTTATGGAAGTATTTTCCCACGGAAAATTTTCTATTGTTCTCCGCATATATAAGGACAGCAAGAACTGATGAGACACTTAGTCGAAATCCCTTCCGTGCGCCCCGCGTATAGAAGGATTTTCTTGCCTCTGTGAACTTTCTCACGCCCATCGCCGCCCCCCCTAGCTTTCAAAAACCCTAAACCCTAAACCCTAAACCCTAAACCCTAAACCCTAAACCCTAAACCCTAAACCCTAACCCCTAAACCCTAAACCCTAAACCCTAAACCCTAAACCCTAAACCCTAAACCCTAAACCCTAAACCCTAAACCCTAAACCCTAAACCCTAAACCCTAAACCTAACCTAAACTTAAACTAAAGTCTATC
Organism: Russula olivacea; assembly: GCA_963926505.1. Lineage (NCBI taxonomy): Eukaryota > Fungi > Basidiomycota > Agaricomycetes > Russulales > Russulaceae > Russula > Russula olivacea. The sequence goes on along the minus strand of OZ004880.1, from coordinate 4,249,397 downwards.
TAAGATCTATCTATCTAATTAGATCTATCTAAATCTATCTAGATCTGTTTAATCTATTTAGACCTGTTTAATCTATCTAGATCTGTCTAATCTATCTAGATCTGTCTAATCTATCTAAATCTACTTAGATCTGCTTAAACTACTCAAATCTATCTAATCTATCTAAAAAAGAAGATAAAAACATAAAAAACATAAAACATAAAATAAAACATACAAATAAACTTATAAAAAGTAAAGTAAAAAACAAAATAAAAACATAAAATAAAGACATAAAAAAATAAAACAAAAACATAAAATAAAGACATAAAAAAATAAAACAAAAACATAAAATAAAGACATAAAAAAATAAAACAAAAACATAAAATAAAGACATAAAAAATAAAATAAAAACATAAAATAAGAACATAAAAAAACAAACATATAAAATAAAATAAAAACATAAAATAAAGACATAAAATAAAAACAAACATATAAAATAAAATAAAAACAGATATATAAAATAAAAAACAAACATATAAAATAAAAGTAAAACATATAAAATAAAAGTAAAACAAACATACAAAATAAAAAACAAACATAAAAAATAAAATAAAAAACAGACATAAAAAATAAAAGACAAACATAACAGAAATAGAAAAACAAACATAAAAGATTAAACATAAAGATAAACATAAAGATAAGATAAAAAATAAAAAATAAAGTAAAGTCAAAGGACAAAAATAAAAAAGACAAAACACAGAAAAACAAACATACAGTAAAACATAAAGGCAGAATCTCCCCATACAAGGAGACAGCCAAAGAGACAAAAGTGCAGAAGAGAAGCATAGAGAGAGGGGGGGGGGGGGGCAAAGAAAGAAGGGAAGATGCCCTTTTTGCCCCAAATCACCCCAGTATATATAATACAATCAATTTCCAATCTTTTTTTTGACATGGGAAAGATTAGTAACATCTTTTTTTGACATGGGAAAGATTACTAACATCTTTTTCCCATCACTTGACACCTGTCACCCCAATTGGGGTGACACCTGTCAAACAAATAAAAAAGTGGGCCCACTTTCTTACTAATTATCACAAAGTGACACCACTTTCTTATTAATAATTACAAAGTGACACCACTTTCTTATTAATAAAAAGGAAATCACACCACTTTCTTACAAATAAAAAAGAAATCACACCACTTTCTTACAAATAAAAAAGAAATCACACCATTTTTTCATAGCAACAATACAATCATTTTCTGACACCTGTCAGAAATTTTATTTTCCCCATTTCTGCACCCAATTCCCCTTCCTTTTTTGTGAAGGGACAAATCCATATATAAACCCCCCCACTTTGAGCCAAAATGGTCAGGACACTGGTTCTTTCCTTCTCTCTCATCTCCTACACATTCCACTCTATCCCTCCAGCTAGGAACTGAAGAAGCACAGCAGTGCAGAAAGTAGCAAGCCACTACTTTTCCCTTGGAGTCAGGTGGCTATTCCCTTCTTCTGTTTTGCTATATAGTCTGCTTCTTCCTTGTCTCCTTTTCTTGTCCTTCTACCCCCCTGCATAAGGGGTCCTTTACTTTACTTTGCCTTTGTTATTGTAGCACTAGCCTTAGGTGTTATGGTGTTATTACTATACCCTTCACCCTACCCTAAACCCTAACCCGCTCTCTTCCCATCGCACCATAAAGTCGCCCCTTGTGATCGGGCTCAAGAAATTGACAGGCATCTTGATTTATCAATTTATTGATCACCATTGAAGTAAAGTATCACTCGCTCGCGCGCCCAAGACATGCGTGGGATACATGTCACGTGATGATAACATTTTATCTTCTCAACATCCATCGGCAATTTCTGTTCCTAAACCACCACCATTGACATCATACGGAGCGCCGCGGTGACACGTGTGCGCTCGTTGGTGTCATGGTTGCGTGTCACCCATTATCAACCGCTGCTGATACATGCAAGAAAGAAAGATGCACCAACAAGATTTTGTGTTGGCGAGAAAGAGCGGTAAAGAATATTTGGGCTCGTTCCTTTTCAAATCACCAGCTATGACTTTGACGCTAGCCACGTGACATGTAGTGATCATGTTCTACTGGGATCGATTCCTACGCAGGGCTCACTGCAGGGAAACACGTCAACGAGGAACAAGGGAGGGGCATCGTCTCGTCGGGTTTGATTTGTTCTGATGTACTACTTTTTCACTTTACCCTGGACAGATCTGTGGCCAGCTGGACCAGGAAAACTCGTACACTCCACTGGCACAACAACGCTATCCCAACTCCATTTGAACTTCTGGGCAATGACGACTGACCTGCGCAACGAGCAATTCTTGACGGGCGCTGCATCTGATGAAGTACAGTCGTTGCGTGTGCCTTTACCTTTACTGCCAGGTTGTTGGCACCCTGTGCTGGTATGAGGGATCGCGAGCGCGAGCACGACGAACGTGAGGACTGAAAAGAGGGACTGAGAGAGCACCATCGCTGAAATCCGGCCGTTTGCCGTGTTTGCGGCTATGGTTCAGTTTGTTTCGTTCGAGGGGAAAGAATGTGAAGGTAGAAGGTAAAAGGGAAAGGAAGTAGACTTGGAGTTAGAGCCAACTGTGAGACTGGACGGTGGGGGAAAGGGTGGTGAAAGAGACCCATTCAACAAACCAGCCAAGGGCAGCCACCTTGTAATATTCCGATTTTGGTAAGGTCCGAGTCGCGACCCTTGAGGATAGTGACCGAGTCGACGACTCAGCCTTGGTCAAGTTTACCACCTGTGACGTTGTGGTCCATGCTTTATTGGGCGATTAAGAACATCGTGTAAGAGTCTTAGTCTAAGCCATGCGAGTTGTGACATACTGTAAGCAAGACGCAGTTTGTGTCAGCAATTTGCATTGACGGTTTATATTATAGAGGATATGCGCATATGTGGAAACACCGCAACAGCGACACAGGTGCACGTGTCAAACACCTCCACAAACACCACCCAGGTGACCCAACGTCGGGTGTCTATGCCCGTTCACTGCATAAGAGCAAAGATGCTTTTCTCATATGCAGTCGTCATATTATCTCTCATACACCTGATGCACGTTGCACGGGTAGCGGCATACAGCACAACCGTCCTATTGTGCTACTTCTAGACCTCACCCATTCAGGCCTCAAAGTCGTCCACCAACCTAGCAACGGCAATGACGGTGTCTCAGACTCTGCACCCATGCCGCTAACGATGCCTTGGCCCAGCCCTTTTTTCCAGTGCCCCCTTTACTCGAAGCGATCAACCAGAGTTCCCTGGCAATTTTCCGTCCCATGCGTTTCGTTTTTCCCTTCCCCCTCTTGACTGCAAGTGTATACTATGAGCTAATTTATTGAATGTGGTACCTCCAGGTGAACGTGGCGATGGGTGAATGGGTGCAATGTGCGTGTTGGGAAGGTATGCATTTGGTGTGTCTGAGGCATTTGCATGGGCCACTGGCATGCGGGAAGTTGTAAGATAAATGTGGGCACGCAGCTCAGTCAAACTCAGAGGTAGTCTGTAGAATAATGCATCTGTCGTATTCCGTATGTGTCTGTACCAAAAATAGAAGCCTTTGAACAACTCAAGTCAGTATAGTGCAGCAGAACACAGCCAAATGGATAGCAACTAAAAACAGGTTAATGGTCATTCAGATCTATATTCAGATTGGACACCGAAGAGGCCAGAATTCATCTGAAAAGGCGCAAATTTCGGGTGCGAACTGAGATCGTCGCGCAACTCAGTCCCACTTGGCCTGGCTCAGTGCCATTTTTCACTGGGCACCACCACTGGAGTCCAACACAATACCAGTCGTACGACCCGAGGAATACAGCGAAGGCACGTAGAATGCAGGTATATTGAAAGCTTCATGTGTTGAGTGGAAAGTGGGAGTGATCAGCGCGATCAGCTGCCAAACACGCGACTTTGCAATTTTTCACGGTTGAGAATACAGTTGTGGGGAACGGAATGATGGCTCGATCTCGGCAAGCCGGCATGTGTGACAGATATGTCAAAACAATGGTAATGCTCCGCGGTGGTCGGATGCATTGCCCAATGCCCTCCTTTGTTCGCAAGGGCTGTTCGGTTGAACCGCTGCCCCCACACGATCTCGGCCAATCTCTCTCTCGTGCTGGCCTCCCCTTCCTCTGAGCCTCTCGTCCTCCCCTCTCTCCCCTGCTACGATACCGCACATGCAGTAAACCCGCGCTCCGACCACGAGCCCTCGCATCAACGGCCCAAGTGGAGACGACGGACGATGACCTTGCTGATCGTTCACGCTAGGTGCTGCCCCACTTGTGGCCCACAACCACTCAAACAAAGGACGGCAGCAACTGCCATATCAATGTCAACTGTACCCCACCCACTCACATGCACATGCCAACCCCACTGACGTCGAGTCTGGCTTTGCGCCTGCCATGGATCGCAGCGACTCACCATTCCTTGATATCACATGGTCGCCTGGCCCACGCGTCTTGCCCCTTGTTGCTTTTTCTCTGCCCTCCCCCTCACTCGCCCCCTCGTATCTGCTGGTCCTATAGCCCAAAAGGACCAGTCCCAAGACGATTTCTCTTTTCTCTTGTGCCTCCCTCTCGATCTCTAAAAGTAAGTTGCTGCCATGTCCCCGCTACCCTATTGCCAGACAGGGCTAATCTATTTCGTGCAGCTTTGCCCTTCAGGAAGTCATCTCTGTTCACGTTGGCCAGGCTGGTGTCCAGATCGGTAATGCTTGCTGTAAGTTTTTCAAAAAATTTCCTATCTGTATTTGCAAAAATGACGCATTTTTTTCGCACTCCTACAAACGGAACCTGCCAAGGCCCCCTCCGGCATGGAGCATGCGTCTTGGCTAGTTATACCGAAAGCCGCACATACCTCGGCCAACTCATCAGGGCCATCGGGCGGGCAAGAATCAAAAGTCAGCGTGAGTAGATTGTCTCTAAATGATGTCAATAGCAAGGTCACACTTGATTAGGCACCGCCCAAACTACGGGCTTCGGATTCCCCGCGCGTTCACTGCGGCTAATTCCTTGTCACCCGACTTACAGGCGTCTACCGCATTGGGCGACTCTGCTCAATCGATCACGGCAACGTGTGCGCTAGCAGCGACATCACCCTCGAACCTTTTTGAAAGTCGCCGTCGACGGTAGTTGCCCCTACCTTATCACAGACCAATCGGGTAGAGTTGCGGACCAAGTCTCCTCCGAGCCCCCCTCGTCCGGACCTTTCCTGTACAGTACTTCCTCAGGCATGTCGCGACAAGCAAGCGCCCCTTCCTCTGGCTCCACGTCTTCCAGTGAGTCCTCGACGCATACACTCACAATACCCTCAATCCCGTCGTCGACATCGCATACAGTGTCCGCTTCTGGCACAAATTCCTCAAATACCCTCTCATCCCCGTCAGCATCAACTACGGCATCGACTGTTGGGTCTCTGCCCGCCCTGCTACCCGCGAGCGGAAACATGCGGGGGACCCAAAAATGAAAGAACCACAGGTAATGACAAGAGCAATGGTTCTACATGGCCTGCAAGGTCAGTATCGAAACGGTCTTCACCGCCTGGGTTGTCGCTACCAGTCTGATCGCACATATCGTAGGGACCTCCTCCATGCGCTGCCCCATCCTGCTTCTCAGCGTCAACAATGGCACCGTCAACATCACCACCTCACTCACCGCAGCTGCCCCCTTCACGTGTTATTGTGCCCATTCCTCGGCGACACCTGCAAATATCTTCGCACAACAGACTGAAAACGCGGATCTTTGTGCTGAGGTTGGGTCTCTGCGTGAACAGCTCGAAAATGCGGACCGTCTTGCATGGCGACGGGAGCAGGAAATCCATGGGTTACGATGGCTCGTCATTAATCGGGGTGACGACAAGAAGGACACCGTTGGTTTTACTACGACCGCTGAGCGGCGTCCGAGTGGTGATAACACCGAGTCTCAAGAGGAGGTATGAGCTGCTGTGCGTTATCTGCGTGCCGAGTCCGAGTCAGGCTATGGCTCTGGTAGCGCATCCGCTTCCCACTCGCGCCCGAGCCATTGGAACGCTTATTCCAGCGTCATTCCAGCATCTACCCGGCTGAGAGCGCTTCCGATGGGAGTGGTAGCGAGGTTCGCTCAGCGCTTTGGCCCCGGCCCGAGTGCGCGTGCCCCAGAAGATCATGCTTTGGACGCTATCCCAGAGCGCACTGTGGTGGGAGGCGAGGATCCAGCGGCAGCTGAGGTGGGGCGTCATCGAAAGAGGGACGAGTGGCGTGCATCACGTGCGCTGAAGAGGCTTTCCACGTCAACGATATCCGACGCTACCGGCAGCGGCTGAGATGAGGTCGTGTCGCAGGGGACGCCCACTGACAATCTGGCCCATGGTCGCACACTGAGCATTAACCAGGTGATTGAGGGTGATCGCGCTCGCCGTGAGCGCATCGGGCTGAAGGGGATGGATAAAGTGCTTGACAAGCTGCGTGCTGGTACTGGTGCTGACTCTGGCGCCGGAGCCGGGGCGTAAAATTGACGACGATGGTAATCGCTGCGAGCGTCGACTCGGAGATGCTCATGATAAATGGGCGGAGGTGATCCAGATGAACGACAGGTGACACGTTCGTTTCCACAGAGTTTATTCCATGGACCTGATTTACTTGACGCTGAATTTGATATTCACGATTCTCAGCTAATTCTCATTCGCGTCTCTCCAATTGGGACGCAATTGCAATGTTCTTTCTCGATTCTCAATTCTGGTAATCCCCATGCGTTGTACATCCTTGTCATCACTTTAGCATATCGCCGATTCGTTCAGTTCATGATCATACAATTCAAGCATTTAGATCAGTTTTACGGTCGCTTTACTTTCCAAGTTGCTTTCCTTTCCCCTCACCCTCAGTTCTCTTTCCTTTCCCCTCACCCTCAGTTCTCCGCTTTCATGTCATTAAAGGCTGAGTCATCTTGAATTTCAACCTCTTCTCTGCCCATACAAACATGTTGTCAGTGGTCGTATACTCTCGAGGTTTGGCTCTAACAAATTCCTAACAAATTCCTATATATACGTGCCATTAATTTCAATCGTCCGGACTTTGAATATTCTGAATCCTCTTATCCTCTATAATATAAAGCCACTAATTGGAAAATGGCAGAGACAACTTATGTCATAAACATTCTGCGTGTTGTAAGTTACGTACGTCAGCATTTGCAAGCCTTTGTATCCGTCCCCATCCCATGGCCTCCATTTGCATATCCTCTGTTTGCCAGCATTTGCATCCCTGCCGATCCACACATGTCATGTCCTCCAATCGTCGCAGAGCACTGTGTATATTACTGCCCCACTCTCGCCCGTGCTTCGCACGGGTCTGGCGCTAGTATCCTGTATATAAAGACACTAATTGCAAATCTTATGTCATAAGATGACACATAACTTACACAACTTAAGAGAGGTTCTGGGGTTCTGGAATGAGGCTTGCAGGAGAAAAAGACCAGGGGGACAGGGTCAAAGTTTCCCCGATCAGACCGGGAACGGAATCAATCGAATAGTAAACAGTGATGTGAACGATGACCGCGAAAGGGGAAATGTGGACGGTCAGGGACGGTCAGCCAATGTCGGTTCCATCTGTACTGACTGTACGTGGCCAAAAACAGGACCACACTTATCGGGTGGGCATGTCCAAGTGGAAGAAAGGAGGGGGGAGACAATGTTAAAATAAATAAAAGGCAGAGAGCTGTTTCTGAACTTGTAACTGCCCAGGAGAGGCTGACGGCGGCTCGGCGTCGTTGGTGGGGAGGTGGGCAGGGCAGGGCAGGGCAGGACCCTCTGCCGATGGTCCTTCAACGTTCCATGGATGGCACTGACTGGGTGACTCTGATGCGGTTGTCATCTGTGCACATTAGGGGCCAGGCCGGGAGGGCAGTCATGAGACTGACTCGGAGTGGGAACGGGCTTCGAGGTGTCCAGAGCCAGGGATGTGATGAACGTCAATAAGACGTCGGTTAACGGTATCGAGAATGAAGTGTACACGAATGTCAATATGTTTCATTTGTGAATGAGATTGAGGATCGTGGGTACAGGCGACAGTACCTTGGTTGTCGCAATAAAGAGGGGTGGGTTGATCTTGAGGAAAGCCAAGTTCCTGGAAGAGGGAGCTCAACCAGATGACTTGGCGGCTGCAATATTGACTCACTGGTTGGCAGATGCATCAGACAGCACGAAGAAAATTAGACCAGGCCATAAGCTTGACATCTTGCTCTGCACCAGCGGTTGTGCAAGTGTCTCTAGTAACCGTGCTTCATCTGCTTGGGCCAAAGGCTTTGCCAAGTTTCCCGGGCTTAGTGTCTCACGATGACCAGCGTCACTTCCCTCAACATCGAGTTCTTCCTCAAGGACACCTTCTACGTCTTCTACACCACTCCCACTTACACCCATCATCGGTACTTTAGTCGGTATGCCACAATCTGCGCCTACCCTTACAGACCAAGAGCGAGCATCTCAAGAAGAACAAATGGAACGGCGTGACCTTCGAGCAGTAATTGAAAGAACGCATTTTACCGATACAAGGAAGAGCCTAAGATGTACCAGAAACCGAGGAGCTAGATTAGTGGTGGGATGTGAGTGGACCTGACTACATGTGAAGTCTTGCTGAGCTTGTTTTGTGATAGGATCATGAAATGGCCCGCCCGCTTCTCCTTCCCATCGCTCTTGATGTCCCTCCGGTACAAGCATCGGCAGTGCCTTGCGAACGAATCTTCTCCTCCAGCAAGGAGACTTGTGCACTAGGACGCAGTCTTCTTTCGGTGTCGATGCTGGAGGTCCCCCAGGGTATGTACATACAACTTTTTTTTTCGGATTTCCATAGCTGTAATCCGTAGCTGTAACACGTCATCGTCATGCTGAGCCTAGCCGAGTTACGGCAGAACTAGGGGAGTTTCGGGTAATATATATTATGTCATGTGATGATTATGTTTATATTCTCTTGCTCGCGTGCTTGTTTCCTGGTAACCACCACCATCGACATCATACGGAGCGCCGCGGTGACACGTGTGCGCTCGTTGATATCATGGTGGGTATTACCCAAGCCTGTGAAAGAGGAGTGGCTGCGTCTGCCATGGCAACCTATCCCTCCCTTGAAGCGATGAACTGGAGTCTGGGTGTTCGTCTAGGGACGGAGGAACAGTACAATGTGAAGCCCAGATGGGGGTACCATTGGGACTGCTGCTATCAGGCAAATTGGAAAAGATTGGACTACACATAAAATCCTCCAAAGTTGGAATTGGTGTTGGCGGCAAGGTAGGCACAGCCGCACAGGAGGGGGAGCATCACTCGACAAACCCTTCCGTGTTGTCGAAGGAGAGCGGGAACGGCAACTGAAAAACGACCTTTTTTTCTTGCCAGTTGCTTCCAAAAGGTAACCACCATCTGAAACATCGCCGTCATCCAATGGTATGCGAGACTTCTTTCTTGATACGTCGGACATCTTTGTCGAAGAGTTGGCACCAAGATCGTCAGACATCTTACTGCCCTTGTCCTTCTGCTTTTTCTTTTTGTCAACGCCTGAATTCGTCAAATCAGACAGATGTTCGCCATCAGATTGGTATTCTGGCCCGAAAGATGACTCGAAACCCTTTTTTTGACCTTTTTTGACCTTCTTTTTCTTCTTCGACTTGTCGCTAAGGTAACCCCCGTCGCTCTCATGGCCATCCTTACGGGCCTTGCGCAACTTTCTGGGTTGGTGTGGAAGTGGTGGGTTGGCGTATGGGAGTCCTCGGATCGTATACGCCCAGCTTGCAAGTCGGGAGTGGGCGTGCGAGCTACACTAGGATTCCAAGCGAGGACCACCGGCCAAGTTTCATCGGAGGTTGCCGCAGAAGGAGAAGTCAAAGTGGGTGTTGTAGCGCTCTACAGGAAATGCCAATCAGACACCAGAAATCTTCGCTACGTCTCTTGGGTATAAGAACAAAACAAAACATGCACGGCAACCGATATCTCCGGTGAGATGCCGTCGGGGGGAGGTGAAGGTGCTGAGGCCCGGGCGCAGATACCCCAGATATGGTATGCATGGTACGCAATCTCATAGGGCAATGAAGGAGCAAGGACCACCACTCAGACAGGTGCACTTGGGGTGCTGGTGTTACGCCTCTGTTGCATCCATACGGGTTAACCCCTGTCTCAGTTTCGTATCGCGTGGCTCGTTTCCATATATGTGTACTACCGGACCGCTTTATCCGTCTACCGGACTTACCCGTTATCTAGATACTTAGCTGCTTTAGCACTTACGCGTCATACCCAGGTCACCTTCCTCATTCGGACTGGTTTCCCACGTTTACTTAATACACCTTGACCCCACATCCCTTCAGAGTCATCCAGTATTTCCATTACGCGTTAGTCATTTGCACAGCTACTTACTCAGACTCTTTTGCTCGTTACTCAGTATGTTACCAAGCATCAGTAAGCTCATTACCGAGCCGCTGACGCATCTCTATGTTTACTTACGAAGCCTCCTTTCTGCCTGACTCAGACTCCAGTAGTACTTGTCGTATATAAACCCTGTACAAGAGTCCAATGTCGCCTCAGACTTGGTCTCCTTTGTGAATCCAGGACCATAAACCCCACTTAAGAGCTTCGCTCTATTCCCCCGTCTGATTCTCATCGTATCATCCACTTGCGCTCAAGAGCTTTGCTTTGAGTTCGCTATCTGACCTGACTTCAGATTAAGTCAGCTTTGCCTTAAGGTATCTAGGCGACTCTAATACATAGAGTAGACTCTCTTAAGTACGATAGTGTATAGTAAGACCACGCTTATTGGTAAGCTATACATTAGGCGAACATCTTTACTCTCACAGCAGCGGTAAAGACTAGTAACTCGATACGCAAAGTCCGTGCGTAACAGCTGGACACGAAAGGCAGAACAGCTTTATCGCCAATTGGTTGACAGGGGTGTCATAGACGTTGTCAGACAACTTCCGTTCAAGATGGATCGCGAGGGCAATGGGGAATATGAAGGGAGAAAGCAAGGAAAATGACGAGCGAGCACGACACTCACCCCACTGGCAGACGATCATTTTTCAACGGTGGGGCGGTCACCCAGCGGGTCATGGAGAGGTAAAGGTTGTGAAATGGTACAAACCCGTGGGTACCACTGGCACCACAGGTTTCGTACGACGCTGTGCAGGCGGGTCGATAGGTGCCACACAGCAGCCCTTGTTGTTTGGTTCCCTGTACTAGTATTACCACTATGTAATGCAGTTTTGAGGGCGTGTATGTAGATGGTGTAAGAACCTCGAGTGTGGGTAACAGGTTCAAGAAGTGTTGCGTGTTCTGGAAAAGTTCATTTTATGTTTCAAATAAAAAAAGAGTCATCCGACGTTCAAAAAGGGACCTTGGAGGGTGATAGCAGGGAAAGATCTGCAAGACGAGACGAGACGACGAAAAAAAAAGGACAGAGGAGAGAAGAGACAAATTCGCAAGGACAAAGCAACGATGCCTTTTCTGAAGAGGCTGCGGACCGTGATTCTTCTTCTGTGGGCAGCGCTGGGAGGCAAGCAAACCAACTACTAGGTGAGGTGTTTCTTGCAATACCACAAGAACACCTCCAGCATTTTGGTGTACTCGCCATCATGGTAACTCTCCTGTGTGCACCACCCCATGAATTGGTTGTAGGGCATGGGCCGCATGGCTTCTTCCAACCGAAAGTTGGCCACCATCTCTTTTCGAACGTCCTCCCTATGCCAGATTAAGAAAACCACTGCGTAGGTGAAATCGGCCCAGGGACAGAGCCGCTTGCCAAACCTGAAAGCTCTGTGACAAGGTGGAGCCTCCCTCAGCTGTATGAGGCCAGAGCAATCCTGAGGCGACCCACAGTAGTGGCAGTATGTGTATGGTTTGTACTGGAAACTCCTCTTGAACCCCAAGAAGTCGTCAAAGGTGAGGTTGATCATCCCGTGATTCCCGCCAGCAGACCTGCCCTTCCGATGTGAACATGTCATGTCTAACGACTTGCTGGAGTCATGGGCTATGAGCTCGCCGGAAATTGCGAAATGGATGGTGCAGTGCCCCTGGATGATTTCCAGGAAGTCGCTGAGCTGATTCGACCTGTCCTCGCGAAGTAGCTTAGCTTCATTGGCCAGCCTTGCTCGAGCCGTGATCTCTGGCCCGGGCATGCCAGTGCCACGATCATGGTTGCGTACTACACCGTGTGCTGGTGGCTGAGAGCCTGAGGAGGGTTGGATGGTCAAGGTACTACGGGACGATGGGATGGGCTGTGAAATGGACCTGGCTGCATTGGCGATCGAGGCGGTGGCCCTGGGAGCACCATCCTTGCTGCTGCCCCCAAAAAAGGCCGCGGTACTACCTTCTCCATCGGCCCCGGCTCGCTTTGGAGTGACCTTGGGGAGGGGGCATGTTGCAGTGACCTGCAGCTCAGGCTCGGAAGGGGGTGCCGGTGTAGGGTGAGGCCGGTAAGGGCCTGATCCACTTGCCCCATCGGATGACATGGTGGCCTGAGATGGATGGCTGGCAGGCTCAGCAATGCTGGCTGCATCCCAGACAAGTTTTAGCATATCACTCTCCGGATCGCATACATCACAGGGGTTGCAGCCAGGCTTGTCCAGGCAGCTGGATGATCCACCTTTGAGTTCTCCATCCATGACGGCCAACAGCGCCTTCCTTCGACAGATGCCCTTACTGTTGGTTATGTAGTCCATGAATGGGCCGGTGCAGTTGACGTCTCCGCCAGGCTCAGGAGAATGGGCCAGGGGGATTTGGTGGTGGGGGGTGCACGGATCTCTGAGAAGGATTACATAAGAGGGACGACCTCCACGACCTCCACGCCCTCCCTGCTGGGCGTAGGTTGGCATCCCGAATGTGTGCCCGTGAATGAGGACAAATTTGACGTGGGGTCGATCGACACCCTGACCTACGGCTGTAGTTGCCGCCATGACCGGTGAGTTGCCACTGTCCCAGCGATCCAGGTTGCGAGCCTTTGTGTTTGTGCTGTTGACACCAGTCGGCAGCCCGCTGTGGTAGGTGGCACAGTGGGTGGCATATGAAAAGTCGTCAACCTGCTTACACGTCTCAAAGAAGACGAGGATTCGCTCGTCGGCTTCCAGGAGTTTGATGAGGCGTCTCATGAGACCGATGGTCGACTCCATTGAGAGGCGAGGAGGGCTCAGGATGTAGTAAGCGAGCTCTGGTCTGTCTGTGGGTGCTCTAATGATACGAATGGGAAAGCCAGGACAAATGTGGGCCTTTCTGAGAAAGACCTCGTGCAGGTGAGGTGGGTGGGTTGCGCTCACGAAAGTGCGTTGCTTTGGTATTTCGGCGATGGCACAACAGGCATTGTCCCAGGCCTGCTGACGATGCAGGTGAGGAGCACACAGATCGTGGAACTCGTCCACAAAGATTGACCTGATGCGGTTGCCCAGAGGGCCAGCCATCAGTCTGTAGGGAAAGGGGGGAAAGGTATGTCAGATGGGGGCCACACCCGTGATGATAACCTCTCTGGCTGCACAAAGACAAGCTGAATGTCTTCACTCAGTTGCGAGTTCTTGGCCGTAAACTGTTCTGCCACGATGCCCTTTTCTCTTGCACCCCGAAGTTGGTCCTCAAGGACAAGCATGTATGGAGTTACGATGACCGATACGCGTCGTGGGTCTAGCTTGGCTGGAACTAGCCAACCAGCACTTTTACCACCGCCCGTAGGTAAGATGACTTGAATGTCCTCCTGGCACTCTATGCAGGCCATGATGTATTCGAGCTGCGCGCCACTCTTTTCAACAACAGCAGGCTGAGCAGGGTCCTGGAAGAGCAAGCTGAGTCCCCGCCTTGCCTTGGTTGCCAATGACTCCCGGTAGGAAGGGGCGGTTCTGTCCGAAGTCGAGTGAACGAGGCCACTACTGGTATCCTCAACTTCACTGCCACTGCCAGTGTGGACTGCCTGGCCAGAGTCCCCAATTTTGACGATGCTGGCAGGGGGCGAACTGGTGGTGTGCTGGCCGGACACTGGCGGTTGGGACTCGGAGCCCGTTGGAGTGATTTTGGTGAGCGGAGGTGCTAAGGGATTGTCAACATCAATGGGTGCAAGCGAGCTGAGTGAAGAGGACCATGAAGAGGTCGGCGTCAGAAAGGAGGGCGGCAGTGGGAGGGAAGAGTGTGGGTCATCAAAATCAGAAGCAGCAGGAGAGGTTACCGTTGTCCTCTGAGACGTGGGAATTGGGTTGGGCATCCACCAGAAATCACTGCAACTGTGTTCTTGAAGAAGGCTTCCTAAGGATGAGTTGGATGACTGCTGAACCAATTGAGGGGTAGTCTCCACATGGACCGTGCCACTCTCACTCTCACCACCAGTGGCGACTGTGGCATGTCTGTGACTCGGGGCGCAGCTGATCTTTTCGATCACTGCCGGCAAGATTTCGTCCATGAGCGCACGTTGGACTTTGGCCAGCAAGAGTTCAGAGGTACGGCTGAGGGCTTCCTCTAGCAGCTGTGGTGTCACACCTCTGAGTCCTGCTGGGAAGGGAGGGTCAGCGTGGTTAGCAGGACCACCGGCACCGTGACTGCTTGCCACACTCGGTGGTGGCAGGTGAGGAGTGCCTTCAGTGAGAAAGCGGAGCGGTCTGGGTGGCAGGCACTTTCCAACACCGGTGATGTTGTGCCATTCACTGTCGATGATCCTGTGATGCCATGCTGAGTCGGCGGTGAGATAAGGAAGGTCTCCCTCGACCAACCCGTAGTGAGTGTGTGCGACTGTTGCTCCGTGATGGGCAGCTTCATTGACGGTGCTGTCTTCGATGAAATACTGAGGGGGGATGTGCTCTCACGCTATCCCCACAGTCATCTGCCGGAACGAACGTGGCTTGACCTTGCAACCACAGTATTGCCCCATTGCCACCTCAAACTTGCAGCTGAAACCATCTGGTGTGACTCGCCTCCCATTTTGAACCCACAGGTAGCTGTTGGTGAAGAGGGGAAGGGCAAGAACCCCAGGAGAAAAGGGGATGATGTTGCCACTCGTCAGCATGCACCAATGCAACAAAGTTAATGGCAAAAAAAGAAAGGGAGCCAACTGACATATGGTAAAGTTTGGCGGCCTCTGAGTCCCTCCCAAACAATGCAGGGGCCAGGACAGTTTCACACTCTCAAAGACCTCCAGCAAATATCTCAAGTGTGAGTTCTTGCAGTTTCTGGGGATAGAAGGCAGGGACACATATATCCAGCCCCTTGGCATTGGTCATTTTATGGTATCTTGCGAGCAGGAACATGTCTCCTGAGAGCATGTGAAGCCCCGGTTTCGTGAGGCATTCCGCAGCTTGTGGTTGATGAATTCTGTGATCCGGGTGCTAATACTTGGAAGAATATAAGTGAGAATGGCAAGAAGGTTGTTCAGCTTGTCACATGCTCTAAAGAATCGGCGTAAAGCCTGCATGTTCCAGCTGAGGTGCCCTTCGCCATCGACCGAGGCGAGATTCCATTGACTAAAAAGATGGTGCAGCAGACCTTTTGGAGCAGTGCTGAAGGGCCCATGTGACAAGAAAGAATATCCATGGGTGTCGTTGGAAAGGTCGTCCTTGAAGTTCTTGGGAAGGTTGTCTGCAAATCGCTTCCCCCCACTAATGGAGTCGTACAACTTCCAGGCATCCTGAAGCATCTTCTGGATCCCCAACCTGAAGGCGTCCAACTCAAGTGTTTCCCCATCGACACTAACCTTGTGGAAGTCATCCGACCACCATAGCTTTGGTGGACAAACCTGGTTGTGCACAATGGATGTCACCATCTTTTGCGTGTCAGTCAACATGTTGAAGACTGTGTTCTGACCGAGCGCCAGGATCTGGTTGTAGGCCACAGCCGTGGCCCTGGCAGGGACAAATCAGTGTTCCGTTGGTGTAGGTAGGGGGGGGGAAGGGGCTCACTCTATCATGCCCCCTGGTGTGGAACCCTTTGTCTGCTCAGCCTGTACAAGAGCGCAGTTTGTGCAGAAATACTTGAGCATCGCCAGGCGCGGTGTTAGGACATTGGGGGGTATAAAGTTCCCATCCTCTCTGATGCCGAGGACAGCCAAATAACACCGGACAGGGCAGGTCCAACCCCGCTGGGCCAGAAGACTGCCTGAGTCACCTTGAGGTTCATGTTCAGGGACTTCAGGCTGGCAAACGAGGAGTGAGACTGAAAATCGGTGCAGTGATTCAAGAATCTCCTCAAGTTTGCGCTCTTCCAAGTTCAAGTTCGAGTCGCCTGGCGGTGGTGGGACCCTGAGGGACTGTAGGAGTCGATCGGCCTCAGCAGTCTGGAATGCTGTCAGCGGGATGGTGTAACCAGAGGGGTGCCCAGTGCGACAACGAAGTGCCACCCGGAAGAAACCATCGGCAACAGCGGCATACTTGTCAGGGCTGTCGTTCTCAGAGAGAGGGGTCCAATAATGCCGGTTGTTCTGAGGTGGGATGTTTCGACCATGCATGAGCATCCTCCTCACGTTGTATGACTGCGCCTGATGCTCGCAAATCTTCATCCCCCATCGAATGTATGCCCGCACTGCGATGGTAAGCCTGGAGAGGTGGCCTTCCTCTGGTGTTGGAGCCCGCTGCAGGGACAGGAGGAGTCCAAGCTTGGACCTATCTGTTAGGAAATGAGACAGGTGGTGGTCCCAGTTCATGAGCTTCATGAAAGGTGTCCGCTCTCGATCAGTGTCAGGAGGGGCAACAGATGGTGGTGGGAGGTTGGGGAGATAATCCCAAAGGAAGCAATCCTAAGGGTCGTGGAGGGGGACATCTGCCAGTTCAGGATCTACTTGAAAGTAGGCCCTGCCAATGTGAGGAAACAGCGTCTGAACAATGGCTGGGTGGTGGGAGTTTGAAGGAAGTTGATAGTTTACATCTCGGTGGTTGTTGCAAATGTGGCTCTCCATATGATCCTTTGAAAGGCAGCAAAAGGTGCAGCCTGAGCCAGCGTTGCTGACCTGAACACCACAGGCAAAGCCACTATAGTGCTCCACCAATTGAACGGGGGGTCCCATAGGGGCAGGGGTGATGGCAAACTCAGGGGAGGTGGTACTGAGAATCTGGTTACTTTCGCAATATCGAAGGAAAGCCTGGCGGTCAAAGTGAGTGAGAGCCACACCATGGGCTTTGTGAGCATGGCCAGGGGCAGATTCGGGAAGGAAGGCACCATGGCCATGTTTGCAAAGTAAGACCCTGAGTGCCTTGTGGGAGTAGAATTCGATCGCGTCTAAGATGGGGGATGAGAGCAGGTAGTCCACCGAACCAGCAAGGAGCACCCACCCTTAGGGATCCAAGAAGATGATGGTCAGAAAAAGTGGCAAATTGACAGGCTGTACCAAATAAAGGCCTCTCACCCTCACTGCTGCCAACCACTGGCACATTTACAGGTTGTGACTCGGAGACTTGTGATTGCTCAGGGACTGGTGACTGTGTGGGCCTTGTGGGATCACCATCGCCCACTTCAACCACTGGTGGGGATCTGAATGAGGGGCCCAGGGAGGGTCTTCCACTGGCGGTGTCTATCAAAATCCATTAGGCGATGATGTGGGCACAAAGACCTCAAAGGCTCAAATTCAAAGTGAACGCACCATTGAACCCTCCAGTCTTCCCCCTTTTGTTGGAGGAGGAGGGCGGCCCCTCCGGGATGTTCATACTGGAACCTCTGGGGCGCTTAGAACTGCCTATAGACCGGGCATCCCTAGGTTGATGCATGCTGAAGTGCTTCAGGAAGGCGCTTCGAGTTGCAAACTTGCTGGTACAATTTGAGAAGGGACACCCCAGCATGTCACCCTGGCGCACGATGGGCATCAGGTTGCCATTGCCCAGGGCAGACTGGGGAACATCCGAGTGCCACTCATAATAATGCTTGCCAGCAGCAGTTGAATCATTGAAAACCTGTCTGCAACCTGGGTCCTTACAAGGTGTTGAGGCCATAAGTGCAGGTGGTAAGATAATGAGAAGCAGAAGCTGTTGGAGTGATGCAGCTGGGACAAAATGGAATGATGGGTTCTGAGAGTGGGTGCCGCCTTCAGGGGGCAGAGGCCACCTGGGCCAGGTTTACTGGTTTACCAACCGCACCCCTGAGTCCTAACTTGGCCTGGAGGCCTGACGACTCAGCGGCGAGGCGCAAGGTGCCTGCGTCACATTCCTGAGGGACCTGAGCAGGCTGAGCCGGCCGGGTTTCATCAAGGTTTTACCCCATGAGTGCTAGTGGCGGTACTGGTGGTGGTTGGTGGAGACCCAGTGCCAATGGCACCATAGCTGTTACTAACTGGTTCAGGCCCAGGCATACTGTGGTACCGTAGTTTAGAATAGCTTGTTCGTACTAGCTCCAGTCGGAAACTAAGCTAGAAGTCTGTCACATTGAATTCAGCTGAGATTGGTGGACATGTCACTGCCCGATGTGCCCGGTAGAGGTCCATCACTCCATCGCATTGAAAGTTAGCTGGAACTCAGCCCAAATGGATGCCCAATTGTTGGCCTTATTGATCGCATGATTCACATCTGCTGTACTGTACAGCGTATGGAGAATGGATGAGTCACAGCTGTGAATGGATGCTGCTGCAGTGCTGCTACTACGAGTCTATGGTCTATGACACTGTACTGACGCCGTGTGGAGCAGAATGGACGGTTGTCAGCTTGAATGGGCGACCATGAATAGAAAACGAGAGCAGACCAAACGGACGGCCACCAATTATTTGTTTTTTTTTATGAAGGGAGGTACCAGGGCAAGAACGGATGGGCAGCCACCAATATATAATTATTTTTTAATTGGAGGGAGGTACCAGGGTGAGAACGGACAGGTGTTGGAATGGACGGATGTTGGAAATGGGTGGATGCCGGAGCGGATGGGGAACTTGAATGGGTGCCAGACGGATGGCGGGCGCCTGATGCCGTACCATATTGGCGCATGCAAGTCTTCATTATTAATAAGGTACGTACAGTACCGCAGTGCCTTACTGTGGTTGAAGGGGGAGGCCAAGCTGGCCCAAAAACAACATCAAGTTCTCTGGCAGGGGTGATGCGACTTGACAGTGGTTTGAGGCAAGCCCTACTGCAGGTTGGCCAGGGGTCAATGTGTACCTCGATTGAAATTAAAACTGATGTAAATGCTTGAATTGTATGATCATGAACTGAACGAATCGGCGATATGCATGCTAAAGGGATAATAAGGATGTACAATGCATGGAGATCACCAGAATTGAGAATCGAGAAAGAACAAGGATTAACTGAGAATCGTGAATATCAAATTCAGCGTCAAGTAAATCATGTCCATGGAATAAACTCTGTGGAAATGAATGCGACACCTGTCGTTCATTTGGAGCACTTCCGCCCATTTATCATAAGCATCTCCGAGTTGACGCTCGCAGCGATTACCATCGTCGTCAATTTTCTACCCCAGCTCCGGCGCCAGAGTCAATGCCAGTACCAGCACGCAGCTTGTCAAGCACTTTATCCATGCCCTTCAGCCCGATGCGCTCACGGCGAGCGCGATCACCCTCAATCACCTGGTTAATGCTCAGTGTGCGACCATGGGCCAGATTGTCAGTGGGCATCCCCTGCGACACGACCTCATCTAAGCCGCTGCCAGTGGCGTCGGATATCGTTGATGCGGAAAGCCTCTTCAGCGCACGCGATGCACGCCGCTCGTCCCTCTTTCAACGACGCTCCGCCTCAGCTGCCGCTGGATCCTCCCCTCCCACCGCAGTGCACTCTGGGATAGCGTCCAAAGCATGATCTTCTGGGGCACGCGCGCTCGGGCCGGGGCCAAAGTGCTGAGCGAACCTCGCTGCCACTCCCATCGGAAACGCTCTCAGCTGGGTAGACGCTGGAATAAGTGTCCCAATGGATCAGGCACGAGTGGGAAGCGGATGCGCTACCGGAGCCATAGCCTGACTCGGACTCGGCACGCAGATAACGCACAGCAGCTTGTACCTCCTCTTGAGACTCAGCGCTAAGTATCACCACTCGGACGCCGCTCGGTGGTCGTAGTAAAACCAATGGTGTCCTTCTTGTCGTCACCCCAATTAATGACGAGCCATCGTAACCCACAGATTTCCTACTCCCGCCGCGTGCAAGACGGTCCCACATTTTCGAGCTGTTCACGCAGAGACCCAACCTCTGCACAAAGATCCGCGTTTTCAGTCTGTAGTGCGAAAACATTCGCAGGTGTCGGAGGAATGGGCACAACAACACGTGAAGGGGGCAGCTGCGGTGATTGAGGTGGCGATATTGACGGTGCCGTTGTTGACGCTGAGAAGCACGATGGTGAAGCATATGGAGGAGACCCCGATGATATGCGCGATCGGACTGATAGCGACGACCCAGGCGGTGAAGACCGTTTCGATACTGACCTTGCAGGCCATGTAGAATCCTTGCTCCTGTCGTTACCTGTGGTTCTTTCATTTTTGGGTCGCCGTGTGTTTCCGCTCGTGGATAGCAGGGCAGGCAGAGACCTGACAGTCGATGCCGTAGTTGATGCCAACGGGGATGAGAGGGTATTTGAGGAATTTGTGCCAGAAACGGACACTGTATGCGATGTCGACGACGGGATTGAGGGTATCGTGAGTGTACGCGTCGAGGATTCACTGGGAGATGTGGAGCCAGAGGAAGGGGCGCTTGCTTGTCGCGACATGCCTGAGGAAGTACGGGAAAGGTTTGGACGAGGGGGGCTCCGAGGAGAATCCGATTGGTCTGTGATGAGGTGGGGGAAACTACCGCTGACGGCGACTTCAAAAGGTTTAAGGGTGATGCCGCTGCTAGCGCCGGCGTTGCTGCGATCGATTGAGCAAAGGCGCCCGATGTGGTAGGCGCCTGTAAGTCGGAATCCGTGGGTGACAAGGAATTACCCGCAGTGAACATGCGGGAATCCGAAGCCCGTAGTTTGGATGGTGCCTAATCAGGAGTGTGACCTTACTATTGATGCTGTTTAGAGACAATCTACTCACGCTGACTTTTGATTCTTGCCCGCCCGATGGCCCTGATGAGTTGGCCAAAGTATGCGCGGCTTTCGGTATAACTAGCCAAGACGCACGCTCCATGCCGGAGGGGGCCTTGGCAGGTTCCATCTGTCTCCTCAGGAGCACCTCGGACGGGGACTTGGAAGTCGTGCCTTGGACTGGAGAACTTGCTCGCTTCACTGACGATGACTGAGATGGCTCAACCCGTGATGATCCCATTCGCTCGAGAGGCGTTCGACTTGCGAGACAGGCAGAAATTGAGATTTTGGCGAGGGAGGGGATGCCACCTTCGACCCTGCGAGAGCATTAGAGCACGGAGTACGCCAAGGCATACGGAGGCGGCACGCAGTGTCGAGCCGTTGCTGGTACCCATACCCCGGGCCTGGCTTGGTCCTGTTCAGATTCTGAAACCAAGACCGAGACTAGTTGTGGATTCAGATCCGCTAGTGCTGGTATACCCTTGAGCCGACTCTGAAGTACTCTCGCTACCTGATGTAAGCCTGAACGAAGTAGATTGTGCTGTGGATGTGGATACGGCGTCAGGAGAGAGTGGAGCATGAGAACTGCGTTTTCTGGAGGTGGTAGTAATGACTTTGTAGGAGCGGGTGTTCTGAGGGATGTGTTGCGGGCCGAGAGATATCGCCGCTCCTCATCATCCGAGGCATATGACCTGAGATGTGCAGTTGGCGTCCTTGCATTGGACCGTGGTGGTTCAAAATCCGAGAATGAACTGCCCGCCAGAGTAATGGCAGATGTTGGCGTCGGTATACGCGACGTGCAAACAGTACTCGGTGAATTAGAAGAGGGGGTGCGCGTGAACGATCGTGTATGCCTCGTGTTTGTAGGGGAGCGTTTAGAAGAAGACACATTATCGGATGCGGGCAATGGCGAGAAGGACGCAGTAAGTTGCGGAGGCTGTGCTTGACGGTGCGTAGACGCCACGTGGGATGTCCTACATGAAATTTGAGAGAGAGGCTTGAGAAAATGGGAGGCGGCATGAGGGAAGGGCAATGCACAGATTCGTAAAGGAACTGGGTGTGGGTACAGGAGGGGTGGGATAGGACTGAGCATCAGGAGCGACAGGAGACTTTTTGCGTAGACTAAAGAGCAGAATCTTGCGTTTAACTTTGGTTGAGGGATGCAATGAAGAGGTGCTGGCGGCGGCGAAAGAAATCAGAGGGTTTGTTGTGAAGCCTGGTGCAGTTGAGCATGGGTTGAAGTTGACTGTAGAAGACTTAGCCCGTACATAGTAACATAGTACTAGTACCCTGACAAACCCTGACTCTTACAGTAATTTGTCAATAAATATTGGCCGTTCATTGTGTATCGTGAATGTATCATGAATGGACCTGTGGTCAGACTAGCGAACCCCTGCCCTGCAGGGCCCATGTGTTGCGAGCAATCCTCAGCTAAAGGGCTAATTTCAATTGGTGTGTAAGCAAAGGGTCACGTGCTGTACACAATGTCGTTCCTTCTTCCCAATGATATTACGTAGCATAGTTGGCCAATTATATTACGTTTCACGTTTCAACGACCCGAGCGTGCTACAGTACAATCAATCCACCTCTCTCCTCCACCCACCACCTATCACAGCTCTCTTCTGCTGTGCGAAGAGCTCCCAGAAATCTTCAATCTCTGAAGGAGAAATGCCCAAAGGCTAGTTGGAAGCGACCTGCGAGTCCGTCTTTCCTGACCTCGCCGATGACCCTTTGCTGAGCGCTCTGCATAGATACCGCGTTCGAGCAACAGCGGCTGAAGGCCTGGCAGCCTCTTCTGACACCAAAGACGGTCCTTCCGGCGCTTCTCATCATCGGCAACATCTTCGCGCCCATCAGTGCTCTCTTCATCGGCAGCAACAAGGTCCCTTTACAGAGAGCAATCTCGTCAGGGTGCCAAATTATAACTACCGTCCTCGCTCATTGCAGTCTGGTACCCAAATCTCGCCACCCCAATGTGCGTTTATCAATTCGACCAGCGATAGCACCTCTCCCCTCTCTCCAGTGCATCGTTCAGTTTGTTGTTTCTTTCAACGTCCCGTCGTTAGGTTCAAAGTTTTTACCCGAAGCAGCTGAGGGGTGACTATCGCTCGTTCGATGATCAGAAGGACAGGAACTGAAAGCCTGCTGCGACTACCGGCGACCAGGTACTATACCCTTGTGGGCCGATCACCAATTCCATATTTAACGGTATGGTTATTATCTTCGCCTCGTTGATGGCTTTCTTACACCTTCAGTAAGGCATCGCTTGGCCAAATGAGGTTGAAAATACGCCTCGCAGCCTGGGTATAATATCTCAGAGATCGTCCCGCCTCCCAATTGAGCTGCAAGGTTCCCCAACGGCTACACGACGGACCAGCCACCACCTGATCTACGTGCTGATGAACACTTTCACAACTGGATGCACACGGTTGGCCTCCCGACGTTTACAAAGTTGTACGGCCGTAATGATCAGGATCAACTCGTTCAGGGACGCTACCAAATCACCATCGACATGAGTACGTTCTCCACGAGACTGTTAATATATTCGCTGGCTCATCTATGGTAGATTACCCCGTCAGAACATACTCCGGTACCGAGTTGATCGTGATATCCACTGCGTCGTGGATTGGGGGTAAAATCCCTTCCTCGGGTGGGCATATGTAGTGGCAGCTGCACTTTTCATGGCACTTTCTATTGCGGGTACTATCCGTCATGTTATGAAACCAAGGCATCTGGGTGATACGTCTCTATTGTCCTCCTGGAACCAATGACGGGTGGTCTCCTTGTCATTTTCTCTTCATGTTTAAACCTGTACATTACTGTTATTCTGGCATATATAATGTGGATTATCCGTATCCACGCCAATTATTTATATGATCTGGGCTTTGCGAGTCACTAGACAAACAGCTTGCTGACTGTCACACTGGTTGAGGGCACAACCAGAAGCTTAAGAGTACATTGCATTCGAAAACGGCTAGGTATTCGTTATTTCTATTCTAGTGAAGGTAGCTAGGGATCGTGGTAGCAGGAGCAGAATGAATGAGAAGGAACGTTACTCATGAGATCATGAAAGATCATAAAATTAACTTGGGGCGACCAGATGCTAACCCCCCGAAGCCAAAGCCTATTGTCGATGGAGCAGAGGACAAAGCTGTACACGAACAAATTAGACCAGCAAACACGGCCTGGATGTTGTGAGGTGAGGCTCACGTTCTGCTGCCGCTGGCCCAGCGAACGGATCTTGTGCTGCGTGCATCCCGAGGCTATGAATCGCGCCGAGTAGTAGCTCCTGCTCCTTCCTATAACGCTGATGTGCCCCGTTCAGTAGGCGCTGTCGACGCAGCAGTGCCAGATACAGTAATCAAAGGCGGAAAAGGACTCGGAGACATGGTTTAACCGCCCTGTAGTACGGAGTCCGAGTCATTCTGGCTTCCACACGAGCGAAAGAGAAGCGATGGCCAACTCACGGACGGAGCGAACTCTCGTAGTTTAACCTGTTCCTCCTTAAACAGCTTATCTTGCGATTTGATGAACTAGAGTGCAATGGAAAAAAAAAAAAAAAAAAAAAAAGGAAAAAGGAAAAAGGAAAAAGGCACGAAGAAAAGGAAATCCAGTATTGTACTTGGTCAGGTCAGCAAAGTCTTCAATTGCTCCCTAAGCTGGACGTTGTCTTCGTGCAAGCCCAAGACGCAGGATTTCGCATCTTCCGGCACGCCTTTTCCTGGCATTGACGAATGCAATTCACTGAAGTGTTGGAAAGACCGGGGCGCACGTGGGAACGGGAAGACGAGTGGGATTCAGGTGGGGAGTGGGGGCAAACGCGCGAGGGGGGGGGGGGTGTATTTACAGGGCTAAGTTATACGATATACTACTACATGGAATGTTAAATGTCAACTAAACTAAACTAATTATAAGGCCCGAAACGGCTAGAGCACGTGAGCCGTGCGAGCCCGATTTCAACATAAAGGGTGTTAATTCAATCGGCCTGCTACTGTAAACCACCTCGCGTGGAAAGTCGAGACGCACCCAAAGTCGCGTTCTCTTTCCAACATCCTCTCCCACTGGTTAATCCCGCCGCTTTGATGGTTGAATTTCTCCAAAAGTAAGCTATTGATCTGTTCCAGCACTCGTTGTTGAAGACGGGCCACATCCTCCTCCAGAGCCACTTTATCTTCATTGACGGACTCCCGCAGAGAAGCCAAGTGTCTACTTGATCCTTGTCGACTAGTACCACTGGATCAAATCATGTCAGAGACAAAGCGAGGGACTTGGTTCAAGACGGACGATCTGATTTCACAATGGTCAATTCCTTGGAGAGCGTGTTGTTCCGTACACCAAGTTGCGCATGAACTTTCTTCAGGTTGTGACGGTTGTCTGGTTCATTGACTGCCTCGTTCAAGCGCTGCCATAGGGCAATAGTCGCCTCTGGTCTATATGATAGGTGAGGATCAGGCAGGGTACAACCACACTGAGCATCTCATACCCGTCACCCAAAGCCTTTCTGCCGCGAATCTCTTCAAGTTCATTTTGTAGAACGATTTTTCACGATGGGAGGCAAGGTAGTCTGCTTCATAATGGGCTTTCATACGGTCGGCATCATCCAGAAGGTTCTCAGGTACTGTGTCTTCACATTTTCAGTGGTCCCAAGGTAAGGCACCATCCCGTATCGCAGGGCGCTGATTCGGCCGGGATGCGATCTATGACAGCGTTCAACGTCCTTGTCCGGTTCATAGAGTCAGACGGACATACACATCGGCATACCTCGATGAACTCGTATGATGGAGACTGCGACAATGATGAACAGATCCGGTCCTTCAAGCAAGAACACATCCCGCAACCGAAAATGGGTCTATACGGAATGGAATTCGGAGAAAGCATGATGCGTCACTTCGTTGAGTACGACGACGTTGAAACTATGTGCCTCTTGAAAGCCGCGTAGGCCCCTGGCATAATTTCCTCGGTGATACGTTCCTGAATGTATATTGATTCGAGCAGACCAGGGACTCCTGGGCTAAAGATGCCATGCATATGGTGAGCATCATAGAGATGAACGAGTGATGTGTACGCACGCTCGGGCGCAAAGTAGCAGAGGAGCATTGCGGCAATGGGTCCCATACCTTGACAGTGCTACCCACACTGACTACAGTGCAGTGAGAAACTATCATGCAAGATGTGGAATAATGATTGTTGCTTGATGCCACTTCGTTCAGCATGCAACTTGCCATAATTAAGCCCCAATGGCTTACCCGAGACCGTAATGCGTCCGAAATAGTACGAATACCATTGACAGTCCAGGGCACATCCAAGTCGATCTGGTATATCGTATGGCGAGTGCGTTTCTGAGCTGCTTCGGATATGATTATCTGTAGGAGTCGGAGGGTCACCCTGTCTTCAAGTTTTTGCGTCGACGACCGGCAGGGGAAATCACGTGACCATGTTGATTTCTGGGTGAACTGTGCAATAAGACCTCAAACCATCACACGATGACCGACGACAGAGTGTGCTACAACTTGACACTGAAAAGGGATGAACCCTACCAGCTAGGTGGACATCGCTTCTCGGCCACTCCAAAGCATAGATCTACCAGCTAGAATGTAATGCTTGAGTTGGTGCAGATAGGTGTATGGGTGTGCACATTCTCTGGTCTTATCCCAATCCTTCTGGGTCCATCTTTGAGGCCCTCAGGGTGCGTCAACCCCTGGCTATTTCCATCAGTACATGGCTTTCATCACCCCTCTGCCAACAATCAACAAACCGGACGCTGTACAGGGTCCACATGTAACGCAATTTCTCGCAAGCTCGGCACCACGCTTGGGTAGCCACAGCAGCAACCACACCTTTCCTCCTTGTCGATTCCTCGAGTCGTGCAGAAGCAGAGTTACAAGCACAGTGCCGGCCATGCTGTATTCTAGTACCCCGCTTCCCAAGGCACAATAGCACCTGCTCGCACGCAACACATGAGCCAGCTCCCAGAGCTAGCCACTACCGGCATCCTCTCCCACCGTCTCACCTTCCAAAAGACTTGCCGCTCGGAACTGACTGCACGTTCAGCACGTCTGACTTTTCTGTCGAGTCAGACGTGCCGGTGGTGCTCATGACCAAGTCCCATCGCCACAGGTGCCACTCCACCCCCCGCCTTCCCCACGTTGCAAAAGCGGCCCGCTAGGCAGTCACACACTCACACTCAAAATGCCTTTCCATTCCCCCCATACTGCCTGCCCACAAAAACTAAAACCCCGTCCCCGTCCCTGTCCCCGTCCCCGTCCCTGTCCACGAACGGCCGTCAACCGTACTATCCCCAGTCACCACATACGACCGCTTCGCCCAAAGAAGACGGGGACGCGATATGACCCCCGCTCGTCTTCACCCCGGTCGCATTCAAGGGATCTGTTCTCTCCTCTGCTCACACACACCGATGGTATCACGAGCAACTCCCACGATGACCGTTCTTCCTCACACGCCTCGCACTCACAAACCATGTCCCTCAGCTCACATGCCGTAGAACTCCCCCCCAGTTCCCATCTAGCTCTGCAGCTCCGAGTTTTACAACACTCTGTCTACCTCGTGCTTCCTATCGCCCGGAAGATCCCTGGCACAGCCTCAGTGTTGGACATGTCAATGTGCCCTGCGACGGCCGAGCACGAACCAGCATGGTGTCGGTTGAGGTTGCCTGTGGTGCCTCCTCGTTGTCCTTGCTGTCTTTTAGCTTCCGGAAGCGTAATGCGGCATCGCCGCCCAATAAGAAGCGTGACCTTGCAGGTGCCATTGCTATTTCATCTCACAGACCACCACCGTCATTCGTCCCAAACTCAGGACACCCTTGTTCAAGTTCACACAAAGGCGTGGACAGACAGATCGTGACAGACAAGCTCGCTGTGAGCAATGCAGGAGGAAAGGGTGCCATTAGCCTTGTCCCTGGATGCCGCATCCTAGGAAGGGTGGTCTAGTGTGGATTAGAAGTTTCGAGCAACACACTGAAAAGGGGGGAATGGGTAATTGGGTATTCTGTTTGCTTGCACGCGAAGAAGGTCCGTTGCCACCGGGTGTGTTCATCTGGTGTTCTGTTGTTCTGATTATTGCTATGCAGTGTGGCACACTTTCTGAATTCATGCTCTTGGGTCAACACCGCATGCACCGCACACCCCAACCTGGAGTACATATTCCTGCACACTCCCCAAATACCAGATATTCCTTTTCCTTCAAGCCTCTTGCCCTCCTTCTAGGATCACCCAGGTCAGCACTATCCGTGGAGCGTTGAAGGACCGTCAGCAGAGAGTCCTGCTTTGTTCTCCCAGCCAATGCCACCGCCGACTCCGAGTCCCTGTTGGCCTCTCCTGTGTGGTGGTTCAAGTTCAGCGCCTTTGATGTCTCCGACTTCACCATGCAGCATGCGCCACTCTCTTTGCAGCTTTCTCTCGCTCCACTCTTCTCCCGCAAGTGATGAGTGAGACACATGATAGGGGAAGATCAAGATTCAAGAAGAGGAGAGACGCGGATGAGACTTTGGGACTTTGGGAGATCGATCACTTGCCCCAAGTCCCCACTGACAAGTCTCGTGGGCCCAGCTACATCTGGCGCCATCCTTGCATTGATTTGACGCTCAAAGCGACAGGCCTTGGTTTACACGTACTGTAGATTCAGTGTAGCGGACCGACAAAGAGATTGAGACATCGACCCCCACCAAAAGCACGGCATCGGACGGATACACTGGCAGTATTATGTCTGACACTCGATGCTGTCCTCATTGCAACCTTTGGCGCGGTGCCAGAATTCGCCGTCCTCGTGTTCCCAGCAATAGTAAGCGGTGTGCATTAACTTGTGTCCGTATCTCTGACCCACAACCATCTAGACACGCCTTGCCGAGCACTCATACTCCTGCCGCCTTTGTAATGTGCTTCCATCACGTCCATCATTGCCCCTTATGATTCGCATCGGATCGCTCGCCGACTTGACCACTCGATCGCTTGTCTTTGGCTGGTGAAAGTGTTCCGGTGTCCTTAACGGCATCCACCATTTCCGCAACCAGTTCCTCCACCCAGAGGGATGCCCCACGCTCGTGTATGGCTTTTCCTCTCTGTCTCCTATGCATCAGTGTCAGGCATTCTGTTGGGGATGTGCCATTCTTTCCCAAGCCAGGTGTGGAGCATCTCTTCATCAGCACTCACGAAAGCAAGCAAAACCAGTTCTGGAAATGGCACGCTTGGATGCCCATCCTTGGACTTGTCGGGTTCGCCCTTCTTCAACTGTGGTAGCTGCATAAGGCCCTCGAAGTCGCGGACCCCGCCTTCCCGTTCCCAAACCACAATCGTTTTCTTCAGTGGAGGCGGGATCCCTCATCTCAGTGACTGTGTCCCCCCAGCCTCCACCCACACCTGCTCCTGTCCCGACCTGCGTTCCCACGTCAAAGAATCATAACAGGAAGCCTTTGCCGCTAATGGCATCGACATCTCCCATAGCGCCTCTAGATCTTTTCTCTCTGCTACACAATCATCACCGGTTCTGTCAATGAATGCCAGTTTGTCATCGTCACAATTGAACATCGCTATTGATCCTAATCCTCCAACGCGCCGCCCTCCATTGAGATTAGGTGACGGCGATAGTACTTCTGGCAAGGGCAAACAAAGGGAGACACTTCCTCCCGAAGCACCAGGCAAGGGAATGGCGAGGGCAGTGAGCAGCGATACAAGCGTGGTTTATTGGCATCAGGTCGTCAACTGTCAGAACGGCCCAGTGCCGAGCTTCACGAACCAGAATCTGCAGTGTGGGATTGTCCCCAAAACGTGCAGAAGAAGAATGGGGTGGCAAGTTCGAAAGAAGTGGGTCCCCCTTCCACGGGCACCGCCTGCACCTGCCCAACCCCTCAATTTCTGCCTGTCTCATTGATGAGAACCTCACCTCCTGCAAGTCGAACGCCTCTCGAGTGAATGGGATCATCACGTGTTGAGCCATCTCAGTCGTTGTTAGTGAAGCGATCCCTGCCTGAGAGCACACTTCCAAGTCCCCACCCGAGGTGCTAGTAGTGCTACCAAGGAGACAAATGGAACCTGCCACGGCTCCCAGCCGCATGGAGCGTGCGTCTTGGCTAGTTATACCGAAAGCCGCACATACTTCGGCCAACTCATCAGGGCCATCCGGCGGGCAAGAATCAAAAGTCAGCGTGAGTAGATTGTCTCTAAACGATGTCAATGGTAAAGGTCACACTCTTGATTAGACACCGTCCGAACTACGGGCCTCGGATACCC
This sequence comes from Russula olivacea, assembly GCA_963926505.1. Taxonomy (NCBI): domain Eukaryota; kingdom Fungi; phylum Basidiomycota; class Agaricomycetes; order Russulales; family Russulaceae; genus Russula; species Russula olivacea. The sequence goes on along the minus strand of OZ004880.1, from coordinate 4,219,267 downwards.
GCACATTCAGTGTGGCTAATTCCTTGTCACCCGTGGATTCCAACTTACGTGCGTCTACCACATTGGGCGCCTCTGCTCCGGCAACGCGGGCGCTAGCAGCAACATCGAAGCCGTTGACGGAGGTCGCCCCTACCTCATCACAGACCAATCAGGTAGAGTCATGGACCAATTCTCCTCTGCCGACCGAGCCATTGCCGAGCCCCTCTCGTCCCAACCTTTCCCGTACTTCCTTAGACATGTCGCGACAAGCGAGTGCCCCTTTCTCTGCCCCCCCCGCCCCCCCCTGCATCTTCCAGTGAGTCCTCGACGCGTACACTCACGATACCCTCAATCCTGTTGTCGACATTGCATACCGTGTCCGCTTCTGGCACAGATTCCTCAAGTACCCTCTCATCCCCATCGGTATCAACTAAGGCATCGACTGTCAGGTCTCTGCCTGCCCTGCTATCCATGAGCGGGAACACACGGCGACCTAAAGATGAAAGAACCACAGGTAGCGACAAGAGCAAGGATTCTACATGGCCTGCAAGGTCAGCATCGGAACGGTCTTCACCGCCTGGGCCGTCGCTACCGGTCCGATCGCACATATCATCGGGGTCTCCTCCATACGCTTCACCATCCTGCTTCTCAGTGTCGACGACTGTATCATCAGCACCGTCAATATTAACAACACCATCCCTGCGGCCACCCCCGTCACATATTGTTGTTGCCTATTCCTCTGACACCTGCGAATATTTTCGCACTACAGACTGAAAACGCGGATCTTCGTGCAGAGGTTGCGTCACTGTGTGAACTGCTCGAAAATGCAGACTGTCCTGCACGGCGATGGGAGCAGGAAATCCATGGGTTACGATGGCACATCATTAATTGTGATTGCGACAAGAAGGGCACCCTTGGTTTTACAACGACCACTGAGCGGCGTCCAAGTGGTGATAATGCTGAGTCTCAAGAGGAGGTACAAGGGGCTGTACGCTATCTGCGTACCGATCCCGAGTCAGGCTATGGCTCGGGTAGCACATCCGCTTCCCGCTCGCGCCTGAGCCATTTGATCACTTGTTCCAGCGTCTGCCCGACTGAGAGCATTTCTGACGGGAGTGGCAGCGAGGTTGGCATCGCTCTGCGCTTTAGCACAGGCCCGAGTGCGCGTGCCTCGGAAGATCATGCTTTGGACGCCATCCCTGAGCGCACTATGGTGGGAGGCGAGGATACAGCGGCAGCTGAGGCGGAGCGTCGTCGAAAGATGAAGAGGCTTTCTGCATCAACGATATCCGATGCCACCCTCAGCGGCTTAGATGAGGTCGTGTCACAGGGGACGCCCACTGACAATCTGGCTCATGGTCGCACACTGGGCATTGACCGGGTGATTGAGGGTGATCGCCGTGAGCGCATCGGGCTGAAGGGCATGGATAAAGTGCTCGACAAGCTGCGTGCTGCTACTGGCGTCGACTCTGGTGCCAGAGCCGGGGTTAAAAAGGGACAACGATGGTAATCACTGCGCGCGTTGACTCGGAGATGCTCATGATAAATGGGCGGAAGTGCTCCAAATGAACGACAGGTGTCGTGTTCGTTTCCACAGATTTTATTCCATGGACATGATTTACTTGACACTGAATTTGATATTCACGACAATTGTTTATTTATTCTTAGTTAATCCATATTCGCATCTCTCCAATTGGGACGCAATTGCAATGTTCTTTCTCGACTCTCAATTCTGGTAATCTCCATGCATTGTACATCCTTATTATCCCTTTAGCATATCGCCGATTCATTCAGTTCATGATCATACAATTCAAGCATTCCCCTTATTACGTGCTCTCCCCTCCAGCGTCATCCATCTATTCCACACCCTTCTCTCGACTCTCGTTTTTCCGTCCTGCGTGACCCTTCTGATCCACGGTCTCAGTTTGCTTGGGCCTCTAATTACGGTAATTCTGATGATCCATGCTCAGCATTGAACGTTAATCCCTCAGTCCATCAGTCCAATCACCATCCCGTTCGCGCTGTCACTTCTCCCACCCCACCACCAAGTGCTTTATTGCCTCCGGCAAGTTCGACAAATTTACCATCTCCATCTGCCCACCAGAACTCTACGATCCTGCCCATCCTGGTATACGCGCGACACTGGATTGGATCTTCCTCATCTCATCTCGTCTCTCAAGGTAGCGCGCCTAGTTGGCCTTGCGGTCATGTAAATTGTGCTTAATAGTCATCAGAGGCTTCCTTGCTCATAGTGATGAGGAGAACAAAGGCGAGTGGGGCAATGTATGTTATAAGGAAACCCACCTAGGGATGTACGAAAGGGGAGATAAGGATGTCAGATCGACTCAAAGTGACAATATTACGGAGAGAATAAGAGCGCACCAGTTCTGAGGGCAAGAACCATGATGAATTAAGCTAGTGCACATCAAGGGAAACAGAGGTTGAAGAAAAACTTGAACCGCTAAAAGATGATGTGTCCTGTAATGGTCATTGTCAGCAAGGCGTGCACTGACCAGGGTGAATGTGCTGGCATGGGGCACCAGGCCATGAACCATATGATATAGGCACGAGCAACTAAGCCATACTTGGCTCAATTCGGGCTCCGCTTGGCATCCTGACTTGTTATAACTTACGTTAGCTCCTCAAGCCATTTCACGGGCTGCAAAATTATATTGTTTTTTGCAGCCCACATACACATGTTGGCCCACCTCTCTGTCCTCTCCACCACTCTCTTCTTCCCCCTTCTTTTTTCCCGCCCTTTTTATCATCATCCCTTCCCTTCCCCCCCCCCCCCCCCTTTTTTTTTTTTTCTCTTTTTCTTTTCCACCCCCTGCACGTCAATGCTTACCATGCTGTCTGATTACTATTATGCCGATGCCACCGACCCCAGCAACCCCACCATGCCTTAAGGTAGTAATACTTCCTCCTCCCAAGCTGCTGTAACCCATGGCTTGGTCCACTTGGACTCAGAAGATCTTGTTTATTCCGCCCTGGGCCAGGGCCAGATCCAAACTGGCTGCCCAGAGCAACTTGCTTATCCTCCGCCAGGACCACCACAGTACATCCTGAGTGCCTCGGGTGCAACCTATGCCGCACCCCTATATAATTTAGCAGAATGCCTGGTGGGCTATCCCCTTGTGTCCTCATGACCCCGCCGAACATTCATCGAGCTTTCCTTTAGATCACTTCAGGTAGTGCCCACCAGAGCTTGCAGTCATGGTATCAGCTCTCCGATCCTTCGGTCTATCTACGCCATAGTGATTATTTTAATCATTACGAAACTGTTACCCAGCGCCCTGCCCTTCCCATTCCTCCATCCTCCGGTTATTCAGAGCTTGACAATGCTCTCGTGGACATCTCTACGCCACAGCCGCAATCCATGAGCCGGGCTTTCATTTCTCTTCCCAGTCTCCCTCTCCCCTCCCAACCTGCACCTAAGCACGAACCGTCTACTAAGGGTGCAATTGGACTAAGTGCCATAAAAACTGAGTATGGCGTGATCGCCAGGGGTCAGCCCTTCTCACCGATGACGCCGCTGGGTAGCCCATCGCTCACTGGTGACCATGTGCCTTACACGAAGGACGAGGATCAAGAGCCACTCCACATTGGTACCGTGACTCGGACCTCCTTGATGCCACGTGCCTCAACTCCTCTGCACGGACATAGTTCCCCACGTCGTCATCCACCACACGCACTCGGCTCTCTTTTTCTGGTGCAAGACTTCGGCACCTCCCCGGGATCTACTCCATTGCTGTATCGGAAGACAAGAATGACGACGGGTGTGACTGCCATGGACAGCACTGCTGCGACATTATCGTCATCACTCTCTATGCCGACCTTGGTGCCAAAACCCAAGGCAGGGCAAGGAGTGTTGAAACTACCATCGACAAAGCAGCGTGCGTGGCGGAAACCTACAATCGCCTGTCTATTCTGCCGTGAGCGTAGGATCGCGTGTGGGAGGCCACCCATCGGAAGTGCCGATACCACATGCAAGTACGTGTGCCCCTTTGAAAGGTAATTGATCAACTGACTCATGGGTTCAGCCAATGTGCACGGCGCTCACGCAAGTGTGAATACCCAACAATATCATGGCGTGGTCTTCATAAGCGCCGTGGCTACATCAGCGCTCACCACAGGGAATCCGATGACACAGATTATGTGCCGACTACATAGCATCTGGTATGCTTGCCATCCACATGCATAAACACACCAGCTCTGATTCCCCTGGTCTTTTGGGCAATGTATCTTGAACTCGATGTTTTTTACTTCAGTTTCTGTGTCCGAGTCACAGTGGGCCGCGGGTCCGGGTCAGCGGTTGTATATGCTCGCACTGCCCTGTCCTGTGGAAGGGCTTACAATACCGCATCTAAACACATAATGCGTTCTCACGCAGTTTTGAAGTCCGATGAGAACGAGATTTTGGCGCACCATGTGGATGAGACCGAATCTTTGGCTCATCACGTGCTTTACTTAAATCATTGTACCGATAAGATAATGAAATAAAGACACAATCACAATTATGGACAAACAATGTAGCCTAGGGGGACGCGTCCAGGGGAAACACGTCGCGTCTACACCTCCCCCTTGTTGCACCGTCCAATGCCGTCCATTGAAGACATTACCAACGCGCCCGTTGACACCGCCCCTGATCTTTCCCAAATTGGACCAGCGTGTGTCATTCCGATCATCAATCCGATCGATCCCGCAATTAAGGCCGTCAAAGATTGAGCGCGGGAGTGCCCTATACACGACCAATCAGAGTCCGGGAAGCGCGCTAAACCCGATGCAGTCTCGGCTGCTGCTAACGCCTGAGCACACGCGCGCCGCGCAGCAGAGAGCAGAACGCCCCCCACCCGCATCGCTCCCCACACCACTCCCTGCCTCGCTCCCTGCCTCGCTCCCTGCGCACTTGTCCCCTGGCCCCGCATTCGGCCCTGCGTCCTTCGCGCAGACGCATCCAATGCATGCACCTGCTGCAATGTATATGCAATACCCTGCATATCCCTCATATTTCCAATACCCTAGCTCACAGCCTCCAGCTCCTATGTTTTCGCCTTACACTTACACATTCCCTCCTCCCGCTTAGATAATGTTTTGTATGTTTGTACCGTTATACGTTTGTAATTTTGACTTAGTAAAAAAAATGAAAATTTATTCTCACACGATCACATGGTGTAGTTCAACTTAGTAAAAAAAAAATGAAAGTTTATTCTCACACAGTGATCACATGGTGTAGCCAAACTTTGGGTCAGATCCATCTTTCGGTTGTAACCGAAAAATCGTGAGAATATCTTACGTGTTTAGATGCGGACTTACTAGGCCAACTTCCTGTGGATCCCTACAGTTCATTCACACTTAATTTGCCACTCATCGTACATTTGTGTATATAAGGCTATACAGTAAATGTTCACCTTCGAGAATGGCTCGCTGGCCTTGCGTACTTTCTTGCTCGTCTCTTGTTCAACATACTTTTACTCACGCGCCACAGTGCGTACCTTACTCAGCGCCACCATTTGACCCCGCAATAGACTTATCCAAAACTACTCATCATGGCTATTTGGGCAATTCGTCCCGTACATGCGGGATCTCCGTTCGGAGTCCGTTTGCGTGCTATGTCCCTCTGCTGAGCTGTGTTGGCAGGACATAGGATATCTCAGGAAGCCCTTCCTTCGGGACTCGGACTTGTCAAACACTGCCTTGATTTGTTGCGAACTCTGTCTTCTAGCAAGCGCGATCTCATCTGCGTTGTTGTTGAAGTCGTACATGAGCTCTGTGATGCAAATGACGATGATGAAGTCCTCGTGTGCCGCAAAGACACAACAAATAATGATGAAATAGATACACAATTTCACATAGAAAACAACGGGCCCAAGCCTCTGGCGGAGATGACACCTGGGGAACGGGAACGAGCTGATAAGATGGATGTGCGCTGCCTCGACCTCTGCATTGGCATGCTCGAGTGTGTCAACAGGGTTAGTAATCTCCGTCTTCTTATTGTCTGTGAAACCGACAAACTTGGGGCTCTCTAAGACTCTAACAGACATTCGAGGTAAACTCGACTTTGGAGGATATCCTCGGCGAGCTGATCGTGTCTGCTGTCAAGCATAAAAAACTCGAGAAGGAGATTGTGTGCCTCGGCCTATGCTGCCTGATCGTGCAACCCATAGCTCTCAATTCGTTCCAACTTTTTCCAAGTCAGGTGCAAACTGCGCCGGAGGTGCTCAAGCTGTGCGTGCTACAAGTCATATTTGACGTGCTTATGGTGCACGAAGGTGACTTTTTGGCCGATGCCAGTGTTGGTGTGCGTCCGTTCCACCATTCCACTACCTTCGGCTCTGTCCTTGTGAATTGATCCAAACACGCATCGGCAAGAGGGCGGGTGACAACAGAAGTGTTACCCGCTCTGCAAAATGTTCTCTTTGAAGGGTTCCGACCATCGGAACCTGGCATTGCGCAGTTCATTTCTGCGCGACAGCTCACCAATCACCCTGTCACCCAGGCCATTTCTCTCTGGGATAGGGTGGTTGAATTCTTGCTACAGGTTCTCGGGAATGAGGAATCGGATAAAGTGCAGGCACTGATCTGTACTGGATTGCGAAGCTCATGCTCCCAGCCCGAGGGATGATTTCCGACGAGTGGGTATGTGCTCTCTCGATGAAATTTTGTCAACCCAAACCTATGACGGACCTGCAGGTGCTGGTCAGCTTGGCTTTGATCTATCTTTCGCCTGACACGGCAGAAAATCAAGAGCTTTGTCTTATTTCTTCCTAGCATACACCGACTCGTCGCCCGCGCACCAGCGCATCATGCAGAAGGGTAGGTGTACCGGCGTGGTGCTCCCTCCTCGAGCCCTCACGATATCGCGCAACTAGGTCCTCTTAGCCGTGTTTGATCAGCTGAGAAAGGGCCGGGTACGTACAAAGAATTAGATGAAGATCATGAGATGATATCGCCCGCGCAAGTGTGCGCAATGTTTATGGACTGGACAGATTTGCAAAAGGCCATGTACGAGACCGATACTACTCCGTGCACGCGACCTAATAACAGCTCCCTCCTATGTCTCCCAGAGAGGTAAGGGGTTCGGTTTCCAGACCAAATGGTTCATACGGACTTGGCAATCTCAATCCTTCGAGCGCTTTTTAACAGGGATGTTAGCGTTAAACTTCCCCTCATTTCTAACAGAGTTTCTCTAATGTTGCTATCGAAGGGAGTGACAAGAAAGTGCTCTGCCAGGCACTCAACAAGCTCTTCCTCCCACCCGATGGTGACAAAGTGTGCACCCTAAAGCTTCTTGTGCGACCACCGCAGGATACTTCAGCGCTAGCTGTACTCGTCAAGTTCAACAGTGCACTCTTGAAGCGATTCGAAAAGCAACTCGAGGACCTCAATGAGCCTGAGCACCGCCAACTCCAATCCCCACAGGAACTCTTCGAGTTTTGGACGACACAATACTATTGGATGAGGTCAAAGATGGGGCGAGGAAGGAACATCAGCTGCGAAGAAGCGTGCGGCGAGGAAGCGCGAGTCGGAGAGCATCACGTCGGACGCCACGACTCGGAGCATAACAAATGGCTGGACTGCGACGCGACCTCGGGGCAAAGGCGGCAAGGCTAAGTCCAATTGGACTTTGCGCTTCCACTAACTTTATCTAGCCGAGAGATGTGCTCATTATTTGAATTTATTTCCCTTCCAGATGACGTCAAATGTCACAATCAGATGAGGCGAGAACGAAGAAATTTTGGTCTCGGGCCGTGCTGCGCACTCGATCGATGCCATGCAGGACCGCGTCGGTAAGGTTGGCTTGGTAGATGTTGATACTGACAAAGTATCATCCAGGACCGAGAAGAATGATGTGACGCCAATCAGGCTCGGGGCGATGACGATGATGAAGGGATGGTGATGACGGCGATGATGAAGACGAGGATGAGGACGAGGAGTCGACGACTTGACGCCTGTCCCTCGCTCCAAGCGCCATCATGTTGCTGGGCGTTTCTTTTCTGTTTCATTCTGTATGAAGGAATTTTCATGTTTACTTACTGCGAATTACATACACGCTCTTCAGAAAAACCACTACCGCAAAGCCTACTCCTGTGAAAACCAAATTTCGCAAAAGTGACATGGACAAGGAGCAAGACGATGAGGATGGCAGCAGCGGTGGCGGCGCGTCTGGGCCTGCAGACTCGGCCATGGACTCCAGCAAGAAGAGGAAGCGGATGAGGAAGCGGATGGTCATCCTGGTACTGGTAAGACCATACTTACCAAGGCTATTGCGAGAGAAACTCAGGCGAACTTGATCCCTATCAAAGTCAGACCTGATTTTTCTGACGCAGTAGGGCAATATTAACACATTCCAGGTTACTAGGGGATGCCGACCGTATACCGTATGAGCCGTATGTACGGTACCGTAATATGGGTGCCGTCTACTGTACCGGTGGATGTTTGGAGGTATGAGTCACGGTATGACTACCGTAACCGTATACGGCCGTCATACGGGTCCTCGGGAAATCCTTATCTCTGTAGAAGCATCATCCTAATTGAATTCATTGATCAACTAGTATATTTACTGTATCAGATAAATTATAAACTTGAATACATCTGATTTATTTACTTCAGATTGGGTATCGAAATTAGGGTGAGCTCAATGAAGAGTGTAATATCGTCCAAATCGTGCGCTGTGTCGTGCTGCTCAGAGAGCATCGTAGTGACGCCCTGAATTGGGCATCGCAGTGGTGTCGGCAGCGCTAGTCTGATCGGTCGCAGTGGCATCAGTCAGCGACAGTCGCGCTAGCCTGAGAAACTGAATCGGACGCAGTAGCATCAGTCGCAGTCATGGTGGCATCGGTTGCACTAGTCTGAGAAGCCGAATCGGTCGTAGTGGCACCCGCTGTGTCAGTCTGAGAAGCGGAATTGGTCACAGTGGCGCTCGCCGAATGAGCCATCGACAATCAGGTATACATTCGTGGAGGCAGTGCCACCTAGTGCCTTTATCCCGATGTTTACTTTGGGCTGAGATGGGCGGCCGATGCACCGAGCGTCGCGCCAGCGGCTGGGTCGGTGCTGAATTTCACCTCTGTGATTGTGGGGCATTCAATTTAGTTTAGTAGGATAAATATGGGTACGGCATGTGGAGACGATGAGGAATAGAAAGTAAAATTAAAACCCACGCTTGCTGCTTGCTGTGAGACCATTTGTGATCAACCCATCTTGGGGCGGGAAGACGAAGAAGGCACCACCAAAATCGTAATTCACTTTCAGTTGACAGCCGGATCCACATTTTTAAGTACGAAAGTGCCGTCAATGCTGCCCAATAGCGCAAATTTGGGACCAGTCACCAATATCAAGGATTCTATGATCAGGCATGACCATGCCTCCAGTATGTTGCAGAGACCGTCACCGGGACATGTGCCACCTGAAGGATGGGTGGAGTTAGCAAGCCGGTTTTGTGCGAGAGACTCAAGGGCCGGTGAGGCTGCAGGTGCGAGTAGTAGGGCTGTATGCCGTTACCGTATCAACGGCTCAACGGCATCCGTATGACGGCCACCGTACCCGTACCGTCAAGTCTTGAATCACCTTCTGAACGGTACAGGTTACGGTATGGATCTATCCCGTAAATGGCCGTCATTATACGGCCGTCAACGGTATCGTACAGTTGTACGGCGACCCATCACGAAATTTGCAAAAACATTATTGGAGATGATCAGGCCTGATCATGTGCATCATGGCCATCACGCGCATTTTGTATGAAAGGATCTGATATCGATCGGGATTTTAGCTGTTATGTCAATCATTTCGTGTCCATACCCAACAGTCACAGTCCGGAATGACGAGTGTCAATAATTTCTGGGCTGTGACGGCTGATCTTGATCAGATGCGAGACTGAGGGGCACGGGCTGATCAATGTGATCATATCTGGATCATCTCTATCTTGCTGTCAGGACGCGATCATTTTTTTTTCTTGCTTGATCATTCGCTCTTTGTATCGCAGGCAGTAAAATGTAAATAAAATTATTCATTTTTTATTCTAATACATACATGGGGCTAATACAGCGACTGCAAATCATGGCGCTCGTTGATGCAAACATAATCTTGGGTGAGGATACAGCCCGAAGCAAGTGGACACGCGGTCATCGTCCTTGGGCCTCCAAAGGTCGTCCCTCAAGCTCTTATGTATCCTTTTTGAACTCTACATTTCCGAAGATTTTGCGCCAACTGTTCTCCCTGGGGTTGTTAGTACTTTAAGCCGAGTTGCTCTGGGCTCACCAACTTCGAAAAGCTGGGCATCACCTTGGAGTATCTGTCAAAAAGGTGTATGCGATTTGATATCCTTGAGTAAGGACGCGAGGGATGCTGCTTGTGGCCATTATACGACAATAAAGGGTCACAAGGTGTGTGCATGCAGGAGGGAAGAGGACTACGCACGATTAAAACAAGATTCAATGAATGTATGAGTAAGCCACGCAACGCTGTTCGCGGTTCGGGCGTCAAGTTATCGTTGCATTGATTGAATATGTTCCACTCATTAGGCTGGACGATGAAAAGTACATGTGCACTATGAATACACGGGCTGAGTCCGTCGAGGAGAACCTTGGTATCTATGAGGTATCTAAATGAACGGCGTTATCAGGATGACACTAGAACTAAATGCTGGAGACCTACTGATGCTGCGATGCATCCCGGTGACTTGCTGGGAGAGTGGGCCAAAGGACGACGAGATCATGTAACTTGTTTGAGTGAGATAGACTCTTCTGGAATTGGTTTGTGTAACAAGTAGTCAGAGCAAAAGAGGCTGAAAAGGAGTCCATTCCATGCACATAATGGAGCGGGAGCAACACTGAGCAATGCTCTGCGCATGGGAGGGAAACCCTCATCTCACAGCGTCTTTCATGTGGTCCACAACACGGGCCAAGATAAGGAAATTGGGGGAGATACAGTAAGGGCGAGCGACCAAGGTTGACAGGGGCATCATGGATACAAGTGCCGAGCAAAGAGACAAGTGAGTCGAGAGAGAGAACGCACACGAGAGAAAAGAGACTGGACTCTGATCCGATGAATGTGAATGAGGCGAAGAAAAGTGAAATGATGACAAATAACTGTACAGTTGTGGCTTGTGGCTGATGGGCGCTCTGACGCGAGTTCTGCTCCATTCCGAGTGTGGCTCCAACGCCTAAGTTACCTTACAGCATTACTATTAACTCTGTTTCGGCAGCTCCCCCATCGCCTCTGATGTCTCAGACTTCACCACGTTCATGGGAATCTCAACCTCAGAATCTCTCTCGATCGGCTCCATCAGCAACATTGTGGCCCATAACAGCAACGAGATTTGGATTATAATTTGGAGTTCGGGGTATCCCGGGAGTGACTAGTGTGACAGGGGTAATATGACATAATAATATGAGTTTTTTTTTCAAGACCCTTGGCAAGTGTTATTAAAAAACAAAATAAGATAATTCGGCCAATAGTTTTTTTTTCTGGGTCTCAGGCTGAGGCACCAGAATATAAGTTACAAATTTGGATTGCGGGACCCAGGGTGGGGTAGCTCAGTGGTTAAAGCGCCTGGTATACATTCGGGGGTCCAGGGGGGCCTGGGGTTCAAATCCCCGTCTAGTCATTTTTTTAATGTCAATTTACGTGAGGGCCAAGACTTATTTGAATTACTGAAATCAAAACTGATATTATTATGTCATATTACCTCTGTCACACTAGTCACCTTCCGGGATATTCCGAACTCCAAATTATAATCCAAATCTCGTTGCTGTTATGGGCCAATGTCACCACCACTCGATGAACACTTTTAGTCGCGATGGTGTGATCACTTCTTGTTTGCCTTTGTACTAGTCTGGTTGGCAAGTGAGTTTCATCCTTGGCTTACCTAGTCTTGGCTGTTTGGTGGCATTTTCCGCCGCTACGTCAATCGCCACTATCGGACTCTACATCTCCCACAGTCACGGTACACAATTTCAACTTCCTAATGCCCTTCCCTTTGCACAAATCATCTTATCACTCACAGGAATCCCCATCGCCCTCTGCATCATTTATGCGAATCGGTTTATACGAGGAGTCGAGGACCGTTCCACCTTGGCAGGTTCTCGATTTCTTGTACCCAATTGCAATTGCTGCCGCAACACAAAGAGGCCGGGTGGCCACAACCAGACGTTGCAATACTTGTTGAGCGAGGTCTGTGCTCTGGATCGCATTTATATTGATTGTCTTTTGCCTCCTGGAGCTCAACCCAGTCAATTCATAAACACTCCGTGCCTGTTGCAGTCAGGACCGCCCTTACCTATGCCCTGGGGTTCTGAGCTATAAGCGCTCGCCAGGAGGTGGTTCGTGGGACCTATCAAGCAGATCGCAGGTGTGCCTGCTCTCTACTCCTTTTTTGTTGATTGGTCAGTGCTTCAGGTTTACGGTCACCCCATCACTGTACAAGTGCCGTAATCTTACGGCCGTACACCGTATACGGTACGGTGTACAGCCCTATCGACAACGCACCAATCGTATTTCGCTAGACCTTGATGACGAAGACGAACTTGAGTCACACTCAAGAGGCCCAGGACGAGGACAAGGACGAGGACAAGGACAACGATGTGGACAACGAAGCATCAGGGAATATATATGTCGGGCCAAGACACTGACGACGAAATGGACGGCGATGAAATCCTAGACACGGTTATGCAGTGTGCATAGAATATAATTGACATGATATGAATCATATGACTTATGGCCCAGTGCATGCAATGCAAGAAGTGTGATGATTGAGTGGCAATCAAGCCAGGTTGACATGATTTGGTCGATGTAAGGTGGATATTCAATGATTATACTCGAACTCGTTATGACCAAACCCGATTATATTGGGACGGACTGATTGAATGGCAATCAAACCAAGTTGGCCAACGATAGTCAATATTATAATAGAGCTTACGATGATCAATCCCGATCATAATGAGTAGACTAAATATCTGCTCAACCTAGCAATGGACTACATCTGTAGCATGATCAGGCCCGATCATACCCATCATTGGGTCTAGATTCCGTCGGAGTCAATAATCCCAAATAAGTTTTTTGCAAATTTTGTGATGACAAAGCCACGTGCATGGTTGACGCCCACAGCTTTTGCACACGTCGCAACTCGTCTATCATCACTCCATTTTCATACGGGCGCAATCCATGTCTCCACCTCCACCTCCAGGTCAAAGTCGAAGGAGAAGGGCGCAGTAGCGAGAGACGTGTGGGGCGTGATTGGTAATTTGGTAGCGCATTCATATGCCCTCTCACACCTGCGCCCTCCTTGACCCGAATCGAATTGATTTTGCTTGCAGGTTGAGTGTACAACAAGTTATGCAGAACATCAAGCGCGCACAGCTGAAAGGCGATGCGAGCGAGGAAGAGTTCAAGGCGCTCGAGATCGACGTGATGGACAAAATCATGCTTGCGTCCTGGCATGGGCCGCGTGGCATGTGCCTCGAAGTTGTGCAGGTCCTGTGTGAGGTTCGTGTATAACTTTCGCTTCTTCACAAATTCATAAACTCACACAACATGTACCTACCGCATGCAGGTCGTAGACAATGTCCTGAAGGCACCAGGTGTGAGCAATCAACACCTGTACAACCACGCAAGGGGACTCTTGCGCGATCTTCAAGAGCACCATTACAGATAAATCGGATGAGGAGCGGCACAAGCTTGAACAGTGTGTGCTGCTAGTTTGATTTTGGCGTAATCGCCTGACAGCTCCGCGCTCCCCATCTGTTTCTTAACACACCTGACGATTGCTCAATCTCGATTTTACATCTGTTCAGACAACTTCTCTTGTAAGCCTGCAGCGTGCGCCATGTTTCTCATCACTATTTCATCGGTTCCTAATTACGCATCGATGCAGACGTTCACCCAGTCATTCTACCGTCTGCTAGCGCATTCGGAATATATCGATCCCCTTCACTGAGAGGTCGAAGTCGGAAGTCGTGGTAGCAGAGAAGGGTTGGACTAGAGCTGGAATGGATAAGATGCACAAGATTGACAGTTTCGTTCGAGAAATGGAGCGAATGGACGGTCCGATTATCAGTCCGTCAAACTCCTTTCCCCTTCCGCAGCATACTTACTGATGGCTTTCCTTTTCCTGCAATCGTGCGTTCAAAGTGGGGCTGAAGCGTCTTTCCCTATGTCCCTTCACATTTTCAAATGGCGTGACCATCCCAGCGGGCACACTCTTGGCACTCCTGCTCCATTCCATTCATGTTGACAAAGAAATATACCCGAATGCCCATGAGTTTGATGGCTTTCGCTTTTTCAGGCTTCGTGAAAAGGAGGGAGATGAGGACTATACACTCAGGCACGGAGATCCCATCCGAGCAGTTCACCTTGAAGAGACGATGGCAAGACGACTTTCAGGTTCATTGATGATCGTCTCCTCCACTCCCGCGACATGATCGCCGAAGAGTGCATGTGCGAGCCCGACATGCTCGATCACGACAACCATGCCTGCTTGCTAGTCATCAAGAATGGCAACGCTACTGACATCACCATCGGACGTGCAACGGGAATCTTCTCATCCGTTCGCGACGACGAACCTGGTCAGGAGCATGGAGTGGGCCATCTACAATTACAACAACAAGTCCGGCGTGTTCTCAGCCCCTGGTGACTCCTGGTCGATCATCATCGATGGACTTGGTCGTATTGGTGGCATTCTTACCGGCGGTGCTGGCAAGACGGAGACCTCAAATGTTACCTATGCACCCCCAGATGGCTCTGGCCCCGCATCAAGCAGCCCTTCCCTCATGCCCACCCCCACCACATGGCCTAGGCGCCGTGATGACAAGAACAACTTCATCGACGCTGGCGAGCTGTCTCACTTCACTTGCTTCTTTGACTTCTTCTCCTCCCCTATCTCCACGCTCCTTTTCTTTCTGCGACTTCTCCTTTCTTCACGCTCCTTTCTTCACCTTTCCTCACGCTCAGTTATTTATTCATTGGCTGTTGGTGCAGATGGGTGCTTTGATGGACTTGTGGACTTGTCGTTTTGGTTCGTCTTGTCTCGTTTGTCTCCTCTCTTTGTGCAACTGACGTCCTTGACGTCCAGGTTCCATATGACTTGACACAAATTGCTGGACTGTCAGACACGCTCGCGGCCTTCAAGTGGTGTCGACTCGGAGCAGGCATTTGCTGGCATCGTCGCGTCGTTTACTGTGGCTTCTCGTTACCACTCGTCTATGTGCACTTGTGTCTGAAACCACAGCGCTCACCCGCACATCTCCCTCACGATCCAATACGCCAATTGGACCCTTCAAGTGAACGCGTCACTGCCCACTCACATACGGTCAGCGCCTGTGCCACCCGTCCGCAGACAGGATGTTGGACAGTTGGACTCGCTTTGGAAGATCCTTCAAGTTGACAGCCCGAAGCGCTGCACGGGGCCGTTACAATTTGTTGATTTCTCGAGGAGACACGCATGACACGTCTGTGCTAACCACGGACCACCTGGGAACTGGGATGTCAGTGAGGAGGTGGCACACAGATTTGGGCTCAGTTTATATCGGCCCAACTGCTCTGCACTTTCGCACGGCCTACAGATTCCAATAGGTCGTGATGGTAGCCCATGATCGCCATGATGCACTGAGTTCCAATTTTTTATTCCGTACACCATGAAATACTGTTTACGGTCGTACAGAAGCCCATACCGTACCGTTGAGGCTCAACGTTGAAGGCATACGGTTACGGTTTACGGTCACCCCATCACCGTATCACGGCCATCATTTTACGGCTGTATGCCGTTTACGGTATGGCGTACAGCCCTAGCGCCGCCGACGAGTAGGCAATGGTGAGGTGAAGAGAGTGAAAAAACGAGAAGTCAACCGTGACGCATGTGGACGCAGTGGTCACATCGTGACAGATGACGGACTTGTTCCTTTTTTTCTTCCGCACCTACATCCTCGACCACTCTATCCACCACCTCGTCTCCATCAACGCTCTAGCTGCACAGATCAAGCTGCATGGATCAAGCTTGTTGTGTCCTTCTCGACCTCCTACTCTGATATCGGCCTTCGGCCTTCGAGGAATCTACGTCATTTCAGAAAAACCACTCCGTCCACCGCCTCGTCTCCATCAATGCTCTATCATAGCCGCACAGATCAAGCTTGTCGTGTCCTTCTCGACCTCCTACTCTGATATCGGCCTTTGAGGGATCTATGTCATCTCAGAAAACATTGGCAAGTTCAAGTCGTCGACCTACAAGCCGAAGCACCACCACCACGCACATGCGCTGCTGGCCCCGCTTCCACCCCACTTCAAGGTACGATGGCAGGCAACCACTCACATGCAGAGGAGTCCCACCACCCACCACTGTTATTGACGTGCTGGGTGCGTGCTGGGTGCGTGTGTGCACGTGTACACTTGTGGGAGATCAGCTAGAGGGCCAGTGTTTACCACACGACGGGGGATGGACGTGTTGGGGATGGATGGGCAGGGCAAGGGAGAAGGGAGGGGCGGGTGGATGGACGGACAGACAGACAGACAGACGGACGAACTGGCAGGATGGACGGATGGGCAGGGCAGGGGATGGACGGACACGTCCCCCCCCCAGGGGGGGGGGGGCGAACGGATGTGTGGCCCCAGCTGCCCCCTCCCCCACATCGCTCAGGCGCGCGCCTGAGCGATGTGGGGGAGGGGGCAGCTGGGGCCACACATCCGTTCCCCTCTCCCTGTCCGTCGAGTGTCCGTTCTTGTCCGTCCATGTCCGTCCATGGGGGGGGTTGCCGGGCCGGGTGGGCCGGTGACTGCCTGCCCCTGTCCATCCGTTCATCCGCTCCGCTCGGGGCCTTTTGGCCTGCCGGCCCGGCCAGCCCGGGGACGGACCCGTCCGTTGAGTGTGGGCCCCTGCTCGACTAGCAAACTATATATACAAAATAAAAAACAAACATAAAAAATAAATAAAAAACAGACATAAAAAATAAAAGACAAACATAACAGAAATAGAAAAACAAACATAAAAGATTAAACATAAAGATAAACATAGAGATAAGATAAAAAATAAAAAATAAAGTAAAGTCAAAGGACAAAAATAAAAAAGACAAAACACAGAAAAACAAACATACAGTAAAACATAAAGGCAGAATCTCCCCATACAAGGAGACAGCCAAAGAGACAAAAGTGCAGAAGAGAAGCATAGAGAGAGGGGGGGGGGGCAAAGAAAGAAGGGAAGATGCCCTTTTTGCCCCAAATCACCCCAGTATATATAATACAATCAATTTCCAATCTTTTTTTGACATGGGAAAGATTAGTAACATCTTTTTTTGACATGGGAAAGATTACTAACATCTTTTTCCCATCACTTGACACCTGTCACCCCAATTGGGGTGACACCTGTCAAACAAATAAAAAAGTGGGCCCACTTTCTTACTAATTATCACAAAGTGACACCACTTTCTTATTAATAAAAAGGAAATCACACCACTTTCTTACAAATAAAAAAGAAATCACACCACTTTCTTACAAATAAAAAAGAAATCACACCATTTTTTCATAGCAACAATACAATCATTTTCTGACACCTGTCAGAAATTTTATTTTCCCCATTTCTGCACCCAATTCCCCTTCCTTTTTTGTGAAGGGACAAATCCATATATAAACCCCCCCACTTTGAGCCAAAATGGTCAGGACACTGGTTCTTTCCTTCTCTCTCATCTCCTACACATTCCACTCTATCCCTCCAGCTAGGAACTGAAGAAGCACAGCAGTGCAGAAAGTAGCAAGCCACTACTTTTCCCTTGGAGTCAGGTGGCTATTCCCTTTTTCTGTTTTGCTATATAGTCTGCTTCTTCCTTGTCTCCTTTTCTTGTCCTTCTACCCCCCTGCATAAGGGGACCTTTACTTTACTTTGCCTTTGTTATTGTAGCACTAGCCTTAGGTGTTATGGTGTTATTACTGTACCCTTCACCCTACCCTAACCCTAAACCCTGAGGACCCATTAACTTCTGATCTTATCTATGTTGATAAATATTTTTGTATTTTTAGCTATTTTATTTCTTAAGATATAATCAAATTTCAAAAAACATTAAGCTATTGCTGCCACCACAGTCAGATATGTGACACCTGTATTAAGAATTGTATCTTGGCATATGGCACGGAACTTGAACTTTACTAAACAGTTAAGGTCTCCTGGTTGCTAAAAGACCAGTTGAAACCAGTCTTTTCCTGGTTGCAGAAAGAAAGCCAAATGCATGCAACTGCAACTGGTCCTGCTCCCAAACTGAGGCAACTGCAACCAGTGGTCCGGTCTTTTTTTGGTCCAGTCCAGTCCGGTCCTAGTCTTTTTTCAGTCCATAGGACTGGACCTTAAAACACTAGATGTAGATGTCTTGTCATAGTATTCTGCTATCGTCTCTACTGCCAAATCTAAGGGAGTCTCAAAAAGATAATACTTGTCTTTCCGCGCTCATGACGACCATGCATTGTGCAAAGCTTCCAAAGCAGGCAGTGCAAGATGTAATGATGAACCATTTTCAGACGAAAATGCTTGCTGTGCGGCATCGGCATGCTAATGTTGGCCAAGCGAGATAGAATTAATAAATATGAAAAAACAGACTCGTGAACTAATCAGACCTTAAGCAAGGAAAGAAATAAGTTTACTCTCTCCCATTCTTCATCAGAGAGTTATAAGGCATCGAGTTTTGCACGCTTTGCACGATCAGACTCATCCCTTGCCATGTGCGACACAAAAGTATCTACTGACTGGAAGCAAAGTAAGTGGTCAGTGTTTATTTATATTTAAACAGCGACACGTTTCTACTTACCTCCCATAGGGTAATGGCGCGATGCAGCATACCGTATGTGGATGACCAGCGAACTGGCATGTCAAGGATGAGCTGCTTTGCGCATCCAGTTTTACTGTTGAGGCGGTCCTTCTCTGTAAGCTTTTCGGACTGTATGGACCGGAATAGCTCCTTCCATTTTGCAGATGATCGTTCCTGAGTCAATGTGAGATTTGGCACACAGGATGGTGGCGATGGCCCTCACTGTAAAGCAGACTTACCTTAACAGCTATTGCACGTATAAGTCCAACCTCATCCCTTAGAATCGCATCTACATCGGGGACGTGCTCGTCTGGTTTTGTAGGACTGTAATACTTCGCCTTGGAGTGAGCTTTGATCAACGCTTGGGTGGCAAGATTGATAATGTGTACGAGACAACTGGCTTCACATCAGATAATGGCCAGCATATTGATTACAGGGTGCCAGATCTTACCGAATACGACAGTCTTCAAATTGGAAAGCCTTCTTTGTTCGGTTTTCAATATACATCGCAAAGAACTCTATCATACTGTTGTTATTCGAAGCGTTATTGCAGGTAATATGACCGATCTTAGATTGAAATTAAGCTGCGATTCGAAGGTAAATTAAGTCACACACCCGATGAGCAATACTGAGTCGATCGACGGTCTTGAACAAGGCACCACCAAGTCGCCTCCCATTGTGAGCGTTGTTGAGTCTTGTGAATCCGAGAAGGGCGCTATGCATCTCCCATACACCAGGACGCGATTCCTCGATCCAGTGCCCAGTCACTGCAAAGTAGCCATCAGTATTTGATGCCTGCCATGCGTCGCATGTTAGACTAATTTCACTGGTAACAGCACCACTCTATAGTACAGTGAGCTTAAAAACTGTTGCAATGTTTGGGGGTTTTGGATTATTTGTGATGTAGCACTTGACAGCATGGGAATCTCGCTTAGAATTGGTGGAGTTAGGTAAAGTACTCCTTCTTGGCTTTCTGATAGTATCCTGATCACATGATCTGGATCAATGGTTGTGGAGATATACCCTTTTTAATATAGGGTTATCATGGCAATAGTTTTTGAGCTATTGATAATAAGCAGATATTTGAAGTATATCAGTACTTTGCAGAACCTCCCTTTGCCTTGGGCATTGCCTGAACCCTCCTAGGCATGCTTCTTATTAACTTTTAACATCCTAATACCAATATCTCTCCCCAAACCATCTGAATCCTTTCCTGTAACTCATGAATCCCTAGAAGGGTGTTTATGCTTTGCAAGCCTTTTTAAACCCTAACCCCAAAGATGTTCAATGAGATTCAAGTCAGGTGACTATGTAGGCCACATTATACACCTAAATTTCTACTTCTATAATCACTCTTTAACCTTTTTACAAGTGTGCCTACAGTCATTTTCTGATGTTAAGGGGATTATAACCATGATACTGTAGGGTATCCAGTAGTTTATCCTTCAATATTTGAAGGTACAGGTCACTACTCATCCTACCATCAATTTTAACAGCATAGCCAACTCTTCACCAAGTTATACACCCTTATATTATAATAATACTTTCTTTAAACTTAACAGTCACTTTTATTAACCTATTACTCAGGCTCCTTACCTAACCTTTTAGTCATCCATAGTTTAATTTATAAAGAAACTGTTAAGTTTAAAGAAGCTACTATTATAATACAAGAGTGTACGACTTAGCAGAGAGTTGGCTATGCTGCTAAAATTGACAGTAGGATGAATAGTGACCTGTACCTTCAAGTATTGAAGGATAAACTACTGGATACCCTGCAGTATCATGGTTATAATCCCCTTAACATCAGAAAATGACTGTAGGCACACTTGTAAAAAGGTTAAAGAGTGATTATAGAAGTAGAAATTTAGGTGTATAATGTGGCCTACATAGTCACCTGACTTGAATCTCATTGAAAATCTTTGGGGTTAGGGTTTAAAAAGGCTTGCAAAGCATAAACACCCTTCTAGGGATTCATGAGTTACAGGAAAGGATTCAGATGGTTTGGGGAGAGATATTGGTATTAGGATGTTAAAAGTTAATAAGAAGCATGCCTAGGAGGGTTCAGGCAATGCCCAAGGCAAAGGGAGGTTCTGCAAAGTACTGATATACTTCAAATATCTGCTTATTATCAATAGCTCAAAAACTATTGCCATGATAACCCTATATTAAAAAGGGTATATCTCCACAACCATTGATCCAGATCATGTGATCAGGATACTATCAGAAAGCCAAGAAGGAGTACTTTATCTAACTCCACCAATTCTAAGCGAGATTCCCATGCTGTCAAGTGCTACATCACAAATAATCCAAAACCCCCAAACATTTTAACAGTTTTTGAGCTCACTGTATATGGGACTCAAATGTTAGTAACTTTATTATGATATGTTGCAGTGGCGCAGCAGAAAAACACACATTGAAGCGATTCTTGAGTTGTGTCATTTGCGTCTTGAACATACCCACTATCTCCTCTCGCGTTGACTTGCGATTGGGAATGGTCACACCAGTGGCTGCGGTGGCACGTGCTGCAATACCAATCATCTTGTGGAAGGACGGGTGCTCAAGAGCTTGTATAGGCTTTGATAAACAGCGTTAGAAACTCGTATATCACAAGACAAAATAACACACCTGGTCAGTCACGATCAGCCATTCTATCGCTGCCTCATGGAATATTTTGTTCGAGTAAGGGACCACTCGTTCTGGAGCTAAATCACGCAGGTGGCCATCAAGCGTGTCCTGAGTTGTTCTGTGAGCATCCTCAGAAGCCTTCTTGGCCGCTTTTCGAGCGTTTGGAAGTTTACTGGTGAAGTTGTTACTCTTGCACCATCGGTTGTATGCACCCTGTTTGAGAAATTAAAATAGAATCTAGCTTCAGGGACATTGACAACAGACCGCATGAGCAGACTCAATATGACGACGCAGTGTTGTATTGTGTTGGACAATAGCAATCACAGGGCCTTTTTTCCTGTGTGAACGCATGAGATTTGTCATATCCACAACATGAAGTGATGAGGAAGCGTACGAGCATATCTTGCAATTTCGGAACTGCCTCGTTTTCCCATCTGTATCCGTGACAGTATAGCCGTCGTTAAAAAATGCTTGAATGTCGCAGCTTGCGTCCTCACGCCGTGCTCTTGGTTGACTTGATATTCCTGTAAGCTCGATGTCTGAGAATATACCATCTTCACTTGAAGCACCACCGCTAGGCTTGTTCTTCTGGCGTTTTGAGGCTGAAAGATATCGTTATTGCAAGCTGGAGACTATAAAGCAGTATTCATACATTTCTTCTTTCGTTGTCCAATAGATTTGCTGTCAGTACTTTGCTCGGAAAGCGTATCAGCATTTACTAATAGTAAGACACTTATCAGTAATGATCAAGCAGTCACGGTGTGAACCTGGGCAAGCATACCAATCGCTTTCCTTTTTCCCTTTGGCGGTCTGACACACTCTTCCGGCTCGTCGTCAGATGACACAATGTGGGTACCAGGGGAGGTGTTTCAGCTGTGTATTACTTAAGAACTTAAACAGGATAGCAAGGCCGGTGGGGGATCTGAAGGGCGTGCTGGTGCATCAGTATCAGAACTGTCCGCAGCTGCATCTACAGCCTGTTCGGCCTTGAGTTCTGCAGCCTTCCGGGCCTCTGCAGCCCTCTGAGCATCCGCTGCAGCTTTGTGAGATTTGAGAGCTGGCTTTGATGAATTGCTGGCATCGGTCACTTTGGCCGTAGGGATTATGAAACGTCTCGGTCTGGTTCCTGGGGCACTGCCATCCATTTCAGTCACCCCTACAAACTGTCATGAAATTTCATCAAAAGTATAGAGACAAAAAAACGTACATGCTGGAATGCCGTCTCCATCCTGTTGAAGATACGACATGGAGAATGTGATTCGGATACCCAAGTGTGAAACATGAAACTCTGAGCATTAAGACATAACGCTTTCTATGATGGCAGGTTCTCAGGCTTGGCCCTGAGTTTGCGAATTCATCCTGTCATTGCCATGGTCCTACCGGATGAGGACACATACATGGTGGAGACAACTTCTGTGCTTGCGAGTCAATACAAGAAATTCCTGTATTGACTCGCAAGCACAGAAGTTGTCAACTTCAGGGTTTTGGCGATCATGGAAGGACTGTTGTTGTGGTTGTGGCCATCTTGACATAATTGGACTTGTGCAGACAGTGTACAGTGGTTGTGCTCGTGGTTGTGCCAAGTCGCACAGATGAAAAAAAATTACAATCGAAGCCAACGGAATCATGTGACCCCAGCTGTTACCTGCTTTGGTCTGAAACTTGAGCTTGCTGTGCGCATCACTTCCTATCGCAGATCACATTCTAAATTCCTATACAGGTGCCTCGAGGTCGGAGGTCGTGACTTGTGACTTGTGAATGTGCAGGCCGGCATATGCACCTCATTCAAGGAATGTAAGTTGCGACCGACTTTGGCTACTGGGCTACATGGATTTCTCCGGATGTTATCTCATTTTCAAGCTCAATGTGATGCTTCAATCCCACACCCCACTTTGAGACAACGACAGCTTGCCATTGAGTTTGGGCCACATGTAGCTAGGGCGGCAATTGCAGTGTGTTTCGCTACGAAGACAAGCAACTAGTGCTGTCAGGAAGATTGTGGATATGTCGGTTGGGAACATCATTCATTCGGAGGATACAATTGGGCATCTGACAGGCTGGTGTAGTACTAGGCTCACTGTAGACTGAACATGCCAACGCCGCCAAGCTGTTGTCATTACACCACCAGAATGTGACCGGATCCACAAAAACATTGGGACCCAATGGGACCCCTCATTTTATTTCGCCCAGCTCATAGGTACTCCCAAGTTATCAAAGGCTTTGAAGCCCGGGCTCAAGCCTGGGCTTCGGGCTTTCTTGTGTCTGAAGCCCGGCTCAAGCCCACTTCAGGCCCGGCACCTGGGCTGGGCTGGGCTGGGCTGGGCTCAAATGGGCTGGGCTTGGGCAGGCTTTGGGCTTTGGGCCCAGCCCGGCACATCACTAGTAGAGGCATCCATGTGTAGTTGACAGTGAGATATTGAATACTGTATATTGTGTACAACGTTTAAACAAACACATGTGACTCTTTCTATTTTAAAAATGTCATGTGACTTTCCTTTTTAGGAAATGTCATAGTGGAGGAGAGCTATGAGAGCTCATTTCTCTCTAGGCTACTATAGGCTACTACTGGTACTTTTGCCACTGTCAGACGGCATCGATGATGAGTAATCATCGCCCCTGTGGCCCGACGCATCCCAGCCAAGGTTCTACCGCTCAAAACGGGCGCTCAATTGCCTTTTTGGGCCATTTTCCCAGGGGTTGAACTTTTTTTTTTCAGGACCGAGGACCCCCCCCTCCCCCCCACCCTAGGTCCAGGATCCGCGTTCCGCCACCCCTTTGATGCGAACTGCGAATGCGAACTCACAGACATGGGCAGCCACTCGATTAGTAAGCAAGCAAGCAGCCCCTCAATTAGGCTTAATTAGGGGTTAATTAGGGGCCAGGGGTCCTGCTATTGCTCGTCGACGTTGGTCTATAACACTTAAAAATGGCGAAAAGGAAGCATCATCAAGAAGAGACATTAGAAGAGCTTGAGTCGTATGGGCTCGATACGCTTACTTCCCAACTCCAAGCAGACGGTGGCCGCGCTCGAGTTGCTAGGGCAGCTCTCACTGTGGCTTATCTGGGTGGTTTGATGATCCCTGACCTACAAATCTACAGCGAAACGGTTCCCGTCTTTAGTAAAGTGCGGTGGGAGAAGGTCGCTCCCCAATTTGGTTTGGAGGTCGACAAGGGTATGACTCAACTTGGGTTATTCACCGTATCACGCGCCTTCCTCCCACCATCTTTTCATCGACAAGTAATGAACAACTCAGCTTTGTGGCTCGATGTTTACCAGGAGACAGAGAGTCATAGTCAAGAAGCTACCAGGGTAAGGCTGATGGATGCAGTAAGTACATGATCTTTCATGGCGAGAGATATCTCATCTATTTTTACATCTCAGTGGCATGTACCCATTTGCGCTTTGTTCAAAGGTCGTATTGTTGATCACCCCAAACACCCCATCCCTGAGACACCGGAAACCTCTGGAGGCTGGGTCGAACACGAAGTGTATATGATTGAGGGGATTATTTTGATAGTCATTGAGCTAAAGCTTCGCTTCAAGAATCTTAAAGATCATACCGCACAACTTCTCTTGGAACTAGTCTGCGAGTATCATCGCCATCTCATTCCCGTATGAAGTTGATTTTAGTTCTTCAGCCGCACATAAAGTCAATGCCGACAAAGAATTCGACAAACAACCTCACATTTATGCAATGATGACTGATTTGCATGACTTTTATATCCTTCGTTACGATGGTTCCAGGTTCTCTCTTTATCAGGACGAAATCACTGTCCCTAGACGTCCGCGCTCCGCATTCTTGCAGGGAATGATAAATGGTTTGCTTACGGTAACCTTTGTCATCAAGGATTGTTGTTAACTGTCATATAGTTACCGAGATTTTATTCTCGGTTATTTTGGAAGGTTATATTCAGACCTTGAAGGCAGTTTCCGCGAGATCGCAGTCCCGGGGTCTTCGTGGTGATGTGCGTGCTGTAACTGCTGTTGTACTAGCCTCCTTCTCATGCTCAATCAATCACAGGAATCACGACACAGCTCAGCAGCGTCTGGGGTCGACTCGGTCGAGTTGAAGAATTCTTCGGTGCGTTTTCATTTTCTTTCTCTTCTTCAACATGCTGAACAAATGGCCAGAAACCAAGGCCTTCACTGGATAAATGGACCTAGGCTCTGTCTATTGCAGAGCATGCGCAAGACATTCTGAGCCAAGTCGACTGTATGTCTATGTCATTAGACGAATGGGAAAGTTCTGCGGCCAAAGGCTTAGCCGCACTGCAGTCCAGGCAAGTCTTGATAATATATGTGTTTATTATATCCTCTAAACAGAATTCCAGTGTGCAATTGCTGTCTAAAATTGGTTCAGTGACAGAGTGGTGTCAAGAAGAGCTTGAGGATGAAATCGAGAAAGTTTTGTCGAGTCGTGTTAAGGGTGTTCATTGAAATAATTAAACTCTGTAGCATATGAAACCAAATTCATCCTCTCACTGGTGACGCTGTGGCTTGGCTAAAAGCTGGCTACTAAGTTGTACACTGAGTCCAGCAACGGAATTGAAAGAGGGTACAATGTCATGTTACGTGGGCACGGCCATTTCGATGCCTTGATGGGTTGAACGTAGACGTTGGGAGGCCTCCGAGCCATGGGATCAATATTAATGCATATGCAAGCCGAAGCAAACGGAGAAGCGTGCACGCGCCCCCTGGAACGCAGATCTTTCTTTAATCATTTTCACAAAGCTTTCATATCATATCATATCGGTGCGAACAAGAATCAAACGTGCTCATCTCAACTAATAGTCATCGAAGTTGTCACGCCAGCGAGATCCCCACCCGCAGCACGTTCCACACCCTTCAGTAGCGCAGCCAACCTCCTCTGCGCAACCTCACGACGAGCCTTCGCTCCGCGGCCCCCAGCCTCATCGTCGCTCACTTCACCATCTCCACCATCGCCGGCAGCAGCACGACCCCCAGAACCACTACCACCACCTCCAGCCCCGCCGCCACCGCTCGCGCGCTCGGCCATGAACTCAGCAACGAAATGCGCAATAGCCTCCTCACCAATTTCCGCCATTGCACGAGGACCCCACCGCCACTCCCATGCTACGTCGTTATCCTCGCCACCACCACTTCCCTGTGTCACTCCGCCAGTGCGGCCACGGCCGCGCTTTTGTGAGGCGCCGTTTGCCCCCCCGCTGCCTGCGCTGCCGATGCGCGAGCGGTCGAGGTAGCCTTGGCGCTGGAGCTGGAGAAGATATGCGTCGAGTGTTAGAGTGCGGTGCAGAGAATGAGCGGGGAGTGCGAGTTGTGTTGGAGGGCGAAGGCGCAGACGACGGAGAAGCGTGCGTAAGTCCACTTTGCGATAACATCAGTCTGGGATGGGAATAGGAGTATTGGGGACGCACTGTCAGTGATGACCTTGCCGCTCACGAGGATAAGCGCGAGGATAACGTGCAGGATACCGAGCGCGGAAAGCTGGTCTGCGCTGTTCCACGCAATGATGCTCCCATACGTACGCACACCGTGCTCTGCACCATCAACATCATCTGGCGCATCTGCGGCCTCCGCTTCGAGAATACGCTTGTTCGTCAGTGCCGCGCGTTCAATGAGGGCAGGGTCTAGCGTTGAGCGAAGGATGTATGTCTTGGAACTCTGCGAGACAGCTAAACAGACAAACGGTCATGCAGTCAGACCAAACTGTCCACGTCTACTCCCAGAACAAGAAAGCGGGTAAGGCAAAAGAAGACAGGTCAAAGGACGATACCTTTCTTCCTAAGTCCGGTGACAGCCCGTCGACCGCCCGCAGTGCCATCCTCTTCAGCGCCGTTCTGCGTCCCCGCTTTCTCCTGCGTCTTGCCCCTATCCGCGCCACTGCCAGCGGTATCATGCGTGGCAGCGCGGGTGGGCAACTCGACAAGCTCCATACCAAATATCCCACGCAGGACCTTTTGGGCCTCATCAAACACGGCCTTATATGCGCCGCGTTGCGAGCCCACAACTTTTTTCGAAATCTCGTCGCGGCGGAGGGGCATGCGCCTCTGTTCATTAAAGAGCGCGAGCCGAACCAGATCAGTCGCGCGTTTTTTCAGGTCCTGTTAAAGTGGAGCCGGATTAAGTTGAAACGGAACGAATAGGTCAGAAACGTAGCGAATGAGGGCTGCACATACTGTGTTGGTGTCTTGCATACCGGGCTCGTCGTCGTCGTCGTAGTTTTCGGCTACGATCTCTTCCGCATCATCCTCGTCTTCATGGCGTCGCTGCGAGCGACCATAGCGCTGTGTCTGTGTCTGTGAAGGCTGTCGCTGCGAGCGTGAAGGGCCTGCGCGTGGCATGCTTTTAAGCCGTGAACGCGTGAACTTTGAACCCGAGTGGATTGTCAATGAGATGAGACGCGGTGATTATAATTTTAAATTAGTCACATGACGCGACGCGTTCAGTCAGCAAACTGCCTGTTCACCGCGCGCGGCAGTTTGAGCGCAAGTTTGAGCGTGTGCACGAGAAAATTCATTATCGACTGATCAATCGATCAAGCTATCAAAGCTTTATGAGCTCTATGTCTCATCCTATTACGGAACTTAAGTTACTTTCTACCGTGTTCTACTTAGGGCTGTACGCCGTACCGTATACGGCATACGGCCGTAAGACGACAGGGCTAGTACGGCAACTAGACTGGCCGCGGTCCGGTCCGCGAACATGGCAGACCAGGTTCGGACATGAACCGGACCCTATGTTCATGTCCAGGTTCGTGAATTTAGCTGGGCCGAACATTCAGTGGGGTCCGGGTTCAACACCCTTCACGAACACGAACCTGAGGTTCAAACCCGAACCAGGAGAGGTAAAGTTTTTTTTTTTCAATTCTATTTACCTGTACAATTTACACTACTGTTGTATGAGTACTGTGTATGTCCGAGTCGCTTGATGCAGAACTGCTTCCATGGCCTAGGCCAATGTTGTGTAGCGTGAGAAAAAGATGGCGAGTGTGGGGATGCCAGGAGATGGTCAGGGAGAGGTGCGGAAGCTGGAGCTTGAGGGGTTTAGTTGGGGTCTGGCTTCGATGACGGGCGCACTTGTTAGAACCTGAGCATGCAGGAGCTGGCCACTATATGGTACAGTACGAGAGGTGATACAGCCAAAAACGGTTGTACGGGTCCAGATCATCGTGTTCGTCGTTGTGAGGACCTCTCAGGCTCCCACATTATTGGCACCGTCGATCCCCTCTTCATGCCCGAGGGTGATAAACGTCCTAAGCACGTTAGGGATAAGGAACCGGAGTATTACAGGAACGGTGATACTGTGTGACTCGTGCCCGGGTGCCAAGTAAACGTGCAGCACACCTTCTTCATATGAGTCGAGTTGAACACCCGCACGCCCCTTCCCGCTCCACAGTTGCGAGCATCCACTGGCCCTCGAATTGGATCTAGTATTCGAGACCATCGCAGAAGTCTCGCAGGGTCTTGATGTGATCTGCAGGTGTTCACAAAATGTGCCGACCCTGGAATGTGCATACAGCACGGGAGACGCTTGGAAAGTATTCGGAAATATTGTGTAGACTTGAGCGCAGAGCAATGTCTTCACGTGGAAACGATTTATTCTTCAAGATGCTAGCACACACGAGCTGGCACAAGCAGAATCTTTCGTACTCTTGCAGCACTGGCAAATACGTCGCATCTGGAGAAGAGATAATGGTAAGTGAATGCGTTTGGAATGCGATGAGGGAAGAGAATTGAAAACTTCTTACTGTGTCGGCACCACCAGAGTAGAGACGGCATTGCCCACTTGATCTTATCATCTTTTTCGGGGGGTGCGACCGTCAAGCGAGTTCGTGACAGAGTTGAGGACTGCAGTTTCCTCGGCCTGCAACAAGAAAGGCAAGAAGGGTCAGAATATGGAATGGTTCAAACCGACCGAAAACGCACCTACCTTCCCTTCGCCGCTGATTCTTCTGAGTATACATGCACTTAGGTCACACTATGCTCTTCTTCTATAAGGACGTCTTTGTTAGGTGGGATGACCACAGAGAACGGGAAACAGCGCTTGGCCAGCTAGAAAGGATAAATTAGGTGTCGGAGACTCGGAGTACGGCCAAAAAAAAAACAAATTTTCCTCGCACCCCAGCAGAGTTCGCCGTTGACTTTGCCATCTGCCATCCTCGCAATCCTTCATCGTCATGGGACGGGGCGAACGTGACAAGGTTGATACATCACTCATCGTGACAGAACCACGCGTCCCTCGACCAACAGCACGCGCACAAGGTCTTGATCATCAGGAAGGGTTGTGCGCACCAAAAGTCCCTGAAAGGGTAAAAGGTTAGTTGGTGTCCCAAATATAACGGTGTTGTGACTTACCCTCCCTGCAGGCCCCAAGACAACAGCTGCAGAGTCTACTGGCAACACGAATTCAGAGAAAAAACGTGAGCCTTATTTGAGGCTGTGAAAACAAAAAAAACTAATAAATCATCAAAGAACTCACGATTAATACCTTGTTTCTGAACGATGCGTCAAAGCCTGAAGGGGAAGCTTGTAATCCAGATGGAACGTTGAAGGATGCTGATGAAATGGAATGGTGGAATTCACCGTCGGATTTGGCACCTCAGGCTGCGCCATTTGAAACTCACAATGAAGATGTTCTACATGTTCTTGATGATGAAACCGATGACAAACGCATCACAAAAAGGCGTCGAGTAAGCTAATGTTCAAATTCTATAAGCGTAACCACTTACATCCTCACTTCACTCCAGCTATGCAAAAAGGGTAAAACTGTCTATTTGGGTGACAACGAAATGTATGCGAGCGATGCTGAGAATTCGACGAAGGGAACTGCAAGGTCAAGTTCCATGACTGTTGATGCCGGTGCCACTGAAGCAGATGGTGTTGAGGAAGGGATTGATAAAGCCGGAGGTGGTCGTGTAGAAACAGAAAGTGAAGATGAGGATCCGGAGGCTACAAGGCGATACTGGGAGTTGAAGCGGAAGAAAGAAGGTGTTCATAAGGTGTGTCATGTGTCGTGATGTGTGGCGTGATGCGTGATGCGGTTATGATTTGATATTGCTGACTCGCTTGCTCAAGCCCAAGAAAAAAAGTCAGAACACGCAGGATTTACGACTCTGCTTTGTGAAGGATGTCCGCATGGTCAAGAACGAGGAAGTACCGGGCGAGTATTGCAAGTTATGCCTGTGAGTTGTCAATTTTCCTCTTTTTCGGCTTTTAATTCAACATACAACATGCCCTAGAGAGAAAGGTGCAAAGAAAGCAGACGCCTTTTTCACCGGAAATGGTTCATCTCATCGAACACACATCACAAGGCATTTACCCTCTTGTTAACCTGAAATTTGTCTAAACTGATGGGCTTTAGGTTTCATTACCGCCGTTATCTTGAAATCTGTGAAGCCAAAGGCATCGAACCAAAGGCCCGCGTGCCAGACGAATTTCAGAAGAAAAATAAGTATGTCACTTAGAAAGTTAGTCCCGCTTTAAAACACTGATGATGCTCTGCATAAAGAGGACAGAAAACGATGAACGGGTTTGTTGTTGCCGTTAAGAAGCCAACGCCAATTCCACCTGTTACGAAAACTGGCTTGAAGGAATATCTACTTGAGTATATCGTTGACAGCAACCTGGTATGTAAATACCCTTCGTTGTTGGGGTGTATCTCAGGCTTCTCTCTATGTCCATATTTCAGTCTTTCCGGTCTGTTGAGCGTGCATCGTTCTTGCGCCTCATCCGTTATCTTTGCCCAAAGCTTAACACAAGTGACATCCCAAAGCATACCTGCATGGGTGATGCAGTCATGGAAAAGGTTACAAAACTTGATGAAATTGACTTGGATCTGGTAACAGGCATCGACTCTCTTGTCTCTATCGTTTATGATGGCTGGTCTTTAAAACGATGCCGTTCTTTCGCATCCTACAGTATCCAGTACATTTACTCACCACCCGAAGATCCTTATCACTGGTCCTTGAAGAGTCACCTCCTTGAGTTCCATCGGACTGTAGGACGCCACACTGGGTTGATGGTCGGAAATGATATCGTCGGTGTCATTCAAAAGTTTGGGCTTAAAGATAAGGTTTGTGGTCTTTTCAATGCGAAAAACAGAGTTTAAGATCTATTTTTCCAGTTTGGTTGGCTTATTGGTGACAACGTACCAGTCAACGATGTGGCAGTTCGGCAAGTCTGCAAGACTTTGGATCCACAGGTGGAGCGACTCGATGCAAAGGAGGTTCGGGGCCGGTATGTTTTTTACGCTTTTGTTGGGGTACATTGCCACTCACTTACATCGTATACTGCAGGTGTATCGAACACTCCATCCACCTCATGGCATGTCACTTTGTGACAGCACTCAATGTTCCAGGCCTTGGCCGAACAAAGGCAAAAATCCATGCATCAAGTTCAGCGCAGCAAAAACTCGACGAGTTTGAGGAGCACTTTGATGTTGATACCAGCATGGAGGTAGAGGCTTTGCCCAATGATGCGGAGGCAATGCATGCAGCATTTGACATCGCCTTTGAGGCTGGAGACGTTGTCGGAAAGTTGATGGCATTCATTGCCCAGCTTCGTGCCTGTAGCGATGATGTGCGGGAGTATTTGTTGCAGATCGCAACATCTGTCACAGCCGCGTCTAACGACATGGAACTTAGAGGACAACTGGTATACATCGCGTATACAGTGGGACAGAAGAGCAGGTTACGGCCTCCAAGTACTGTTAGGAGACCCTGCTATAGCACAAATGGATGAGAAGAAAGGGGAAACTGATATTGAGCCCCTGGGGCTGTCAAGAGCTACAGTAGGTAGGTAGACAGGAGACTCAACTTGGCTCTCTCGGGCCGCAATGAGTCCTCCTTATATGCTACTACAGACAGGGGTGAGAAAGTAGAAATAAGGTTCAGGGCAGAGGGTTCCTAGGGCATAAGGCCAACAGGAGGCATGCATGAGGCAAACAGGAACAGGGTGGAAGTGAGGCAAACATGAGGCAGATAACAGGAGGCACAGGAGACACTGGGCATGTGCTGCCTCGAGACATGATGCAGTCATGAGACGTACAAGAGCCGGATAGGAACAGGGCAACGATAGGAATAGAGGGTGGGTCACAGGATAGATAAGAGATACCGATGATAAGGCAAACGCGGGACCTTGGCTTGAGCAACGGATAATCATGTGGGGCCAGGTCGCAACGAGGACGATGAGGGAGACGGAGTTCGATGTGGGTTATGAAAGGGGTCTCGACCACACAGAAAGCAGGGTTCAAGGCTATGGGCAGCCTTCCATGCGTGCTGCCAGTATGCAGGGTTATGCCAAGGGGGCGGCAGATTGAACGACGGTTTCACCACACTCGGCCCAGATTGAAAGCTGTCCTCAGCTTTCTTGGCGTCGTCTTCGTCTGACGAGGGGGTGGCGGGCTCGGGGTCAGAATGCGCCTCAGGAGAAGGCGTGCGTGCAGGGCCTCGGGTGAAGGAGGTGGGGATGGGGAACGTGCGTGGTCGCCCTCGATCGGGGAGGTAGTGGCCCATATGGTACGACAACTCATGTCGTCGCCTGTCATGGGCACGCGTGAAACCTCTACCGCAGGTTTCACAAATGAAGGGTTTGGGGGCGCCCTTGTCGTGCGTGCGTAGGTGAGTCTTGAGGTTGTGGCGGCGGGCAGATGCGAAAGGGCACAAGGGGCAGGAGAATAGCTTTGACGCCTCAGGACGGACGCCAGACGGGAGCTCGAGTTCGGCGGGATTGATGCTAAGGTTCTGATTCGAGGAGGGTGGAGTAGCCATTTGGTATCAAGAGCGCGACAGGGGGCAGCGGCGGTGACTGGGGCGAGTGGTGAGAAGTTTCGATGGGGGCTCAACTGATGCTCCTCTGGCTGCACTACCCGGGCTTTTATGCTTTCTAGCGGATACTTCCGATGATAAGCCTTCAAAAGGTCTGGGGCGTGTATCTGGCTGGCTGGCTCCCACGTATTGTCACTTTCGGGGTACCCTTTCCACTTAATGAGGTACTGGAGTGTTCTGGCTCTCCCATGACGTCTGTGGCTTAGCACACGCTCTACCTCATATTCCTCTTCTCCGCCGATGAGGTCAGGTGGGGGCCGGGAGAAGTTAGGACCGTGCGCGCTCGTTTCTCGATAGGGCGATAAGAGGGATGCGTGGAATACATCGTGTATCCCCCATGATGCCGGCAACTTGATCCGATATGCCACCGGGGATATCTCCTTCTCGATCTTGAAGGGTCCATAGCGTTTTGGCAGCAACTTTGTCTTCTGATGGAAGAACTTGAGGTTCGTGGCCTCGAGCCATACTTGATCACCTTCTTTGTGCTGGGCCGGTATCGCTTCACCCTTCTTGGCCGTCTGATTGATTGCATCAATTGCCTGGGCCCTCTTCTCCTGGAGGAGTCTGGATCTGTCCTCCACCATTACGTTGCTTGTTTGTGGGGTGTCTCCTGGGACTAACTCCGTTTCGTACCCCAACAAGATCTGGTTGGGCGATAGGCCCGTGGTCGCATTCTTCCGGTTATTATGGACGGCTGAAGCAATGGCTAACCAATGCGTCCAGTCTTCAGGGGACGCGGATGTCACCAGGCGAAGGTACTGCTCCACCCATTGGTTCTTTCGCTCAGAGATACCATCTGTTTGGGGGTGGAAGGCTGTGGACAAGTTCTGCTGCATTCCCAATTTCTGAGTCAATGCTCGCCCGAAGTGCGAGGTGAAGCGGGGGTCGCGATCACTGATGACTTTTGTGGGGAGTCCAAACCACCGGTACACGTTGTTTAGGTATAGTTGGGCTATTCCAGGGCCCGTTATTGTCGTCGCGCAAGGTAGGAAGATGGCGGCCCGTGAGCATCCATGGTCAACGATGGTGAGAATGGCGTCTTTGCCATTGTGTGAGGGGAGCCCAGTGATCAGGTCCATGGCTATGCAGCGAAAGGGCAGGGTGTTTTCTTCAGTTGGGATGCGATATAGTGGCGTCTTTGTTCGGTGCGTCAGAATTTTGTTCTGCTGGCATGTTGCGCATCCCTTGACGTAGTCCGTTATCCAGGTATTCATGCCTTGCCATTGAAGGCGTTGTTTAGCTTTTCTTATCGTCTCGTCCCTTCCTGGGTGACCTGCGGTTGGATGATCATGTACTTGTGTCATGACTGCTCGTTTCTCCTCCTCAGATGGGTTTCTTTTACCCGTAAGGGCCGCTCTGATGGTGTTCGCGAAATCTTTGTCTATGAATTTACTGGGTGGGATGACTGTGGTTTGTTTGTTATCTTCTTCCCCTTGGTTGGCACTTGGAGGGCGTGAGAGGGCATCTGCCGCAGCGTTGGCCTTCCCTGGTATATGCTGGATTTCATAGTCATATTCTTGTAGGTCAGCGTGCCATCGTGCAGTTCGTCGATTGAGGTTGCGTGGGGCTTTCCAGTACTGTAGGTTGGCGTGGTCGGTTAAGATGGTGAAGGGCTCCTTTGTCCAGCCCAAGTAAGGTCGCCAATGTGCCAAAGACTTCATTATGGCCAATAATTCTCTTTCGTAGATGTCATAGTTGCGCTCCGTTGGTGTGAAGGTGTTCGAATAATAGGAAATTGGGTGTAGGGTCGGTTTGCGTCGTTTTTCGAGGGTCTGGCTGTTTTCACCCTTCTGCGAGAGTATGGCGCCCACGCCATACGCCGATGCATCCGTTTGCAAGTAGAACTTCTTTTCAAAGTCCGGCTGCGTGAGGACGGGGCTAGCACACATACGCATTTTTAGCTCGTTAAATGCCGCTTTCTGCGAGGGTCCCCAGTTCCAAATGGTCGCTCGCCTCGTCATTTCCAGCAGGGGTCTGGCGATTTTCGAATAA
This sequence comes from Russula olivacea, assembly GCA_963926505.1. NCBI lineage: Eukaryota > Fungi > Basidiomycota > Agaricomycetes > Russulales > Russulaceae > Russula > Russula olivacea. The sequence continues at coordinate 4,184,085 of OZ004880.1, read as the reverse complement.
TTAGGAATGAAGTAGCGGTAGTAGCCCGTAAATCCTAGGAATTGTCGTATTTCTGTGGGGTTCTTCGGGGCTTGCCAACTTTTTACGCCTTCAACCTTCTTTGGATCCATCCTAAGCTTGTTGTGACCGACGATGACTCCAAGGTACTCAATTTCCTCCTTCTCGAAGGTACATTTCTCGGGTTTGAGATACAGGTCGTTCTTCTCGAGCCTGTCGAGTACCAAGTGGGTGTACTCTCTGTGTCTCGCCTGGTGTTGCTCGCGGGTCTCGTTGGTGCGCGGTTTGGTATGGATGGCGATGTCGTCCATGTATACGGACAGCCAACCCTGTGCCACCTCCTTCCGAAATATGGTGTTCATCATCATCTGGAAGGTTGCTGGGGAGTTGGTAAGGCCGAAAAACATTACGGTTGGCTCGAATAATCCTTCTGGGGTTAGAAAGGCTGCCTTCCATTCATCCCCTTCTCGGATTCTGACATTGTTGTATCCCCACCGAACGTCAAACTTGGTGAATAAGGTGCAACCACTCAGGCGGTCTATCGTTTGGGGAATGAGGGGCGACACGTTACGGTTCTTCTTGGTCCATTCATTGATAGGTCTGTAATCCTGGACTGGTCGTAGCTTTCCATCCTTCTTCTTAATGAAGAAGAAGTTGGCCGCATAGGGGCTCCATGATTCACGGATCGTGCCCCTCTTCAGGTGTTCGGCCACAAACTTGCTCATCTCCTCCTGCTCTTTCTGGTTGAGGCGAAGAAGCCTTCCTGGGAGTGTGGCAGGAGCATTAGGGAGCAGCTCTATGGCGTGGTCCCATATCGTATGGCGTGGCAGGCGTTGAGAGTCTTCTTCGCTGAAGACCTTTTGGTGGCGCTGGTATTCTTTCGGGAGTTGTCCGTCCTCTTCTTGCTTGGGGTTGGTGGGGTGGATTGTAACACTACCAATAAAATATTGGTCATACCGCGGCATTTGAAGGTCTTTAGCTAGCCGGGGAGTAAACGTGGCTCTCTTCGCATCTGGGGCTCTGAATATGATGGGCAGTTGCGTATGATCGATCCATCCTTTCTTCCAGTCTACTTTTGGTTGGACGGCCGCGAACCAGGGGTAACCCAATATGGCTTTGCTCTCTCCCAGATCTGATAGGAAGAATCGAAGGGGCGTTATGGCAGTGCCGGTGCGGACCTCCAGGTCGGTGTAGAACAAGAGTTCGCCACTCTTGTTTTCCGTTCCATCGACATTAAACAATTTGCGTGGCTGCGCTAGTCGTTTAATGGGTAGCTTGAGCCACCTCGCGTATGTGAGGTTTATGAAGTTTTCTGTGGCTCCTGAATCGATAAGGGCAATCGACTCTGCTCGCTTGGCAACAGAATGTACGTAGAACCTGATGCTCATTGACTTCCTTGCTGACATGTAGACATCTGTGCTGTTTGCTCGTAGTAGTGCTGTTCGGATTAGGCGGTCCTGCATCCTCTGTGCAATCTTTTCTCTCATTGTGATGGTCGGCTTCCTGGCCAACCGACGGGCTAAGAGTTCTTTCAACCGCTGTTGGTTATGCATTGCTCGTTTTGCTTGGTCCGTAAGAAGGTGATGCTCCATGGTCGGCTTGGTTTGGATAGCGCGTCGGAAGGTTGGCAGGTTGTTGGGTGATCCTCCTTGTGCCGCTATGTCTTTGGTGGCCCATCTTAGTATCTGGTGGAGGGCAAGCATCTCTTGGTAGGCGTCACTGTTTCTTCCCTTCTCGCGTGCGGTAGGTCGCATCTGGTGTTCGACCCTCTCTAGAGGAGCACTGAGGGGTTCTCCTTCTGATGGCCCTCTCTTGGTAACTTCATTATGGTAGTGTCGTGTGGGAGAGATAGCCGTGGTCTTCTTGGCTTTTTCAAAGGCGGCCTGGTACTTCTGTGCGGGGGTCTGCTCGGGTGCGACTGCTTCGTCTTTTACCGCGGTTTCTTGCGCTTTCTGGACAGCTTTGGCGCTTTCCCAGGCGGCTTGAAACTTCTGTGACGGGGTTTGCTTCGGCGTGGTGGTGGTCTGCGTTTCCCGGGGTGTGCTTTGCATGGTTGCCTCGCCTCTTTCGAAGGCGGTTGGGACTCTCTGCGTGGCTGCCACAACTTTGGCACTTGTGAAGGCGATTTGGGCCTTCTGGGATGGGACTTGCATGGCGGCGGCCGCTTTGGCTTCTTCAAAGGCTTTTTGGAACCTTTGTAACGGGGTTCCCTTAGGCGTGACGGTGGCGGTTTCTTCAAAGGCGGTTCGCTTCTTCTGCGGCGCCTGCTGCACTGTGATGTCGCCTTTCTCAAAGGCCGTTTGGACCCTCTGGGTGGGTACTGATCGTTGTTCGAGGGCACGCTTCAATGCCCGGGCTGCCTTTGCTTCTGAGGCTTGCCTTCGTAGCTGCTCCTTCTTTGCAGCTCTTGCCACTTTCTTCGCCGCTGCCTCTTTGCTCGGCGTGATCCATCCCTCAGGATCGGGTGTAGTTTCTCTTGCCCTAGGCGTGGGCATTCTCCCATTGGTGGTGGCGTGCACTGTCTCTCGTGCATTGATTTGTTGCCCCCGCAGCTTATACGGCAGCCGCGGTGCTTCATATCGCTTGTCTACGCGATTGTGGTCTTTGGGAGGGTGTAGCTCTTTTCGGCTGGCTACCATTGGCGAGCCGAGGATGCGTCGTATGAGAGCGCGCTCTTCCGCACTGCAGGTGCGGTTCTTTGCATCACTACTGCAAGTGCGGTCCCTAGCACTAACGTTGCGGGTATAGTTTCTTCCGCCTTCAGCGCGCTTCTTCGCGTTGGCATCCTGGCATTGTCCAGCCGTCGTGGGTGTGGCACGGGTGTGTCGGCCCGTCTTGAATAAGCAAGTTGAGTCTAATGTCACAGCCGCGTCTAACGACATGGAACTTAGAGGACAACTGGTATACATCGCGTATACAGTGGGACAGAAGAGCAGGTTACGGCCTCCAAGTACTGTTAGGAGACCCTGCTATAGCACAAATGGATGAGAAGAAAGGGGAAACTGATATTGAGCCCCTGGGGCTGTCAAGAGCTACAGTAGGTAGGTAGACAGGAGACTCAACTTGGCTCTCTCGGGCCGCAATGAGTCCTCCTTATATGCTACTACAGACAGGGGTGAGAAAGTAGAAATAAGGTTCAGGGCAGAGGGTTCCTAGGGCATAAGGCCAACAGGAGGCATGCATGAGGCAAACAGGAACAGGGTGGAAGTGAGGCAAACATGAGGCAGATAACAGGAGGCACAGGAGACACTGGGCATGTGCTGCCTCGAGACATGATGCAGTCATGAGACGTACAAGAGCCGGATAGGAACAGGGCAACGATAGGAATAGAGGGTGGGTCACAGGATAGATAAGAGATACCGATGATAAGGCAAACGCGGGACCTTGGCTTGAGCAACGGATAATCATGTGGGGCCAGGTCGCAACGAGGACGATGAGGGAGACGGAGTTCGATGTGGGTTATGAAAGGGGTCTCGACCACACAGAAAGCAGGGTTCAAGGCTATGGGCAGCCTTCCATGCGTGCTGCCAGTATGCAGGGTTATGCCAAGGGGGCGGCGGATTGAACGACGGTTTCAACATCGCTGGGTTGTCCATCATGGGAGATTAAGCTTTGGGTGCGTACACGCTGGGGCAGCCTCAGTGACTGCTTCCACACTGTCCTTGCGATCCAGAAAGTACGTAGTGCATTACTATTCCAAGGCTTATCACATGATAATTACGGATGTTCCAGGGGATTGACTGCTTCTGCCGCCTCGCTGATGAAGAAGATGACTTACCACCCCTCGCCAATGGCAAGAAATGGGTCAACTACTTGCTTTCTGGACCGGAGTGGGACATCATCAGGCTTGCACATGATTGCTTGGAGGTATGCTTCTTGCTCGCTAATTAAATGTTGTCTGAATATCACAAATAGATTTTGAAGACAGCTCATGGTGAACTCTCTGCGGAGAAAGCACCCACATGTTACAAAGTCTTTCCATTGGTGGAGATGCTTCAAAGCAAGTGGGAGGAGCTTCTTAAGAACAAGCGATACGAGCCTGTTCATGAGGCTCTGGCAGCCGGCTTGGAGAACATGGCAAAGTGGTATCGTAAAGCGGATGATACCTCAATTTATTTCATTTCTCATGGTGAGGATTCTACTCTGCTCTTGTAACTGCAATTAACTCTCGTAGTTCTCGATCCAACATGGAAGCTGTCTTATGTACAGGTGGCGTGGCATGCTGAGTATGTGGAAGCCAATATCAACTGTCTTCGAGAAATTGTATGCCGATGATTCTTTTATTTCCATACACTATTTGTCTTAATCTCTCGCCCTTCATCCAGTATCTCAAATATCACACAAAATTCCATGCCGCAAAGGAAACTCAACCGCGTATTGCTACTAGTGCAACAGGAAATCCAACCAATACTCTCTGTCACCATGAGTTCTTCCTTTGTATTTTTGAACCATTGTTTTGATGCCGTTATCAAGAGCACTCAACAACTGAGCGATGGATGACCCAGATTGTGAAGAAGGCGAAACCTGCTACCTCAAACAGAGAAGGCCAGGTCTCTGATCCATATGCTGAACTGAACAGATTTTTCGAGAGCGACCCACTTTCAAGAACGGAGTGTCCTAACATCATTGCATGGTACGGGGTAAGTCTCAGTTTACTCATGATGATGATGTCGCCGAGTTGTCAGCTTACTTATTATTTGGTAGTCGAAATCGACTGAGAAGGAGTTTCCTGTCATTCGGCTCATGGCTCACGACTATATGGCAATACCAGCATCCTCTTGTCTTGCAGAACGTTCATTCTCGATGTCAGCTCGCACAGATGATGTCCGTCGACGTCAGATGGGGAGTGAGAAGTTTGGAGCACTGCAGAGATTACGTGCCACATATCGTGATGGTCGTTTGGAAGCTGTTAAAGAGAGTTGGATAGAGATCGATCCTGATTTTGGCATTAATACAGATGCTGAGTAGCAGAATTGTGTAGATAGCTAAGTGTGTAAATCGTGCGGGTCACCGATACAGGTAGCGCCATAGCAATCATGATGAGACGTGTCATCAATGTATCAACCCCCATGACCCGTAGCCGATTGACCTAACTCAGCCGCTCGATTCAAGACTTCCTGTTTACCCAGGAGATCCGCTCTTCTCGTCCAGGCAGTCCCAGTTTCCAGGGATGGCTACACCATCCATACCCTCTCATATTCATCACACGTTAGCACACATGTCGACACGCCCTCACACTTCCTCGCTGACGGCGCCACCATCGACCAACTCCCGCTAAGCACCTTCATACTCCCCGGTCTCGTCCTAGATGTCTCCCACAAGAAGGTGTGTGAATGCCGTTTAGGAGTTAAATGATTTTCGATGATTGATTAAAGATATATTGTGCACTGTCAATAGACTCAATAACCGCCACGAACTTGTCATCAACAGCTTTCAGTTTATCGTCAACATCCTTCATGCGATTGTCGATGCCGGCTACCCTATCATCGACGCCGGCCACACCTTTGTCCAAGCCGCACACGCGCTCATTGACACTGGCCACATGTTCATCGACACCGGCCACATGCTTGTCGACACCGGCCACTCGGTCATCGATGCCAGCCACTCTATCATCGACGACAAGCACATGGTCCGCAATTTCCTAGAGATGATCCAAATGTTGATGAGAACACACATTTCCATAACCGCATTGCTGAGCTCGAAAGTCTGGTTCGCGAGCTACGCGGTAAGCCAAGCCCACTGTCTTACCAATCCACACTGACATGCATACTGAACCGCAGGCAAGCCCCATCCTTGCTCGCTGGGCAGATGCAAACTTCTGCGACAGTGACCCGAATGAGAAGTGGCATTCATGCGCCTCTAAACGACCACACCACCGCCAACTCCGACTTGAAAGGGCCCACGTGCCACTACTTTGACCCAGCCATAGTGGGCAGAATGCATGGGATTTGGGAAGCCTAAGGAAGGGAAGTGGGTTGCATTGCTGCCCATGTGGTGCACGTGTCTTCATCTACATACTGTACTGTCAATGTGCATGCAGATTGTGATTTTTGAGTCAACCGAACATTGTTCGAACCTGAACCAGACCTGAACCCAGGTCCAGGTTAAGGTTCGCCAATCTGCCTGAACTGAACATTTAGGTCCGGTCCAAGTTCAGGGCCAGGGTTACTGAACCCGAACCGGACCGGACCCCGGCCAGTCTAACGGCAACGGTGTGACCGTAAACCGTAACCATAAGCATTAAGTTTGATTGTCAATGGTACGGTACAGGGTTCTTTACGGCCGTAAACAGTATTATACGGTGTACGGAGTGAGAAAACACTATAATAGATAATATTATAACAACAGGACTTATAGTGCAGTTGAACATGACGCATGGCTTGGGCCATCATTGCATAGCGCGAGAGAAGGGGTGGTTTCGAGTGTGGGTTACAAACCACGCCAGGAGACAAGTGGGGAGCGAGAAGCAAATTGCAGCGGCCTCTTTCCGGGCAGGGTGTTGTTGTGCGTGCACGTTTGCTTGCTTGCACCTTAGTGGTCACCTGTATGTAGACTGGCCGGGGTCCGGTCCGGTCCAGGTTCGGGGGTCCCAGGCCCGAACCCGGACCAAACCTAATGTTCGGTTCAGGCAGATTGGTGAACCTGAACCTGCACCTCAGGTTCAGGTCCAGTTCGGGTTCGAACATTGTTCGGACCAGTTTAGTTAACCAAAAAAATCTATTCGGACACAAAGCATGTACTGTACCATACAACATACAAACTACAATTACAAAAGACACCCATGATGTACATTCCCAACGATGCCGGCCCCAAGAAGCTTCTTGTCTGCGTTCGGCCGGAGGGACCCATTCCGCAACAGCAGCATGATGAGTTGGTGTGCAAAGTGCGGCAGCAAGGAGCTGCACAATAGATGTGCCGACCTGCATTGAGGTATCCATGAGGAGCGGGAGGTACACATCAAGAACTTCGAGCTGCGGAGTTTATTAGTGACCCGTGAAGATCGGAAGGCTGGATAACACAAGGTGATTACCTGGAAAAAATAGTCGAGCGCAAGTTTCACCTCGTCATGTGCAGGGGAAGAATCATCCCTGAGACTCCATTGTGATGGGCCTATGAGCTCAGCACACGCTGCGGTAATGGCACGAAGGGCACGAGCAAAGGCAGCCTTAATTGCTGTGGGTTCAGAGGGGTCAAAACGTGAGATAGCATAGAGGAAGGCCTGGTGTGCATTGGCGTGTAGTATGTTGCGGAGTGCTTGTGCGGAGCCTAGTAAAGGAAGAAGGGAGAAGGGGAATTGGTAGGTGAAAGAGTCATCCGCAGCAATGGTTGCGCACCATAAGATAAGGAGGTGATGACATGGGCAGCTTTGACACGGATATTGTCCTGTGATCCCGCAGCATCTTCGAATTGTTCTGGTGCATTGGGATTTGAGTCTTTGACAAGGCTGGGCAAGGGTTAGAGGGATAAGGAGGAAAGAGTGGACATGGACGTGGCGACAAAAAGTTCATATTGGGCAAGCAATAACTTGGTGGAGGGGTTGCCGATTACATTGTTTTTGACTCTCTTTAGGATCGAGACGTTGGTGGTCTGGACGGTCATTGTGTGGAATGAAGTGGACAGGACGAGGCTGATTATCAAAGGACTACAACGACGGCGGATGCCACCAACCACAAATACGGAATGCTTCCTTGATGGCGTAGCGTGGCGTCTGCAGCATTGAATGCACCATATAAACCCTTGCTGTAGGCAGGATATCCTTCACCAGTTCTCCTTTCTCGACCCCGCAACTCATGGAGATTGAGCTCATGCATATTAGTTTCGAAGCAGACGTCTATGATGTCTGTAATGCTGTCGCTGCGGTCCTTCATGGCCCGGATCTCTACGACCCCAATGACAGAGAGAACAAAGGGCAAGTACCAAACCTTGAGATTACCATGGGTAAAAGCCCTGCCGGTCATATCCACAACGGAAAGGCTATTCTCTGAGTTGGCTCAAACCTAGGACGCAAGTTACTCAAGTGGAGTCGGGAGTCAGGGGACCACAATCATATCGAGGTAAAGGGACACCGTGTCAAGATCTTCAACCTTTTCAAATCGGTGCCTCACGACATAAAACAAATGCTTGAAAAGTGTTGTAGATCAACCCGGAAAGGGACAGGCTGCACTCTCAAATAGAAGAGCAAGCCCAGCTGGTTTGTGCGTGAATTGCAAAAGTCTAGTTTGGTGTATGGTACAGGCCATCGGACTCTCCTAGCCCAAGGAGGACCTTCTCGATCGAGCATGAACGAGAGTTCCTGTCCAACTCCACAGTGTACATATATGTAGTGTACGAGCACAAGCTGATACACATCGACGTAAGTGCTACTCTACTACCCATATTTATATTGACCTGAGCTCCCCACACTCAGATTGGACAGAGGGAAACGGAGGTTAATTACATGATTCTTGTCAAGTTCTCAAGCTCTCAAGCATTAAGAAGTTGGGAATTGGTTACAATGAATCCGGACAAGCTTGTGAGTCCCCCTGGCACTTTCACCAGCGTTCCTCGTGGCTGAGAGTAGAGCTACAATAGTCATTATACTCGATCTGCATATACCTCCGAACTTCGAGTAAGAAAGTTACAATGGTCGGGCTCCGGAGGGCATTGAGCGCAAAGGCAAATTCAAGACGTGTGACCGTATTTCCGCAATTGACTCTGTGCATGCCTGAATCGCCCCATATGCACATCATCTGAGGATCCTTCTTGCTGACCCAGAAGATCTCACAATGTTCGAGAAGATATGCCATGTCATACAGTGCGAACCCCGTCCCATCCACGTTCCTCCCATAGATGCCTGTGCAATGGGCTTTTTCTCACATCGCGATATTGTTAAAGTACAACGCTGGATCAAGACTATGGACTGGAAGAATGCCTTCCAGATCAAGGCATACTGTACCTCCACTCCGGTCTGCTTACTACTCACAATCTGCTCCCAGTGCTCCAGACGCTCCAGAAACCCATCGAACAGGCAATCCACTATTACAGTAAACAAGGCATGGGAATTCTTGCGCTTGTTCTCAGTGGAGCTCAAGATGCGCAAGCCGGACGAAGAAGTGAAGGACTTTTGGACTTGGACCGACATCTGTAGCATGGCCTTAAGGTTCGGATCTGAACGATCTGAACCTCGGGTTCAGGTTCGCGCAAGGTGTCGAACCTGGACCCCAGTGAGGGTCCGGGTCCGGCCATAGGCATGAACCCGAACCTGAACATCGGGTCCGGTTCATGTGCAAACCTGGTCCGTGGACATTCCGGACCGGACCGCGGCCAGTCTACCTGTATGTTGTCCATTCCTTGTCTGTTGTTGTTGCGGGAACACCGAGCTTGTGCGCACATCTTGCGTTACAGGGAGAGTTGAAGTTGAGTTTGATGAGGAGATGAGGTCGGGTTGCGGGAGGGAGAGGTGGTGGTGGTGGACTCAGGTGGAGATGGAGATGGAGAAGTGGGTCAGAGCGGGACTTGCGAGGGATCCAGGGACGGGGAGTGTGGTTGTGTATGGTGGTGGGTGGTAGAGGGGCGGGCTGGGTGACGGATATGGTGGAGCGGGTTCCTGGGTGGTGGGCATATGATGGTACGGGCGGTTAGGTAGTGGACTAGGGCGGACAGTCTGAGTGGGTGTGATGAGCGTGACTGGTATGGGCTAGGGGCTGTGCTGATGGCTGGGCGGGTATGTGGGACGGGTGGCTGTACGACTGGGCAGGTCTGGACTTAGGGCAGTGGGAGGGGGTGCGTGTGCATGCGTGCATGCCAACATTATCAAATAGCTCGATCAATCGCAACTCAGGCCAGCCGAAGGCGATGTTTGACCAGCATCAAGGTGCGGATGGTGTCAGGGTGCAGACTTGCACGCCGCATAGAGATAGTGTCGCGGCCGCCAGAGAATATGCGCTCAACCGCAACTGCAGAACCTAATATGCTTGATGTGTTAGTCACAAGTACAGTGGGAAAGAAGTGAAAACAACTCACTAGGAATAGCAAGGACATCTCGAGCTAGACGGTACAGATTGGGAAATTGGGCACGTCTCCCCCACCACCAATCAAGTGGTCGGCACATATCGAAATCCTCCTGCCCAAGCTTAAAATACTCTTCAAGTTCATCAGTGACTCGATGGTTGGTTCGCTTGTACCTGGCAGTGAAGTCAACCTTTTGAGGTGATCCATTTTGCACGACCGGCACAGTGGTCAAAGGGTCGCATTTGTCAGCGCTCGATGTAAAGTTAGCATAGTTGTCATGATAGAAGGTGTGCAGTGCCAATTTCGCTTTCTCAAGGTCAGCAAGAAGGTCGGCATCGTCTGCGTAATCTGCTGTCAAGCCTTCATACGAAATGCGAGGGTCCAGCACTTCAGACAAAGGTTAGTACTCAAAACATGATGAAAAAAGTACTTGACTCACAGCCGGCCCAAATGTAAAACGGCGAGAGATCAAAACGGTAGTAATACTCGCTCAGCTTCTGGTGCGCAGCAAGAAGGCCATTTTTAATCATCAGAGATGTTGAGTCGGGAAGGGAGTGAATAGCGTTGCGAACTTCATCTTGAAGCCCGCGAAAGATAGCATGAGCAGTCGACAACATGGGTTGTTTTGTCGCAGACATCTGAGTAGTCGCAGACCGAAATGCCTTCAACCAGCCTGCCACCTGCGTTAACGATGCCCACTCAGCCTCAGTGAGTGCGAGGTTACCAAGGTCCTCATTCTGGAAAATGAAATTGTCAATCTCTGCCAGAAAATCAAGTGCCCGTCCTGTTTCGTGATTAACAAATGTTAAAAACATTATGTGGCTGATTAACTTACGCATCATTTGATGTGTTGATGACCACCGTGTCCTGACATCAAGAATCAACATCAATGCTCGTCGATCTGTTATCTTCTGTGTCTGTAATGATATGGGGACTAAATCCAGCCATCGTTGCTTTCTCTGAGGGCTCGAACGGACAGCGCGAACAATTTTACGAAGCTACAAGTTGTCACGAAAGTGAGTCCATATCAGGCACAACTACAATGACGTGGTTAATAGGATAGTACCTTATCCACAGAAGACAGAATGTTTCCTGATTGATCTGGCTCGACAGCACAACCTGATACAGTGTGGTTGGCTTAGTCACCTTCACTATCGTCTTGAGTTGTAGCGTCATTGTCGAGGTCACAGTCAAGTGATGCCGTGGCAACATCTTGGTAGTTACCAGCTCGCGAAGCAGCTTTCCTGCTCTCTGCACTTGAAACAGCACCGATGCCTTCAAGAAGCTACAAACCCAGAAAACTGTAAGCCAATAGATGTAGAAGTCGTCAAGAAACGTACCTTGATTGCTGCAAGATGTATTGTATGAGGCATACAATGTAGGCGAGCCCAGGAAGCATTGAAGGGCACTCCTGCCTTCTTTGCATGATGTTCAATGCCATCAACGAATGTGTCATTGTTTGACGCGTTGTCAAGCATGAATGCGAGAACCTAAAAACAAATTGTATCAGTCAGTAAATCAGTTTGGATGAATCGCGGCGTGTTATAGCTACCCTGCCCTCAATCCCATACATAACTAAAGTCTCCCAAACGGCATCAGCCATGTTTTCACCGGAATGCTTGCCAATCAGCTCCCGAAAATTGATGAGAAGTTCCTCTGCAATGGATCTTGTATTACGAACAGAGGCGATGCGAGATGAATATTACAAACCAAGCTGCCCATCCTTGTTCACATAGTGAGTGACGATGGCCATAAACGTGTACATATTGCTTGATGTCCATGCATCGAGTGAGATGCTAATCTTACAGTCCAGTTCCTGGCGTCGAGATAAGCACCATGCAGTCACAAGCACGGTGAAATTGCAACATACTACAAACATCGTCCTGGTCGCCTCAATCCCATGTTCCCCCATCTTCATAGCTCGTCGTTGGATAGCATGGCGGCCAGGGATCTTAATCGTCGGTGCCGGATGATGTACATACACCATTAGGTCCCTGAACTCTAAATTGTCGACAGTGTCGAAGGGTTGATCGGTGGCGACAATCCACTTGGTGAGAAGATCCTCAAACCGATCCTGATCCCAGGTTCCCTATTGATAATGAAAGTCAGTCATGCAACACTATAGACGATGCTGTGTAAACAAACCATGGCCTGCTCTTGTTGTTTGGCAAATGCACCCCTGATATTTTCCGATTGTGCCTCAAGACTGCCAAGAAACTCGGTGCTTGCTTCAGCGGTGAGGGGTCGCTTGCCACACGCTACATTGATCTCATCTTGGGTTATTTGACCCTCAGGCCGGCTCTTGAGAATAGAATAAAACTGAAACATTGATGGCGAGCAGGACTTCAGATTTCCAACAAGACCTGTGATGTCCGCTGTCAATATTGGATAGGGAAAAGAAAAAGGGCACGACCGACCATTGAGACTGCTCTTCATCGCCTTCGTGATCGTCAACACCTTCCGATTCCCATGATGGCACTTGTAATGTTTGTCGCCTACATTCCCGATGGAGCCCTTCGCATTGTGGTCAACCTTTTTGTAAAAGTAATAGATCGGATTGCGAGTCGACTGTTCTTGACACCTTAGAGCATAAAAGCAAGAAAGGGAACACAACTTACGCTCTTAGACTTTTGGTGTGCAGCACCATCTTCGAATGAGCTCCCAGTTGTGACCGGGGGTTGTGCTTGTGGGCTGTCCTTGTCTTCAACAGTAGCTTTGTTCCTTTTTCGCTTTCCTGACCCGCGTCCAGTTGTCGGAATGGTTTTTGAAGGGAGGATATCTGCGATCTATACAAGGCGAGGCAAGTGAGAATCAACATATCAATGCATCGTATGTGAGATACCTCAGCATTCGAAGGCCGGGCTTCGTCAACCTCTGTTTCACCATCCTCCAAGCTCGCTGTCGACAAACCATCGGACACGGACATGAAATCACTGTCTTCAGGATCGGACTTATCATCCATGCCAGCAACATTGACCTTGGGTTTCTTGGCCGATCGACGGGATCGCTGGCCTTGTTGATTGGGTTGATGCTTTCTGATAACGGCACCGTATTCGTTACGTCGTTCAGCAGCAATAGAGGCATGCATCCTCTCTAGTGTTTTAAGGTCCAGTCCTATGGACTGAAAAAAGACTAGGACTGGACTGGACCGGACCAAAAAAAGACCGGACCACTGGTTGCAGTTGCCTCAGTTTGGAAGCAGGACCAGTTGCAGTTGCATGCATTTGACTTTCTTTTGCAACCAGGAAAAGACTGGTTTCAACTGGTCTTTTAGCAACCAGGAGACCTTAACTGTTTAGTAAAGTTCAAGTTCCATGCCATATGCCAAGATACAATTCTTAATACAGTTGCCACATATCTGACTGTGGTGGCAGCAATAGCTTAATGTTTTTTGAAATTTGATTATATCTTAAGAAATAAAATAGCTAAAAATACAAAAATATTTATCAACATAGATAAGATCAGAAGTTAATGGGTCCTCTGCCAACTTTAAGTGGTCTGATTAGCCATTCCTATGTTATTTGATTAGCTACAAAATTAGCATTTTAAATTAATTTTATAGCTGATCAAATAACTCAGAAATGGTTGGTCAGATCGCTTAGCATTGGCAGAGGACCCATCAGCTTCTGATCTTATCTATATCCACAAATATTTTCATATTTTTAGCAATTTTATTTTTTAAGATATAATCAAATTTCAAAAAACATTGGCTTAAGCTGTAGCAACACTATCTGAGTTTAAGTTTTAAAAGTGATCTTAAGTGTCAGTTGCAACTGGAAATAAACTGGTTGAGACTAGTTGTCAACTGGTTCATAATAAGACCAGTTGTCAACTGGTCTTTTAGTGTAATTAGACTGACATGGACCAGTTGATAGTGGTCTTGGTCCGGTCTTTATGGATTTTTGAAAACTATCAACCAGTCCTGGTCCTGGTCCTTGTTCAAAAGGGCAAAAGACCGGACCGGACCAGACTTTAAATCACTAATCCTCTCTGTGTTCCTCTTCCACTGGCCACGTCGAAGCCCTGAGACATAACTATATTAAAAGCACAGATATAATAAAGTATGAGACTTACCACCATTCCCAGGATTTTGTTGCGACAAAGCAGCAGAGGAAGGCAAGGGTGTCGTTTCGCTCTCGGAGAAGAAGAACTTGATGTCATCAGCCTCTTTGAGACCACCAGATTTATCGAGAGCACACTGATTAGACATCGCGAGGATCGAAATCCACAGATGCGAGTGCTGAGTCAAGTGACCAAAGGCAGAGGCTTGTTTGTTGACAGGGGTGTCGTGGACAGCGGTTTCAGATGCAAGTGCAGAGCAATGATAAGATACAAAACGAGAAAGAAAAGAGAGAGAAAATATAACTGTGATTCCTGACGAGCGAGGAGGCTGCTTAAATACATGTTAGGTCCTGTCCTTACTGAATACCTGCGGCGTTAGTGTCCCTAAGTCCAAGGCCTAATTGGTGAGATCTGGTGAGAGACGATGAGAAATGTGGAAAATGTGTGGGTGGATCACCAGAGGTAACGACGAGGATGTGTTGTGGGTGGGTGGATCACCAGAGGCGATGACAAGGATGTGGTGTGTGGGTGGATCACCAGAGGTGACGACGAGGATGCGTTGCGTGGGTGGATCACCGGAGGTGACGATGAGGATGTGTTGCACACAAGTTGACCGGACACATATAAGGGATCCATGATGGGGTTATGCTGAGAGAAGGATGAGAGGGGAGGACAGGATAGGGAAAAGAGAAGGGCAGACGTCGAACTTGGATAACACGAGGCAAACATGTGTTACACAGGTGACTAGCGGGCGCTCCGACAGGGACGCAACGGAATGAAGCTTGCCTGAGTGAGGTGGTGTAGTGAGTAACATGAGGGTCGGAGGATAGTGTCTGTTTCGTGATCGAGTGCATGAAACCATGTGGGATCAGCAGTCCAATGTTGGGGTCAGACCTGCCACATGCTGCACAAAGAGGGAAGGTCATCGACGAACTTGGAATCGTTTACTTCAAGTTGGGTTTTGTCACGTGCACTGTACAGCCATATTATGGCCGTTCACGGCCGTAATTGTACGGCCGAGTACGGTATATGGCCTGTACAAGGTACAGCCGTATTGAAATGATGATTAGATACCGACGGTACGGTTACGGCACCTGTACAATACGGCCGCACAGCCGTATTGTACGGTAACGGTGTACAGCCCTAGAACTTCTACTTGGTGCAATTCTATACTCATTCCCACACCGCACTTTGATCCCGGTCACGCGGGTGCCCAAGCTCATCAGTTGGGCTTGTTCAAGCTCGGACAAGCAAAAAAGGGCCAAAAAGCACATAAGTGCCAAAGTAACCTATTTTTTTGCTATAAGTTGATTTTAGACATTTTGTTAAAAAGTAAAAAAGTTGAAAAAGCTGCAAAAGTCATCCAAAATCAAGCTTACAGCCAGATGCATCAATGTCAACTTTAGCTCTCATAGCTCTCCCCCACTATGACATTTCCCAAAATGGAAAGGATCACGTCATGTGATGCCTTCCCACGCCACTTTTACAGTCAACAAACTTACTATCGGTTGCACGCCTAATGCCTTCCTAATGCCTTCCTAATCACTGCCTCGATGCTGTCCTCTGCAGCGATCTCATGTCCGAGTATATCTCCCCTTATTCTCCTCTACTCT
The DNA here is from genome assembly GCA_963926505.1 of Russula olivacea. NCBI lineage: Eukaryota > Fungi > Basidiomycota > Agaricomycetes > Russulales > Russulaceae > Russula > Russula olivacea. The sequence continues at coordinate 4,168,423 of OZ004880.1, read as the reverse complement.
ACTCGGATAATGGTGCTTCAATACCAGTCAAGGCCGGAGCCCATGAATGCTACGCCCCATCATTCCAAGGTCAAGGTGTCCGTCACCCTCTAAGACTCGTTTTACATCGCCGGCGACGCCGTTACGGGAAAGATGGAGCTTGAGTCCCGCGCGGACAAAGGCCTCGGGCTTGGCATTATTATGGTCGAGCTCGTTGCCATCGAAGGTAGGCCTTTACCCGCTCTATCCCACAATGGCGCCCCATTATTGACACGTTCCTCCCCAGAACTGACTTCTCGAGACCATGCCGCAACCTCCACATTCCTACACATCCATCGCCTCTTTCAAGGTCCTGGTCTACCTCCTTCAAATGCTGTCCTTCCCCATCCAGCTGCCGGAGAGCCCCTTCTACCAGCACATCACTACCGTGCCCGGCGCGGACTTTCGACCTTCCTCTTTCATCTCCCTCTCCCACTTTCCTCCCCTCCATCTATTGATTTCAGAAACGGTCTCGCCAGAATATGATACGAGGTCCGCACCTCTGTTAGCGTCGCCTGGAAGGACCAGAACAGGCTTGTCACTGATAAGTGTCCCATTGATGTGCTGCAACACTATCCTGGCGGCGTCGATGCGACTGGGGACGAGGAGGGTAGTTTCGATTTTGACACGTGGCGTGCACCGGAGGGCCTTATTGTCGGTGAAGGTGGCAAGATCTGGATACAGGCCGTGTCCTCAGAGGCATGCTAGTGTCATGAAAAACAGATTCTACAGTCATGTTCACATGGTACAAAGTTGCCAAACATTGCCTCTCCACCATCTCTCCTGGCGCGATGAATACTACTGGCAGTGAGAAGCACCCCGCTTGTCCCTGTCCACCTATTCCAAGTGTGGGCATTGTTGCCATTACCTTCTCCCGCACCTCATTCGCGCCAACCAGATGGGAAACACACACTTCAACACCTCTCTATGCCTAACCCAATTCCTGCTCTTCCATCCGAATCATGTGCAGATCAACAGCCGTTCCCTTCCACCGCAGACAAGTCAATAAACCGATGGAGGATTTTGACTGCCTCGACAACCACCCTATGTGGTGGCACAAGCGCCAATCCTGGCCTCAACACCATGCCAAGCACGGCACCAACAACAGCCGTTACCCCCCACACAGTTACCCCTGTGGTGCCTCCTCCTGTCGCGTGCACCAAGTCGAGTCAATCATCTTCCAGTATGAGCAGTAACCGGCACTTGACTACAGTCATGTTCTTGCGCCCCATCAGGAGTGAGCGTGAGTGCGCTAAGTGGGCTTCAACAGTGTAACGCACGCAACCGCCCAACATCAGTGTCGAATGAAGGGCCAGCGCCGACGCCAATTATGCCTCTCAGCGCTACGTCACCACCGAATTTGTATGTTACCATCCTTCTGACTTTCCTTTAGACTGTCCTCCGGAAACCGGAAGGTCTTGCCACCCTTGAGTGTGCCATCCCGTGGACAGACTTGGCTGCATTCCTTTCCAAGCATGGATTTTTGGACAGCAATGAGGGTCAGCTTGTGGAGATGGAGATACTCGATGCGCACAAGTCCCCAGCCAAGGCCATGAACGGGGACAGCATGTGGGAGGACGAGAACAAGAACGAAAACCCGAAACCAAGCCAGGCAAAGCTGGCATGGCGACGTGCCTTGTGGGCTGGCATGAAAATCGCGAACAAGGTCTCCGGATTCAGGTGGGACAAGAAGAGATCATACTTGATCAATGGAGCACTCGTGGAGAAGGTGTGTCGGTGAGAGAAAGAAGCTCGCCAAGCCCGTGAGGAGGAGGAATGCAAGATGGGGTGCCGCTGGGTCGATGGTGAGGGTGACCAGGTGATGGACGATGAGGATGGGAATGCTGATAACATGTCGGAATCTGGGAGCGAGAATGACAAGGATGACCCAGAAGAGATCAAGGCTCTCAAGGTATGATATTGTATTCACTGCATTGTGAGAGCAAGTTATTCACTTCTCACAATCTAGGCTCGTCAACAGTATCTCCAGAGTCTCCTACTGCCACCAACAAGCTCTGTGGTCCCATGTCAGCAACCAGCACGGCCTCCACATGTGGGGCATAATGGTCCCATTCACCTGCAGCTGTAGCTCATGTATGATTATATTGTTCTTATCCTCAATACCAACATCCTTCTTTCATCCCTGTCTATTGGTCACTGCACTTATTGAAAGCCAGCACTGGACAGTTGTTGTTCCCCTCCTTGCTATCATGAAGCTTGACAGTCTCACTTCAAACCCAACCACTTTTGGCCTTTGAGACACTCCAGATACAGAAGTAGGTACAATACTTGTCATAGTATAGATTTTGTCTGTACTATAAAATGCACACATACAGTAAATAACACCCATCTAAAGGTTTGACTTGTACACAACTTAAAAGTGGCATCAGAAGGATCAAAGACTGGAAACCACCGGCTATTTCATACCAGTTTTCCCAGGGTCACATGTTGTCATAGTGGGGGAGAGCAAGGACACTTGTCAACTTTTTCACTTTTTCACTTAATTACTTGCACAAGTTGGAAAGTCGAAAAGTTTTTGGTAGAAGGATGTGTTGTTGGTGTGGGTGTAGGAGGAAGATTATTTAGGCCCTGTCCAGCAAGCAAATATTATTGACTAATTAGCATTTACTAGGGAAAATCACGGGTTGGGCATACCCGCGGGTTTAGGCACGCGGGTTGCCAGCGGGGCGGGTGCGGGTTTGAAATTTCCACCCACAACCAACCCTCACCCGCAGCGTGGGTTGGCAAATACCCATGCGGGGGTTTTTTTTTGCCACTTGGAACTTTGCTCTCCCTTTTCGACACTCTGGCACTCTGCCGCTGACATCAACTCCACTGCCACCACCCACGGACTCACCATCACTCACCGACTCACGGAGCGCTGCAGCAAGTCGCCGCATGCTGTTCCTTTGCAGCTTTCCCTCTGTCCTTCAACTCTTCATCTTCGATTCTCAGACTCTCAGTAACTCCGTTAGCCTCAACACAACAACGCGTCGACACCTGTGTCAACAGTGTCACAGACCCTGGACCCACAGTGTCATTCTTGTGAGTTTGGCATTTCTGTGTTTTGTGTGCCGCTGTGTGAGCAATGAGCATTGACCACTCCCTCATTCAGAGTCATCCGAGTCATCCTCTCATTTGCTGCTTTGCATCACTCAGATTCACTCTTGCTTTTCTTGTCGACATCATCAATGAGTTGTGACGATGACATGTCCGCCACATGTGACATGTCGGCTGCAGTTGGCGGTGTTGACCACATTGCTGCTTCGACTTTACACTTCCCAATTCAACGCTTTCCGCTTTCAAGTGTTCTGCGTAACTGCATTCATGTCGGCAACTTTGTGTGCCTTCCGCTGCCTCTGGGCGGCTCGGCCCCATGCCCAACTTGTGCGTTTGCACTGTTTTGTGTCAGATTCCATATCTCACCGCTTTTCGTGTCAGTGACTCAGCATAGTAGTTTCCTAATCTCAACTCCCACCTTTGCAGCTTCGGAGCTTCCTAAGTCCCGCTGGGTGGCCTGTGCCATGACACACGGTGCGGCGGTGCAGCCTTTACTCTTGCTTTTCGACTTCGACACGCAGCGGCATGGCCTTTAGTAGATAATTAACGCTTTGTTGTAGCTAGTTTGAATATACCTCGCCACCTCGCCCCAGTTGTTCCTCTGTTGAAAGTTTGATTCCCATGCCACGAGATGTCCTTGATCCTTTGGAGCCAGTATGTGGACCTCAAAAACGGACTCTGACCGAGAAGGCCAGAGAGGCGGCGATCATCCAGTCTACAAAGAGGATCCGACCTGCATCTATGGCTCCCTCACGCGTGCACTCAAAGGCGAGCGTGCTCTCGGCCAGCACTGCCACCAGTGCGAGTGATGATTACTTGCATCTCTCAGGTTAGGTCAACGTTTATCCAATGTATTCCTTAACCAACATCGATCTATTAACAGGAGACGACTTGGAGATGCTATCTGGGTCCCGCGGTACCTCTCCGGTCGACAGCAATCACTCTAGGGACACTGAAGCATATGAGGTCACCGATTCCGAAGCTGGGGACGCCAAAACCACATATGAGGTCACCGACTCCGAAGATGATGTCCAGGAGGTCCCTGCTGAAAGTGCCGAAGCGCAACTAAGTAAGTGAAGGATGCATAATAGATAACTCGCTCACCTCATATCAGAGCGACTTGGCAAAGATTGGATCTCACCAATCTACGTGTTCTTCAATCATGTGCCTCGTATTGAACATATCGATGGGCGCCGTGTTCATGTCTTCGAGTGTGCGGCCTCCCACTGCAAAGGGAGGAATGGTCATGATGTGCGCCGGTTCCTGGACACTGGCAATGCAAAGTCGACAAGTGGTCTTCGTCGGCATGCAAAGATGTGTTGGGGTGATGAAGCAGTTAGTGCCGCTGACGAAACCAAGGATTTGGAAGGCGCATGCGAGGTCCTGGCCAACTCTGGGGTGAAGCGCAATGGAAGTATAACCGCGGCCTTCGCACGGATCTACAAGGAAAAGGTTACCTACTCACATCATCAGTACACATATACAGAAACAAGGTATGTGGTCTATGTTACTTACCTGAAACTTACAACTAAATGTTATCCAGGATCGAAATCGTTCGCTGGGTAGCAGAGAACAAATGCCCCTTCGCGATTGTAAAAGATCGTGGATTTATGGACCTAATGAAGACAGGACATCCCATGTATCGAATACTGTCACCTGCAACTGTTGCCTGAGATGTTAAGCATGTGTTCGTCAGTATGCGTCCCATAATAGCAGCAAGGTTGAAGGTACTTACCTTTACTGTTCATGTTGCTCATGCTGCTAACAATACAAAACGTGAAGGCACACGATGGTTGCCTCAACTTTGCAACTGATGCATGGACCTCCCCGAATGGGCGAGCATTCATTGCTGTGACCGTCCACTATGAGACAAATGGGCTTCCATCAATGTTGCTTCTTGACATCGTGGAGTGTGCACGCTCACACACTGGGTCAAACCTAGCATCAACGTTTGAGAAGGTCCTAAAAGAATTTGGGATCAGTGACAAGGTGAAATGAAACAGAAAGCATACTGCCCTAATGAGCTGACAGGATACTAGATCCTGGGAATAACCTGTGACAACGCGTCGAGTAATGACAAGATGATTGATGAACTTGAAAACCGACTGATGGACTTTCCTGGGGTGTCCAATCGTGCGCGATGCTTCACGCACATCCTCAACCTGGTTGTAAAAAGCATTATGCATCAATTTGATGTTAGGCTGTATGTTACCGATGAGAGAGACAATAAGGTGGCTGGTGACGTTGACTCAGAGGAGCTAGAGTTGGAGGGCGAGGCCGGCGAGCAGGAGGACTATTGTGAGGTTGAGAGCCTAGAACCTGACAACGACGAAGGGTGGATTGATGAGCGGGATGGAATGGATAACCAAAAAATAGAGGAATTGGAGGACAAGATCCAACCCGTACGTTTTTTGTTGACAAAGGTAAGCGAAGCGAGTCTGTTGTGCTGTACAATATTAGCTAATTTGTCCACATGCCTCAGATTCGCAAACTTGCGTTTGCCATCAAAAATTCCAGTATGATTGCCCTTCCACAGTGGTACCGTATCCTCAAAGACCTTTCACTCGACAAACGGATGATACCCTGTGATGTTCGTACGCGCTGGAATGCCACCTACAACATGCTCGACGAAGCCTATGCACTCAAGGCTGCAGTCAACAGGATCACGGAGATGCGTGACATGAAACTGCGCCAGTACAAGATCGATTCACACAAATGGGAAATCGTCCAGCAACACCATGACCTCTTAAAGGTATTAGCTTTCCCTTTCCTTGCTAACAAACTAACAAATGACTAGATCTTCAAGGACACGACTCTTTTCTTTTCACATGGTGGCACACCCAACATTGTATCAGTTATCCCTGCCATGGACCACATTGACGAGCACCTGGCATCAGCATCTATCAGTCAGAAGTACGACCCTGCAATCAGGGCAGCCGTTGCCATTGGAAAGAAGACTCTTAATAGATATTATGATCGAACAGACCACTTGGAGTTGTATCGCATCGCGATGAGTATGTGTCACTTTATCCCTCTTTACTAGCTAACTTGGCCATTCTACAGTCTTACACCCTCGCCACAAGCTTGCCTACTTCCAGCATGCTGGCTGGGCTCCTGGATGGATCTTGACAGCAAAAGACATCATCCGTGACGAGTTTGACTGCTCTTACCGTTTTCGAGATGAAGTATCCCTTCCGACGCAGCCAGAAAGCATGGGTGAGACTGTGTTGACGACTAACATTTTTGACACCCTCCCCGCATTCCATACAACTCAAACCACAGTTGATGAGCTTACACGGTACCTGTCCACTGGGCCTGAAGACGTTAAGAATGATGACCTTTTGAAATGGTGGTTCGAACACCGACACGTCTACCCCAACTTGTCTCGAATGGCTCTTGACTATCACACTGTTCCATGTAAGTGTCTTTTTTTTTTGGATGTGTAAAGTACAGTACTAAAGTCTGTAAACCCTATGCACAGGTAGCTCCGTCGACGTGGAGCGGGTCTTCAGTCAAGGCCGTCTCCTTTTACCCTATGTTCGCAACTGCCTGTCCTTGCAATCAACGCGTGCCCTTCTTTGCATTGGAGATTGGAGCCGGCGCGGTCTTCTGAAGGACGCGGTCATCAAGACTGCGGCTGTTCTGCCTGACCTTGCCCATTATGAACCCCCTCTTCCCCATGACTGGGATGCGATCATGTAATTCGTGCCGTGCGTGTTGGTCGTGTTGTGTTGCGTTGTCGCATTGCTATCTGTGGGCCTGTGGCCTTGTCGTGTTATCGTGTTGCGCGTGTTGGTCCAAGTCGTTACTCGTTGGTTGTGTCTTCTTGTTGTTGTGTCACCTGTGACTGTGTTGTTGAACTTGTCATGCCACGGCCCACACGCGTGAATACTTTGTATATATGTAGTATATACTGTGTTTATAATACATCAACCTGTGCTTCTTACTGTGCGGGAACCCATCAAATCCCCAATACCCGTGTGATTTCCCGCACCCGTGAGAGTGGGAAACCCGCGACCTGCCGTAAGGGTGCGGGTTTTTTGCGGGGTGGGTACAGGTTTCGTTTTTTGACCCACAGGTTACCCGTGATTTTCCCTGCCATTTACACTCAGCTAATTCGGCTATCGGAACCCTTCGGCACGGTAGGTGGCAGTCGGAGTTTAAATTACCTTTTAACCCCAACCCCAATGCCTGCTAACCCTAACAATACCAGAACCCCAACCACGATGCGCACCCGCAGCAGTCCATCCAATTCTGTAGATGGTGATATCACTGTTGAACCGACAACAACAGACAATGGTAGATGTGACTGGTCTGAAGAAGATGAGATCAATCTGATCAACTTCCTGATCGAACACAAAAGCGAGGCAGGCAACTCACTGACATTCAAGTGTCCCACTTGGAATGCTGCCTCTAGGCACCTTGAGGAGTCTCGTGTAAAGGATGGTCCAAAGACAAGCAAGGCATGCTCTGAGAAATGGACAAGGGTACATAGAACAGCTTTTTGATGATGATGATGCACGCTCATACATTTTTATAGCTCAAGGAGCAATTCAACACTGTTACTGTACTCAAGGAAATCTCTGGTTTGCCGTGGTCTGATTCTAAAGGCCTCAATATAACTGTGGAGACAGAGGATGCCTTCAGGACATATGTTAGAGTATGTTTCCCTCATTCTGGCACCATAGTACCCGTGCCCTGATTACCCCTTTAGACAAACCCCAAAGCGGCCAATTTCAAGACCAGCGGATTTCCTCACTATCACCTCATGGCCGATATCATGACCAAAACAGTGAAAGGGATACATGCTTTTCGTCCCTTGCAGCAGTCTCATGGGGCTGCCTCAAACATGCCCGCTTCGTCAGACAGAGGAAGGGGGAGGGGGAAAGTGCAGGGGAGAGCAAAGGGGAAAGGGAAGGAGGGGACCGAGATTGACTTGGAACTTGACAACAACAGTGACAGTGGCAACAACAAAAACAATAACGACCGACCATCCGTCATGCTTCCCCCATCACCTATTCCCACTAGCACTGTCACCGCCAGGTTGGGCAGGCTAACACTTAGACCTATCGATGATATCGAAGCATGTGCAATGCTTGCCGTCATGCACTAGAGGAGGGTTAAGCTCCTGACAGAATACGTAGTTGGGACGTTGGTCCGTGTTGGTAACAGCAAGACTGCTGGGCGCTGGTTTGGTCTGGTTGTTAGACTGCTCAGGCATTCACAGTGTAGCTAAGTCTTATATGACTTAGGTGTCTTTGAGTAGCGGTTGCTGGTCCTTCTGATGCCTTAGAAGTCCCCCACTGTGATAGGAATAGAAGAGTACTGCTGTATATAGACAGGAGACTCAACTTGCCATTTACAGGCCAAGTTGATGTCCCTTAAGTACTACCAAAAGCGTACAAACAAGGTACAAAACATCAAGCCACGATCAAGGTACACTGATGGCTAATACTACTGCATCAATCACCAGTCCATTTCAGAAACACACGAATCAGCACATGACAATACGATGTATCAAGGGTAGGTGATGCGATCAAACACGAGTCCAGGGCCGGTTCCCACTACTTACCCTGGTCCACAAGGGGGTACAAGCTACCCTCGTCCCGAGAGCTGGTTACATCACCCCTCCGCTTAGACTAGGTGTCCACACCTAGTCGTAATAGCATCCCCTCCCCTTTCGTCCACGCTGGAAACCCCTGCTCTGAAGCGTTTGGGAATGGAGGATACTGACCGTCCTGTCCAGTCGACACCTCTCCAATCGTCCCCTCGTGCTGTCCTGCGCCTCCTCGATTTGCTTAATGTCTCGTATGGCTGCCTCCTTCCGGAAGCGAGCATCGAGGAGCTGTTGCTCCTGGTCGCGAAAACGGGCGACGTCGGCTTGAACTCCCCAGTCGGTCTTCTGCCGGACCAGGGTGAGTACGGATTGGAATTGGGCACCCGTACCTGTGAGCAGCCCAGATAGCCATGTGGGCATGCTAAGGACAGGTCCCTCGTCCTCGTCTTCGTTCTCGACCGGGAGCTCAGCATAGATCTCCCCAACAAAGGGAGTGGTGTCAGTGGAGTGCTTTTTAGGGAGCCTGGCGATACGTCCATCGGGCAATTTTTTGACCCAGAACGCCAGTTCCCAGAGCCCTTCATCGACGGGGATGTAGAAAAAGGGGGCGAGCCGCAGGGAGTTGTGTTGATACCCTCCTGGAGGGTTACTGGTGGGGATTTCTTTGTGCAGGCGGGCTTCGAGGAATTTGATCTGCTCCCGGAGCTCCTGTTGTTCGAGTTGGTAGGTCTGCTGAGCGGCACGATGTTTGGCTTCTCGTTTCTTGACCGTAACGATGAGGCTTTGTGCGATTGAGATGGTGCTGGCGAGGTCAAGGTCATGGTGCCTGAGGGCACCTTGAGCAGAGCCGGGTGAGATAGGCTCGATGTCGGTGATGTCGGTGACGATGGTGTCCATTTGAAGGGTGTGGCTAGACTGGGTATCAGACATGGTGATCTAGTAACCGTAGGGATGGTGGTATGGGCAGATCGTGTTATGACAGGAGTACTGGCTGAGTAGGGCGTGCGTGCGGGGTTCTCAGGAGCGCCAATGAAATAAGAACTGTCAGAGGGGCTCACCAGGTTGGTATTCGAAGGGTTTGAAGGATGGGTCGTAGCGGAGAAGGTGGAGGTTGTTGGCAAAGGCTGCGATACGTTGGCATTGCCAGCGGAGGCGATCCCTGGGGCGTTGAGGCATACTCCAACGTTGGTTGCACGCCCTTTTATCTCTAATGGATGCTGGCAATGGTAGGCCTTGACGAGTTCCGGAGCGTGCACCTGCGTTGATGGTTCCCACGTATTGTCACTTTCGGGGTATCCCTCCCATTTGATCAGATATTCTAGACGTCTTGATTGCCCTTGATGTCAGTGGCTGATGATCTGTTCCACAACGTATTCTTCTTCCCCATCAATCACGGCGGGTGGAGGCCACGAGAAATTGGGGCCATGGACGGTGTTTTCATGATAGGGCAATAAGAGAGAAGCGTGGAAGACGTCATGGATCCCCCAGGCCGGAGGGAGTTGCAGCTTGTAGGCTACTGGGGATATTTCCTTGCTGATCGTGAACGGTCCGTATCTTTTGGGGGCTAATTTGGTCTTTTAATGCTTGATCTTGAGGTTAGACACTTCTAACCAGACTTGGTCGCCCTTGTTGAACTGGGATGGGATTGTTGCTCCTTTGCCGGCTTTTCAGTTAATCGCATCAATGGCCTGGGCCCTTCGTTCCATCAGGGTTTTTACTCGATCTTCTGCCAGCTGGTTATTTGATGGGAAGTCTTTTGATGGGATCAGTGTCGTCTCGTACCCCAAAAGTATTTGATTGGGGGATAGGCCTGTGGTCTCATTTCTCCAGTTGTTGTGTACGCTCGAGGCCAGGGCCATCCAATGGGTCCAGTCCTCAGGGGAGGCCGAGGTTACAAGCCGTAAATATTGCTCCACCCATTGGTTCTTCCTTTCTGATATTCCATCAGTTCGGGGGTGGAAGGCTGTTGACAGGTTCTGCTGTATTCCCAATTTCTGTGTGAGCGCTTTTCCAAAGTGGGATGTGAAATGGGGGTCTCGGTCGCTGATGACCTTGGTGGGAAGTCCGAACCATCTGTAGACATGGTCTAGGTACAGTTGCGTTATGCCTGGCCCGGTTATCGTCATATCACATGCGAGGAATATTGCCACTCTGGAGCATCCATGATCTACAATCGTTAGGATGGCGTCTTTCCCTTGATGTCTCGGTAAACCAGTGATTAGGTCCATAGCTACTTGTTGGAACGGGAGCGCGTCCTCCTGGGTCATGATTCTGTACAGGGGTGTTCTCGTCTGATGGGTAAGTATCTTGTTTTGTTGGCATGTGGCACATCCTTTGACATAGTCATTTATCCATCCGTTCATCCCCTGCCAGTGGGCGTGCTGTTTGGCCTTTCTAATGGTCTTGTCACGGCCTGGGTGTCCCACGGTGGGATGATCATGCACCAGTGCCATTATTGCTCTTTTAGTTACCTCTGGGACTTCTTCTAGTTGTGCTGCATTCAGGAACTTCGTGGGTGGGATGAGTGTCACTCCTTGGTTGTCTTCTTTTCCTTGGTCTACATCGGAGGGTCTGGAGAGTGCGTCCGCTGGGATGTTGTCTTTTCCCTGTATATGCTGTATGAGGTAGTCGTATTCTTGTAGGTCTGCATGCCATCTTGCCATTCGACAGTTCAGGTTCCTTGGGGACTTCCAGTATTGGAGGTTAGCGTGGTCCGAGAGTATTATGAATGGTTCTCTAGTCCATCCTAAGTATGCACACCAGTGAGTGAGGGATTTCATCACGGCTAGCAACTCCCTCTCGTAGATGTCGTAGTTCCTTTCTGTCAGGGTGAAGGTGGCAGAATAATATGCTACTGGATGTCGAACGGGTTTGAGTCATTTTGCCAGTGTTGGTGAGGTAGGTTCTCCCCCCTGCGAGAGTACGGTGCCCACGCCGTATGCCGATGCATTGGCTTGTAGGTAGAATCGTTTATTGAAGTCCGGTTGGATGAGCACTGGGCTACAGCACATAAGACTTTTCAGCATTTCGAACGCCTTTTGTTGTGCTTGTCCCCATTCCCACCTGACTAATTTTTTTGTCAGGTGTAGCAATGGTCGTGCAATTTCCGAGTATTTGGGGACAAAGTATCTGTAGTACCCAGTGAACCCCAGGAAACGTCGCACCCCTGTGGGGTTCTTGGGTTCTTTCCAGTCTGCTACTCCTTGTAGTTTCTTGGGGTCCATATGTAGTTTACCTTTTCCTACTATGACGCCTAGGTAGTTGATTTCTTCTTGTTTGAAGGTGCATTTTTCGGGTTTGAGGTAGAGGTCTTCCTTTTCGAGTTTACCTAGGACGTGGTGGATGTGTTTCCGGTGGCGGGCATGGTGTTCTTCTTCTGTTTCCCAAGGGTGCGGTTTGGTATGGATGGCAATGTCGTCCATGTAGACTGACATCCATCCTTTGGCTACCTCCTTGTGGAAGATGGTGTTCATCATCATTTGAAAGGTGGCGGGCAAGTTAGTGAGGCCGAAAAACATGACTGTTGGTTCGAATAGGCCTTCTGGGGTAAGGAAGGCTGCCTTCCATTCGTCTCCTTCTTTGATGCGTACATTGTTATATCCCCATCGCACATCGAACTTCGTAAACAGTGTGCATCTGCTGAGGCGGTCTATCGTCTGAGGAATGAGTGGGGAGACGTTGCAGTTCTTCTGAGTCCATTTGTTTACTGGTCTATAGTCCTGGACTGGTTGCAGCTTCCCATCTTTCTTCTTGACAAAGAAGAAATTTGCTGCATAAGGGCTCCATGACTCACGGATTGTTCCTCGGCTTAGATGTTCTGCTACGAACTTATGCATTTCTGCGATTTCCTGCTGATTCAGGGGTAGCAATCGTCCTGGTAGCATTCTTGGGGCATCAGGGTGTAGTTCAATGGTGTGGTCCCAGATAGTGTGGTGGGGGAGTCTTTGTGATTGCTGTTCGCTGAACACTTTTCGATGGTGTTGGTATTCATCTGGGATGCCTTCCACTGCTTCTGGCACTGTCGTTGGTTGGAATGTGACGCATCCAATGTAGTACCTGTCTCTCGGGGGTTTTGTTCGAGGGGTGTTGCGGGTTCTTGGTGTGAAGATTGCTCTCTTCATGTCTGGGGCGCGGAAGATTATTGGGAGTTGCGAATGGTCTATCCATCCTTGTTTCCAGTCGATTTTTGGCTGCATCGCTGCAAACCATGGGTAGCCCAAGATCACCTTATGTTCTCCTAGGTTGGAGAGGAAGAATCTGAGTGGTTTAGTCGTGGTGCCTGTTCTGACATCTAGGTCGGTGAAATAATGTAGTTCTCCACTCTTGTTTTCTGTTCTGTCGACATTAAACAGTTTCCTGGGGGTGTCCAGCTGCTTTATAGGGAGTCGTAACCATTTTGCGTATGTGAGATTCATGAAATTTTCCGTGGCTCCTGAATCAAGGAGTGCCACGATCTCGGCTCTTTTCACGATAGAGTGTATAGCGCATCGTATTGTCATTGATTTTCATGCTGATATATATACATCGCTACTGGAGCTCTGCCTGATCAGGGCCAATCTAATCAGGTGGAGGGAAAATCCTCTTCATTTCCTGCTCCCATTTCTTGTGCCAGTCGTCCTCTTTCTTCCTCTGTCATGGACGTGAGGGCTATTCTGGCTTGGGAAACGAAATCGGTTCTTGGTGGTTCTTGCTCCTGTTCTTCATCTCCATTGACCATTGTTCCATCGAAGTCGATTAGATTTGCCACCCTGGCTCTCTTTTTGTTCAGGCATGCCCTTGCCATGTGGCCCTTCTGTCCACATTCGAAGCATTCTCCGTTGAATCTTTGGAGTACGTTCTCTGCGTTGGCCAGGCGGGCTTGGCCGAAGCTTCAGCCTCTTCCTCGTCCCCGGTAATTGTTCGGGGCACAGGCTTTGCTGATGTCCATCGGTACCGGTCGGTCATTCATTGACCTAGGGGCGTTACTGGAATTGTATTGGGTCTCTGGTTGTCTTCTCCAGGAGTTGTTGCTGCTGGCGCCCCTTTGGTTGAAGCTGTTGCTGTTGTTGGCCCTTTGGTTGTTGAAGAATCGTTGGGGGCGTCCGCCTTGGTTGTTATTCTGGGGAAAGGGGTTCCCTCTTCCTTTCTGTATTTCGAATATCATGCAGAGGTTTTGTTTGTGCTTCGCATATTCAATGGCTTTCTTCTTTAGGTCCTGGTAGGTCTCCGGATGCGGTGGTTTGGTGATTTCCGTGAGGAGACCTGGTGGTAGCCCAACCATGAATGCTGTCATAGATTGGGGGTTGTCCCTTTCGTATCCCGCCTTCCTGCTTAGTTCCTCAAATTTGGCGATGTACGCATCCAGGTCTCTTTCGTCGGCTTTTAACTTCATAAGTTCGCCCCTTGCTCGTTCCTGGCGTTGGTGGTCTTGGAAGCGGATTTCGAACTGGTGCAGGAAGTTATCCCAAACCTCAGGTATGTTGTCCATGATTGGGTCAAGGTTTGTTGCTACTTGTCTTACCGCTTTGACCCATTCGTTTACTTCTTCTCCCTTAATGTAGGTGAGGGCAGTGATCATGTTTTGGATCGGGGAATCGAATCCTACTATGTTCCTATTTGTTAGGAAGTAGAGTTCTAGTTCGTTGATGAAGGTGTCTGCCTTGGTGCAGTCTCCTTCAAATATGGTGGGCGGGGAGCCCATCGGGCAGGTCAGCTGAGGTTGTGCTGGTTGTCCTCCTGCTGGTTGTCCTCCTGCTGGTTGTCCTCCGGCTCCACCGCCTCCTCCACCTCCACCTCCTCCTCCTCTGCCTCCTTCACCTCCACCGCCTCCTCCACCTCCTCCACCTCCACTTCCTCCACCTCCCCTTTTGGGAGTGAGGGTGGTGTTGACGGTGGTTTTGAAGAGGTTGGCGAGGTCATCTGTGAAGATGGCGGCTTGGGTGGTGGTGGTAGTGGTGGTATCGGTTGCAGTTGCCATTTCTGGTTTGCTAGGTTTTTGGTGTTGGGTTGCGGTTATTACTCGTTGTTTGTATTCGTTGGAGAAGGGTTTCAAGGTGGTGGCCGTGTCTGGGTCGTTGCTGAAGTGGATGATGGGTAGTTTGGTTTCGATGGGTCTTATGGAAGTGTGTCGGATCTGTTGGTCCGTGGTCTCGTCTTCTATGACGCTTTTGGCTGATTCGGGCTCTCCTGGTGTGTCCGATTCTGGTAGTGGAGGTAGTAGGGCTTCTCTTGCTTCGAATACTTCTTTTCGAAGTTGGAACACTTCCTCTTCTAAGGTTTCTACCAATGGTGCGGTTTCCTCATCTGGTTTGATGTCGAATTCGTCTGCTTCCTGGAATCTATCTCCTAAGAGGATCGTTTTGTTGGGGCCTTTTGCAAGTCTATACCACTTGTTGTCGAAGAGCGCCACTGGTACTGCACCCTTGTTTAGTTTTAACTGATCGTTATCACAGAATAGCAAGTGTGCTCTTTTCAGCTTGTTTGTGGTGACACTCTTGTCGTATTGGATTATCCTTGAGTTGGGTCTGTAGTTCACTAGCTCGTTGTCGTCGAGCTCGTAGGGGCTATCGGTATCGCTGTTGCTAGCCATCTTGTTTTAAGAAAGTTGAGTCTAATGTCACCGCCAGGTCGGGCAGGCTAACACTTAGACCTATCGATGATATCAAAGCACGTGCAACGCTTGCCGTTGTGCGCTAGAGGAGGGTTAAGCTCCTGACAGAATACGTAGTTGGGATGTTGGTCCGTGTTGGTAACAGCAAGACTGCTGGGTGCTGGTTTGGCCTGGTTGTTAGACTGCTCGGGCATTCGCAGTGTAGCTAAGTCTTATACGACTTACAGTGAGCTCAAAAACCGTTCCAATGATAACCTCATTTTAAAAAGGGTATATCTCCACAATCACTGATCCAGGTCATGTGATCAGGACCCCATTAGAAAGCCAAGAAGGAGTACTTTACCTAACTCCACCAATTCTAAGCGAGATTCCCATGCTGTCAAGTGCTACATTACAAATAATCCAAAACCCCCAAACATTGGAACAGTTTTTGAGCCCACTGTATGTGCTTGGGATGGCCTCTGAGGAGCTCACATACCCAGGCGACCCCGGTGAGGGCAGAATCATGATAGGGATGCTTGTCATAGTACGTCTTGGCATAGTTGATTGCAGCAAGGGCGGCTGCGATAGCGGCTGTGGCAGCAGCAACAACGATGAGGTCCTCTTGTTCCTCGAGATCGTCTTCCAGGTCGATGTTCATGTTCATGGTGGGGACAGAGAAGTGAGAGATTGATCGTTTGTGTTCATGAAAATTTTCACAACCAGGCATTAGGGTTAGTGAAAACTCCGACTCCGACTGCCGTGCCGAAGGGTTCCGATAGCCAAATTAGCTGAGTGTAAATGCTAATTAGTCAATAATATTTGCTTGCTGGACAGGGCCTAAGTAAGGATTTGCAGCGTTTAACCGAGGACTTTTTAAATTTCGATCCCCGTGCCGTGCCGGTGTGTCCGCCTTGGTACGATATCGATGGACTCTCCATCCTGGCCTCACCATACCCCCGATTTAATTGTTTCACGGGTGATATTTGGTTGACCGCCGCAGGACAAATAGTCTGAGTCTGCTTCCACCATACGGCGCACCAACTTGTCCCCAATCACGGGGACAACCCTTGTTTTCTTCCCTCGCGCTTTTCGATGCTGTACTAGCTCACATTACCCGTCCCTGAGCTGAGTCCTGGGATGTTGAGCATTTCGAATGCTCCGTCGAGTGATCCGCCTTTCTTGAACGTATCCTATGGCGTCCGTGTTGATAAAACGAGAAAGAGCACAATAGCCTTGCGTCACTGTGCCGAAATTGAGACGAACTGTCGAACCAGTTTATTGAATTCGGGCGCAGACGTATAACTACGAAAACCATACTGATCAGCTCCCAGACTTGAGCTGTAAGTGCAAAGGTTCCTCCTGTCGGTAGTGCACTATGGGGGCGAATGGGCAACCATCGAGCCATCCTCTGCATAGCTGAGACATTGGTTTACGCGACAAGGGACGTCGCCAGCTCGGCTCAACACTACAACGCAAAAGTACTACCGAGACTGATCATTAGCATGTTCTCCAAGACCTCATGTGTCTTCCGAGTCAACCTCGAAAGTGGGTCAATCTTCTACAGAGACAACGGTCATGTCGAAGGCTAGGACGCCATCTGAGAGAAGTTCATTCTACAGAAGAGGGCGTGGGAACGATTCATTCAGTCATTCTCGGTCCAGTATTCGAGTATAACGCCACCTCCTACCTCGGGCCAACAAGGGTGACGGCTGCTATCAATGTCAGGACCGTCGTGTCCCCCGATAGTGTCGATGCTGACTCGGATTATATGAAAACGGGAGTCCACATAGATGAGAAGCCATGTTGATCAAATTTGAGCCTGCGACAGAAACCAGATGCGTAGTCGAAAAAAAGTTTAGAGCCATTCGCCGGTCGCTTTGTCGGACTATATTGGAACAAACACTGTTCACGGGACCAACACTTTTCTCTGAAGTCAGCTCATCATGTGGGTAATATCGGCGTTTGCCTTTGTCCCTGCCGACGGGGTGCGGAACGCAGACATCAGGCATCACACCGACGTGTCAATCAACGTCTCGGGGATCCGCAATCGACGCGGTAACGCGGTAGCAGTGACACCCCTATAGCATGTAGTACAATAGGAATCAGTCAGGTTGTCGAAGTCCGGTACGCTGTTGGCCGGTCACCACGAAATAACGAAGTTCTCTGGGAAATTCTTCGCGTGGAACTTTTGGGGTGATTTCTTTTCGGTAGAGGTAGAGTACTGACGTGGTACAGTACAGTAAAGCAGGACTTTGGCTTTTATCCGAGTGATGAAAAAGTGCCGACGTGCCGACGAGAGCGGACGTGGACTGCCTCATGCCTCATGGCGTATGCTGTACATTTGATGGGCACGGACCAGGAGGCAGAGGCAGAGCAGGGCGCCGTCTAGGCGCCGTCGTTCAGTGGCAGGGCTGTGGTCTGGAAGAGCCCAGGGCTGCAATGTTCATCCGAATAGAACAACTATTGTAATCTCAATGTGGCGGTAACCATCCAAGGAGGAGAGTTCCGAGTTGCGGCAGATTCGGCAGATTGCGGAGTAGCATCCTCGGTGGCGGTGGAGCCCAAGAGATTGGCGGGCCGAGAGTCGAGACCCTCTTATGTGAAGAGCCGAGCAATACTTGTATCAGCTTCACTCACAACAACCACTACTTGTCATGGCTGACACCAGGGTGAGTCCGTCGCTCTCCCTGCAATATCTCTGCTTTTAACCCGGTGGCTCTAGGGCCCTGCTGCGAACAAGCTTGAAATGTCCCGCGCCCTCGGTGCTGCCTTCCTCTCTCATCAAGTTGAGCAGCTCGAAAAGTCCGTCTCTGCCGCTCCTCCTCGTACTTCTCCCTCTCGCAATCACAGCAACAACAACAACAACAACTGGCGGGATCGCCAGCGTTCACACCCACAACAGTCCGCCGATTCAAAGCGTGGTCAACTCCCCATCGGGGGTATCCGGATCACCACCACCACACATGCTCATCAACAACACCAGCAGCAACAGAAGGAGCGTCCAGGCGCGACAAAGAACCGCGGGGCCGAGGATGCTAGGAAGACAAGTGTCAAAGAGGCTGATGTCATTGTCATTGATGCGAGTGTGCTCGTCAATGCACTTGGACAGGTAAAGAAGTGGTGTAGGGATGGGCAGGATGAGATCATCATCGTCCCGCTCGAAGGTACGGTATCATTTTCTCTCTCGGTCATGTCTGTTCTTGTCATCTACTCGCGGTCATGTTCGCCCAGCGCGCTTTATCGAGGAGCGGATTTGGCGCCAGCGCTGCGGCGGCAACGTTATGTAACACATAGCCCGGAGCAGGTGAAGGCACTCTCGCTTCCCGAGCGAGTTCGTCCCATCCTATCAACCAGCTGGCTAGCCGCGTAGTGTTTGGTCTGCGATTTTCTCAGAGCCCTGACCCTCTGCCTCCAGCGCTTAACACCCTTGACTTACTCAAGAAGGGTTCGACGCCCCTCGCCCAGCGCGCGCGCACCGCCTCGCGTGTGCTCGAGTCACAGGTCGGTACCAACCCCCGCGTACGCGTGCAACAAGATGCTGCATTTGTCCTCTGGGACAAGATCACATTCGATGAGGATACCACTACCACCACCGCCAGCGACCCCAACGCCAACGCCTCGGTACCGTCATCAGCGTCCCCATCCCCCGAATGGGTCCGCCGCACAATTTGCTGTGCACAATGGGAGACCGAACATGCCGATACAGCCCACCCACGCGTCGTCTTTGCTGCCCTCGCTCAACAACCGCCGCAACAATCCTCTGTGGAGGCGGATGACCTTGCGCCTACACCCGCGCAAGCAGCGTCTCCCGTCCCGCTTCCAGCACCGCACCACGGGCAGCAACACAGGCACGAACCACGTGTGACAGGTTCACTCGTCGGATATTGGGCCCGTCGTGCTCGTCTCGCTGTGCTCGAGGTACCTCCGTCCGCTGGTTTGGATGACCGCGTGTCGCCGGAAGACCGTCGACCAGCACACAATCATCACAACCACCGCGGCCGCGGGGGTGGTCGCGGAGGCGGAGGAGGTATGGTGGAACGACCTCCTGCTGTCAAGGCTATGATGGACGTTGTTGCGCAACCGAGTCGAGTCGTACGCGTTCTTGCCCGCGGGGAGAAACTCGATCCGTGAAGAGGCGAAGCAAAGCGTCGAGCCAGCGTGCAATGTCTGTTCGCGAGGACCCTTTATTTACTTGGATTTTTGTGTTGGACTGAATTGAAATGGTATGTGTGAGTTGAAGGGAAGGGGAATGCGATCGTTGATGCGGCAAAGGTGCGTATTTTAATCCTCTTCCCTCTCTTTCGACGATTCTCTCCCCTCTCTTCATCACACTGACCGAGCTGAGCACATTATTCCCTGCAGGATCGTAAGAACTCATGGTTCTATAACGTGCTTCCGTTCGCATAATTCGCCCCCAACTTACCCTTCCCTTGGCTCGACGGCCTCCCAGTTTGATGTCATGTTGTATAGGTCGGGATTCGCACTGCAGGACACTGGCCACCTATCGGCTTATGTCCGCCTCCCGTTCTCCGCTGTGTCACCAATCGCACCGCCCACCATAACTGTAGGCTACAGTCATAGCCACAGCCGTGCTTGCCCTCTCCTTTTCCCTTTCGTCTCGACTTCGGACTCGATCGGACTCGATTCGATGAATGGACTAGCTTCTGCTTCTTGCGCGCGCTGTGTCGAATCTATTCTCATCGACAAGTTCTCCAAAGCCCGTTTTTTTATGCCGTCGCCTGAATTTTATGGATATGTTCTTTTCTTTGCTGTGTCGTGTCTCGTCTTTTTGCTCTCATTCCCAAGTCACATGTGCCCACCTTTTCCTGCCTTCCTGTACTCGCCGTCGTACCGTGGTTCGACGTCTCATGGTTTGCCTTTTTGTGGTACTGCCCATGTAGTATATTATTGTTCCTGGCTATCGTTTTGTTTCGTTTTTTACAGTAAGGCGTCTGTATGAGATATTCCTTGTAGTACAGTATGTGAAATATCCCCCTCGATTAAAGACTATATGATATCGCTTGTTTCTTTCCTTAGCTCCGGATGGCCTGTCGTGAGGGAGCAGCGTTCTCGTTTCTTACGCCACTTCTCTGCTCGCTAGTGACGGCCGTCATGGTAGCGTGACTACTGTAATCGAAGTGGTGACACCACTATTCCGTACAGTCGGTTCCCTGCGGCTGCTGCGGGGTCATACCTCTCACAGTAAAGGCCACGTTTCATGCCAAGTAGTTGGGTGAGGTCGACTTGGAGATAAGAAGATCATCTTGTACCAAGGACGAGACAAGACAACGTACTGCTACGCGTCAGTACAGGTGGCGACACTGGGGGATAGAAGGTGGGTAACGTATTTATTATCTTGAATGTTTGCGCACGAGGGAATAATGTGAGAGCTGAAGATGTCGGGGCGCGGGAAGCTCGGAGAAGTCACGAGATGGACACGGAG
The DNA here is from genome assembly GCA_963926505.1 of Russula olivacea. NCBI lineage: Eukaryota > Fungi > Basidiomycota > Agaricomycetes > Russulales > Russulaceae > Russula > Russula olivacea. The sequence goes on along the minus strand of OZ004880.1, from coordinate 4,147,774 downwards.
GCGACTTGGGTCTACGGGGGTCAACGCGGTGAGCCGGGAGGCAGACTTCGGAGGGCACAGGGTAACTTGACCTTGAATCCTGGTCAGCTCTGGGGAGAAGGACTGTGGTCGCTTTGGTTCGCTCAATCCTACGGTAGTACAGTAGTACGGTGCCAAAAGAGGGCTGGTGGCTGTCTCGCCATCACGATCGCATGATTCGCGTCTTTAGGGGGGGATGCATAGATTGATATGAAACAGAGGGTTGATAGATGGAAGGAAGCCACAGAAATGAGATGAGAGCGTGTTTGGGCGCAAGATTTCAGGGACGAGGTTGATGTGACGGAGCGCCTGATGATCGGAACCGAGATTGTTACCGAGTAGTTAACTCTCCTCCTCACTCTGACCTTTGACGTTCATTCATTTCCCTTTCCCTCGCTACCGTGGCAGTCACGCCAAATGTCGGTCGACACAAACCACACACAATCTTCCTCTTCATCCGCCATAGAACTTATCCCCACCTCGGCCACCATCCCAGGCACACCCAACTCTCCATCCCTCCTTCCCTCCCCTGACAGCCGCAACAGTTTTGCCAGGCGCAGACTCAGTTGGGGTCGGGCTGACTCGGTTGGCCCTGTCCATTTGCCCCCTGCCATGAATGATTCAGGTCCCTCGCCATCCCGTCCGAGCACCTCTTCGCAACCCATTCCTACTGTCTATGCCCTCGATGACGACCCCTTCGTCGCCTCCATCCCCCGCGCCAACCTGGATGACCCATTTCGCCCCTCAATTACCTCACACTACGATGACCCGGACCAATTCGCATACCCCAGCAATCCACATGCTTGCGCTTCCTCCACATCCCTAATCTCTACCTCCCGACACGACTCTAGCCCCACCTCCTCCACCATCGATGATTTCACTCACCTCACCGCAACCCTAAGCACGACCAACATGAGCCCAAACAATAAAATGGACATCGCGGCAGTGAATAACGACCACGACCACGGCGATTGGCGGACCGACTCTGAACAGCACATCTTCGGCGATGCCACCCCACGCACCCGACGTCGTCTCGAACAGCGCTATAGCGCAAACCTCTCTCCCTCAACTATTCAGCGATCTGGTACAGCCATCAAGAGGCTCTCCCGGGGTCTTCGTCGCGTTTCCTGGCGCGTCGTCAATTTTGCTGGCGCCGGCCTTGACGACCATATTCGTTTACCCGATGGTGGTGACCAAGTCGATGCAACCGGCGATGGGCATCGTCGACCCTCCCCGGACAACGACGAGGACGGTGATGACAGGTCGGTGCAGCCGTTTGCGGACTTTGATAGGAAGTTTTTCCCTTTGCGCGGACGGTCACTCTGTTTGTTTGGGCCGACTAGTCGTGTTCGGCGAGCGATGTATGATTTTCTTATATTCCCGTACGTGTTTCGAGTCTACCTCCGTTCTTGTGCACACTTATCTGACAGTTCCCCACATACCACAGATGGACAGAACCTCTCATTCTTTGTTCGATTGTTTTTTATGCCGTCTTGCTAACCATACAATCCTCCCGCACCCTCACATTGTCAAATCCAAAAGCAACCCCACCAGCCGTAGACGGGTACTTTCATAAGTGGGAAGACTATATTATCTTTGCCCTTTTCGTTTTCTTTAGGTAATTGTCATCCGGTTCTCTCTTTTTCCTACCAAACTGACAACACACGTCTTTCCCCAGCTTCGAGGCATTCGCACGAATATGCGTCTCGGGCCTCATCCTTGACCCCGAAGTCCCAATCCGCGCTATTTTTAACCATCACCGGCACCCGCCGTATCACCAACCCACGACAGCCGCACCAATCGCTCACCCCGTCCCATCCACCTCTGCGACCCACCTCAGCCGCAAAGGTACACTTGTCCATCGCTTTCGGAATTTCTACAGCAATGTCACGCGACCTTTTGCGCTTTCTCCTGGTACCGCTGCGGGACACGTCGTTTCCTCCTCTTCCGTGGGAGGAGTGACTACACCGGCTGCTGTATCTAGCGTCACACTCGTCGGACCCGTCCCTTCGAGCCGTAAACGGGCTGACACCACAGCTACTCTCCTCGAAAAACCGTCATCATCACCACTATCCTCTACTTCGCGGCAACAGCAGCAACAACAAGAACAGGAGAAAGAGGTGCTCCTTCTCCCTTTCCAGTTTAGCGTCAACCTCGCCCGACGCGTCACTCGGCGCAACTTGCCGTATTTGCGGCATAGTTGGACGCGCACCGATGCCGTGTCCTTGGTTGCATTTTGGATCACGTTTGTGTTGGCGCAGACTGGTGTCGAGCATAGCGCGGCGCGGCATATTGGATTGTTTCGGGCTTTAAGCGTTTTGAGGGCTGCTAGGTTATTGTCAATCACGTCTGGTACGACGGTGGGTGATTATGACATCTGCACATGCCTTGGATGGACAAACCTTTCTCCCCCCCCAGACTATCATGCACTCGCTGAAGACTGCGCGTCCGTTACTCGTCAGCGTGGCATATTTTGTATTATTTGCCATGACATTGTTTTCGTACGTTCCCGTCCAAGTCTACTGTGCGAGCGAGGTGGCTGATGACTGACTTTCTTGTAGGATCATTGGTGTCCAATCATTCAATGGCTCGATGCGCAGGTCATGCTACTTGGAACCAATTCTGGGCGAGGGCGAAGCATCACTCAACCATTTTTGCGGGGGCCACATCGATCCGAGCACGCTCTCCAATGTGCCGTATATCACTCGGGATGGGCGTAACGTCACGGTTAAGGGGTATATCTGCCCCCTTGGACAGGTCTGCAAGGTCTGTCTGACCCATGGTGTCCACGGCACTCTGGTGATATTGAAGCACTTTCTATATTAGGAAGGCAGCAATCCTCAGAGTAATATTGAGAGTTTTGACACGATCTATTATTCCGCTTTGCAAGTATTTATCATCGCAACTGCCAATTCGGTGAGCAGACACCCCGCCGTCGTATAGGTCCACTGATATATTATCCCTAGTGGTCGACGTTGATGTACAATGTGATCGACTCAGAGTTCTTCATCTCTTGCTTCTTTTTCATCACTTGTCTCATCGTGCTCAATTTTTGGCTTATCAATTTGTTCGTCGCCGTGATCACGAATACGTTCTCCGCTATTAGAACGGAGACGCGGTCGAGCGCGTTCAGTGCTGCCCCGTGAGTTATCACCGTATCGTTCATCTCAGGGTGTTTTCTTAGCCTCCCTTCGTAGCATCCAAGCCATCGTTGACGAGCAAGACGAGGCATGGACCACCGGGCCCGATGCGCGTCGCCGTAAAGCGCGAAGGAATACTGTGAGGGAAGTATATGAGAATATCAGGTGGTGTTGGGTAGCACTCGCCCTTGCCTCGCTCGTCCTCCAAGCGACGCGGGGCGTGGACATCAGCCCGATGCACGCGCAAATTCTCAACGTTGGCGAGCTGGTCATCACCATCGCGTTCGACATTGAGATTGTAGTGCGTTTCATCGCTCACCTGCCGGACTGGCGAGGTTTCTTCGTCCAGGGACATAATTACCTGGATCTTGTGCTCGCCATCGGATCGACTATCATCCAAATCCCGATTGTACACAACTCCCAGGCTTACCCGTGGCTGACGATATTCCAGCTGGCGCGATTCTATCGTGTCATTTTGGAGATACCACGTATGAAGCCGCTGTTGCTGTCCGTGTTTGCGAACATGCGCGGACTGGCGAACATGGTACTTTTTCTCATGATTGTCAATTACCTCGCAGCACTTTTTGTGGTGCAGATCCTGAGGGGCGATATGCAGAGTAACCTGGCGATGAATTTTGGAGAGATCTTCACGTCGTTCTTGGCCATCTATCAGGTCTTTTCGTCGGAGAATTGGACCAATGTCCTGTATAGCTCTGCTGGGGCCGAAGTACCCTTGGGCCAGGCCATTGTCGTCATCTTGTTCTTTGTGGGCTGGTTCTTTTTTGCAAATGGTTGAGTATCTTGTTTTCAATTTGAGAAAGCGGGGAATTTGTTTCTAATTCTAGAATCTAGTCATCGTGCTGCAAATGTTCATCGCAGTCATCAACGAGAACTTTGATATTGCCGAAGAGGCCAAGCGAAGTCATCAAGTTGGTCATTATTTCCAGACCACGCAGGGGCCAGATAAGACCTGGGGACCATGGATCCATAGACTCAATCCTTATCGGTGGTTCAAACCTTCACCGAGGGCTATCGTCGTGGAGAACCTCCCTTCTAACCTAGTGCTGCCCATGCAGAAAGCTCTCGTGCAGGATTATGGCCTCCCTATGCCAGAGCGGCGGCCCACTCGCGTGAGCTTCCTTCTCAGGTTGTGTTTTCGTCTGACTGGCTCTTGTCTAGGTTCGGTCGACGGTGAACCGAAAACCCGTGCGTCATCTTACGAACAAGTCACTTAACATACTACAACGGCTGTTCATTGGTGATACGCAATCGAATGACGTACCTCTTACCACTCTGAGGCACGTACGTAAAAATAGTGACCCCCATCAGAACATTGGCGGCGAAGAGACAGAGACGGACCGGTACTTGTGAGTTGCAGTTTCACGTTGTCTCTTGAATTTTCCCGACTCTATGAGTTGCGAAACTTAACTATAATTAGGGATTTGCTTAAGTCCATCAATAATGATGAGGCGGCTGCGGCGGAGGATGATGCATTGGACGAACGTAAAGCCCTCAAGGCCGATTTCATCCGCAATCACCCTACGTACGATAGGACATTCTGGGTTCTATCGCAGAAGAATCCACTGCGGACGTTTTGCCAGATGCTCGTTCGTCCGGTGGGGGGGGAGCGCATTCACGGAGCGCGGCCGTCGACGATCGCACACACCATCTTCCAGTTGGTCTTACTCGTCGCCGTCATTGGTGGGATCGTCGTCGAATCGATCGCTACGCCCCTTTATCGTCGGAATTTTTATGCGAAACATGGGCTCATGCGCGGCTCTTGGTTCGATATTGCCGAGTCAGTGTTTGGGCTCACGCTTGTGGTGGAGTTCGTCATCAAGATCATCGCGGATGGATTCTTATTTACTCCGAACGCGTACGTTCGGAGTATATGGAACGTACTCGACTTCTTCATCATGGCTGGGATCGTCGTCAATGTTGTGACGGGTCTGGTCTTTGTCGGTGGTCTCAGCCGGTTCACAAGGTCGTTGAAGGCCCTACGGGCTCTCAAGTTAATCACGCTGATTGAGAAGATGCGGTCTACGTTTGAATCGTTGATCATTTCTGGCATCACGCGTATCCTCGACGCGGCCATGCTGGCCATGCTCTACATGATCCCCTACGCCGTATGGGGCCTTAACATCTTTGCGGGCTTGACGAATACGTGCAACGACAGCAACGCGTCGGGCATGTCGGATTGCATAAACGAGTACGAGAATAGTGTTGTGACGAGCAGCACCGGTAGCTCCGCTTTGACGTTCCCCGTTCCTCGCGTGTGGGCCAACCCGTCGCCGTCGACGACGTTCTCGTTTGACACATTCAGGGCGTCATTGTTGATCCTTTTTGAGATTGTCTCGCTCGAGGGTTGGATCGACGTCATGGGCGCCGTGACCAGTATCACGGGTCCGAATTCGCAACCGCAGACCAACGCATCGCAGGTCAACGCCATTTTTTTCGTCATTTATAATTTGCTTGGCGGTGTCGTCATTCTCACACTCTTCGTTAGGTGAGTCGTCCTCTCCTCCCGGCACTCACCTACTCATTGGCCTTACTGCGCCATTTTTTGTTTCGAAAACTAGTATCATCATTGGAAACTTCAGGGCAAAGACGGGCACTGCTCTGCTGACGCAGCCACAGAGGGAATGGATCGACCTTCAGAAATTGCTCAGGCGTCAGCGGCCATCCAAGAGGCCGAGAATACGGCCCGCGTTAGCGTTCAGGGCTTGGTGTTATGATCGTGCAGTGTATAAGCATGGGTGGTGGGCGCGGATGATGACGGTGTTGTTTACTGTTCACATTATTGCTCTCATGTGAGCATATCTTTAGTAACGAAGGGTCCGCGAAAGGAACAGACGCTGACCGATGAATCCGACTTTTTTGCAGGACCCAAACCTTTTCACCTCAAAGTACGTACGATGATCTCCGGAGTAAGCCTCTAATTCTTGGGATCGGTCTTGCTCTGATGGAGTGTGTGCAGATGATTTTTTCCTCTTTATCACCGTCATGTACGTGGTGGACATCCATGTGCGCTTCTACGGACTCGGCTGGCGAAGTTTCCGTGCCAACGGGTGGAACATGTTCGACGTCATCGTCGCCAGCGGTAGTCTCCTCACGAATATCTCTGTACGAGTTGGCGCTAGCGGCTACGTCATCGATCAGTTGCAGAAGCTCTTTTTGGTCAGCATCGCGTTCAAGTTAGTGCAGCGGATGAACAACCTAAATAAGCTGTTCAAGACTGCCCTGTATGTCGCGAAGCGTGATCACACCTTTTACCTCCGCTCACGTTCTCTTTGATTGTTTTGTTTGCTCAGGTCCAGTTTACCCGTTATTTTCAGCCTGCTCTCTCTATGGCTCGTACTTTTCATGTTCTTTGGCATCCTTTTCGTCGAAGTTTTTAGCTTGACCAAGTGGAACACTGCTGAGAGTCGTAATCAGAACTACTCGACGATGGGTAGCGCTCTAGTCATGCTTGCGTTTATGACCACGGGGTGCGTGTCGCCCCGTCATCGGCGTCTTTCTTCAACCGCTTGACCTTGACTCGTATTTTAGCGAGGGCTGGAATCAATACATGCACGATTTGTGAGCAGGTCCCCTTTGTTGTCGCGGACCGTTCCTTTCATTCTGATGAGGCTTCATAGCTCCATCAACTACCCCAGGTGTACCATTTCGTCTCTTGACCAACATGAGTCAGACTGCGGGAGTACCGGCTGGGCTTATACGCTTTTCATAGCGTGGAATATTCTGAGCATGGTGCGTTCGTCCTCCCGCTCCGCCCCGACGATCCGTTTTTTTAAAATCGAGTTACTATTAGTACATATTCGTGAATATGTTCACTGGTGAGGCACATTATACTCGCGACGCCACCTAGGAGGGAACTTACGGTATGCAGGTCTTGTCGTCGAGAACTTTTCATACGTGTATCAGACTACGGGTGGCGCAAAGTCGGTCACGCGAGAAGAGATGCGGGCTTTCAAGAAGGTCTGGGCAGAGTTTGCAAACCCAAAGACCGAACTCTTGGAGCGCGCACAGCTGGTCCCGTTTTTCGGGGTGAGTTCTTTTGTAGGTTTTTTGGCAACTTTGGACGCGGCCCCGTGTCGTGATTGACATCAACCGTCGTGTTAGAAATTGGGCGGTATCTTTGAAGTTCGAATCTACCCGACTGAGTTCAGTGTTCGGAACATATTGGCTAGTTGTAGGGATACAACCGATCCCGACTTCAGCTGGAGGCCTGGCACTAGATCTTCCCACGGCCTTGACCTCATGTTACTAAGCGCTGCAATATCGAGAATCGACTACGAGGATATTCGCAGACGTCGCAAACTCTTCAGCCGCCTGTACCACGAGGCGATCATCACTCATCAGCACAGGAAGGGGATATCATTCACCGATATGCTCTTGCTTCTTGCCCACCACAAATTGATTGTCGATCATGAGGCCCTTGGGTAAGAAAGAGCTTTTTAATTCCACGAGATCATGGTCTGATTCTGATGTAACAATTCAGTTTGAAAGAACTCGTTATCCGAACCGGAACCAATAAACTTGTCAACGACCTCGTCGACTTGGACCGCGTGAGGTCAGTATTGGACAGGATCTCAAAACGACGGCGTTTCTTGGCTAAGCGGCAGGAAGCTCGAGAAGCCTCCGCCACTGAACATGGTGTGTATATTTAGATTTATATATCTCCGTTTATAACTTTCTTAACCGGGTACCTACGATAGACGTGCCCGAGATTGTCGTGGTCGAAGATATTCCGTCCACCCCGCCACCCGTGAGTAGTCGCGATATCACGTCGGCCATTAAGCGGCACTCGGCCGGTACGACAATGACGAGCTGGACTGAACCCGAAACGCCCACGCGACGAGACGACCAGTTCGAGCTGTCAGACCTTCAGGTTACTCCCACAATTGGTGGCGGTGGCGGTGGCGGTGGCGGTGGCGGTGGGTCTTCCTCGTCGAGAGGACTTCGCCGTGATCGTCGGCTGAGTGATATGAGTGCTGTCTCGGCGGATTTGGGACTGCGGCACACGTACGTCTTTGGGTTGCGTTTTGTTGACCGGGTTGATCGTATTTTACACTGACCCAAATTGGACAGACGCGAGTTGTCTATGTTCCGCGATTCGTCGTACTTGTCTGAGGACTATGATCAGGACGTGCTGGCCTCGGTGCAAAATTCAGCTTGGGGAGGTGAGTAAGCTGCGCGTGGAACGGGAGTATTTGAACCCACGGTTGATGTTGATTCCATAGAAATGATGCTCAAGGCGGAAGAAGAGGAAAAGCAAAAGCAGTAGAAGGCCGCACTATATCCTGGATGATCGTTTATCATATAACCAACTTGAACTTCATCCAACCCGTCTTTTTACCACTCAGCAACAGACGAACTGACATCTTATTTATATTCTAATGGACTTATTTTCAATCGGGCTTTTTCCATTGGTCACTCGTCTAAATTAGACCTCGCATCTGTACTATACTCATTGTTGTTTTCGTGACCGCCCCTTAGCAACAGTATGGAATATCCAGTAATCTCAGATGAACCTCACATGAATGCAGCGGCACACAGCACCACTAGTAGCCGTGCCTTGGAAAAAGTAATGCATACACAGACTGGAAACGGCAGATGAAAATATAAAAAGGACTGCTGAAAATCAACACATGGGGATCATACTAGCCCCGCAACCTCGAGGGCTTCCAGACGGGTTTCTCCGCCTTCCTTGGTTCTTCGGGCATCCCAGATGGGGCGGGGCTAACTGCCTCTGCCGACGAACTCCTTGCCTGTTCACGCGTACGCCAGCCGGAAGTAGCCGCGGCAGGTGCGCCTCCACGAGGGAATAACGGCCGTGGTGGGCCCGACGGTGCGGGGCTCTCTGACCGCGGGGGCGTGCGGACTGGGGCAGAGGGCCCGGCCCGCCGCCACACGCCATCCTGCGATGCCGCGGTGGTAGTAGCGAGTGGCTGCCTACGCCGCTCCTCGGCTCGTCGCGCCGCCTCTTCTTCCCTCTGCTGCTGCAGTTTAATACGCTCAAGATCTGCCGCGCGCTGTCTCTCGCGTTCTTCACGCATACGAGCTATCCGTGCTTCCTCCTCGAGCTTCGCAGCCTCCGCCGCCACACGCTCTCGCTCTTCCTCTATTAAGGAAAGATAAGAAAGAGAACGGCCTAGTGGACGAGGAAGGTGAAGTTTCGGGGCCAAACATAACGTACCTTCTTCCTTTTTGCGCTCAAGCTCCTCTGCTTCACGGCGGGCCTTTTCTGCTGCTTCTTGGCGTAAGCGTTCCTCTTCACGCGTCTTGAGAAGCACAGCACAGCGCTTCGCCTTTTCCTCTTCTATCTTTGCTTGTGCCGCTGCTTGCTTGCGCGCGTATTCAGTACTGCGCTTCTCTACAATTATCGCCTTGCGCGCCTCAAACTCGGGGAATATGCGCGAGAGACGTTTCTTCGTTTCCAGATCGCGTTTGTGTGCAAGCCGTGCGGCATCAATGCGGCCCTTTTGGATTTGCTCAAATGTTGCGCGGTCGCTCGCCTGTTGTAGATCATAATCCTTCGCTAGAAGCGGGCGCTCCTCCTGGCGGTGTGCACGCTCGGTGTGGTCAATCCGCTTGGAGATGACGCGTAACCGAGATTCGCGTTCCTTCTTCTCCTTCTCGAGCTGCTCAACTTGAAGTCGCATAAGGTTGTCAGTATTGAGGTTTTCGACGTCCTGCGTCAGAAGTTATCAAATGTTACAACATGTAAACTCAAGGAAAGTGAATGAACTCACGTCAATATCAACCTTGAGGTTGCCACGCTCCCTGAGGCTTTGAGCGAGCTGGCGTGCCTCTTCATTCTTGCGTTGTTGGATCTCCGCTCGGGCACGTTCTATTTCGCGCCTACGGGCATCCTCAAGTGCCCGCCGTGCCTCATCGTACTTCACTTGGCGCGACTCTTCCGACCGACGGCTCTGCTCCTCTTTCTCCTTCCGGGCGGCAAGCTCTGAAAGCAGCTCGCGACGGCGTGCAACAATTGCGCGGCGTAGTTGTAAGGCCTTGCGCTCAGCATCGGCTGCCGTGATAAGTGCGGCGACGCGGGCTCGCTGCTCCTCAGCTGAAGGCACAGGAAGGGGGTCGAGATTAGCTAGCGCGTGATTTAAAGCGGCAGCGATGCCGCCGAGGCGCGTGCGCACGAGTGATGCCGCAGACGGTTGGACGACGATGCCGTGCGACGAATGAGACGTTTGTTGGTCATCAGAGCCAGTAAAAGGGTCGTCAACAAACTGGAGTGTGCCAGATGCATGGTCAATGCGGACGTTGAGCTCGCCTGCACGAGTTACGCGCATGATGTATGCCTCGATCTGCTCTGGTTTGTAGATCGTTGAGTCTCCACCACCATCGGCAAGGGCATCTCGCAGAGGCTGGAGGAGAGCCAGGAGGTTCTCGACCGTGATAGATGAGTAGACTTGTGCAAGTTGCGAGATGAGCCGTGAAAGAAGGGCACGCTGCAGCAATGGAAGATAGGGTGCGTAGGAGGTATCCTTGGAAAGAGCACGGAAAAGGGGAGCAACGTTGGTACAGAGCATCAAGGGATCAAAAGTCACTTCAAGTATAGTATAAAGTGATCGGATGTTCTCTGATGCGAGCTTGAGCACATTGCGCGAGAGCTGCAGACAGCTGTCAATAAGCGCATCTGCTCGCCAAGGAGATGAAAACGCACCGCATGCTTGAGAAGGCCAGTCCGAGTGGGCGTCTTAGAAAGGCCTAGTAACGACGTTAAGCGTCCCGTCCTGCCCTTAACTTCCTCGACAGACTCCTCTGCCTTTTGATTGACGGGAACTGCGAGCGCGCTGACGAGAACTTGACCCGCAAGCCTACAGAACTCTTCGTCGGACCTTCCTCCGATGGTTGTGACCACGCCATAAAATCTACCCCAAGCCGCAGCATGATACAGCGCGTTTCCGCTCATCAAAAAGATCTTGGTAAGCTTCTCGTAATAATTGGCCATCATCGCCGGACGTGGCGCCTTCTTTGCCATGATCAGAAGATTGTGTACATCTTCCACTGAACGGAAGGCCTCCTGCCAGAGTTCGAGCTCCACGGAGGTATTGAGCTGTGCGAAGCGAGCGTCGAGGTAATGCTGAAGCGTATCGGGATCTTGGAGGTTGATCGCATGGGGCTGGTGCGCGTATTTTGCAACGTTGGAGAGATGGAGGCGTAGGGTCTCGCAAAGACGTCGAAACTCGACCTTGCGCTGATGTTTGAGACAAAATTGGAATGCTTGCTGCGCGATTTGCTATCATTCGAAGAACGAATCAGACAATGATGTGTGTGGTCAAGGACAGGGGCCGTACATGGTAGATGACTTGTAAGCGGGCATTATTCTTTAGAGTTTCTAAGGCGGTGCGATAACTTTCCCATAAAAACTTGAGCCATGGGGTTACAAGGGCGCGATCGGTCCGATCCCGACTCTGATCGCCGCTGACGGCACCGAGCAGTATGCTTTCGGGCGTTTCTGTCGCCTCGAGATCATCGACGTCTGCAGCGGCATCCGCGGCAGCCCTCTCTGCCTTTTCTTGGGCTTCCTGGAGCTTCACATCTGCGAGACTGACGAACTTTTGGATGACGACTTCGATCGAGCCGACGCTAGTGTTTTGAGCGGTGTTCTTGTATTGCATGAGACCCTCTTTGGCAATGCGACCTTTACGCATCTCAACGCAGAGTTCGACAAAGCGTATCATGATGGGTTCGAGCGAGACCAAGGGAGTTGTGCGGAATCGCTTTGACGAGAACATCTCGGTGAATGACTGCAACGCGGCATGAGTCTGCCCGACAGAGACGAGACCCTCCGCCTGCTTTAGGATGGTTTCCGGTTTTGTCATGGGTGCCATATTGCGTGTTCTAAGCAGATATTAGGGGAAGAAAAGACTTAGAACCACTTGAGGGAGCTAAGACATACCAGGACGAAAACAGCTGTACAAGTGAGATTTGGACCCGGTTCGTTTTGAGATGGCAGAAGGCGATGCTTCCGATGGATGTATGCGCTATTCGCACTGATGCGTGGTGTCGTGGAGGCCGTCGATGTGGTCGGGTGTGTGTTGAGGGCAAATAATAGAATTGAAAATGTCACAAATTGAGTTTAGGGCAGGCTCGATTGCCTATTTCGCTTGCACCCGGCACTTCGCTCTGCTAGTCCATATCCATATGGCCGACTCAAATCCCACAACTGCTCTCCTTCGTTCATCGACATTGATCTCGCAAGGCGCAGAAGCTGCAAGTATAGTGGACTCTACCCAAAGGGCGACAATTGCTAATCTACGCCTGCAGAAAGTTTATCGAACGAACTTACATTCAGGGGACGCTCCAGTGTTACTGAAGCACCGATTCTCGAAACGATATCGCCATTCTACATTGGATGCAAGCTTGACTCGGGCGCATATCGCCGGAGAGGCGCGTGCCCTTTTACGTTGTCTGCGGTGCGCGATTTCAGTTCAACTTTTGTTTGACGGAGGGTTAAAGGTCACTATGCAGCTGTGGAATTAGCGTGCCTGGACTGCGCTTCGTTGACGCAGCGAATGGTGTTCTAGGCATCGAATGGGTGAATGGGAAGAGTGTTCGATTCTTGCTCGGATCCGGTGATGAAGGTGAAGATGCAGACGGCGATGAAGATGTTGTCGAGGACCCGCTGATCGAATATGGGGTGTCGAAAGGTACCATTTCTCACGACGTGCACCTTCAGACACCAATTTTTCTCATGGGACGAGAACAGAAATATTGATGATGGTGGTAGGCACCGAGATCGCAAAGATGCACCTTGCGGATATCATACATGGAGACCTGACAACATCAAACATGATGCTCCGCCATCCATCTTCTATCCCTGATTCACCACAGGGTATGCAACAGTTGGTGAGCGAACATGCCTCGCTGCTTTGAACCAGTTGACATGAGATATCAGGTGTTGGTTGATTTTGGGTTGGCTTATACGTCGTCTTTTACGGAAGACAAAGCTGTGGATCTGTACGTGTTGGAGCGAGCCTTTGCGTCTACGCACCCGGACTCGGAGCCGCTATTCGGCAGGGTTTTGGAGAGCTATAAGGGAAAGATGGGTAACGAGTGGATGGTGATTGGGCGGAGATTAGAGGAAGGTAAGCTTGCGACTTGCCCTCATGCGTGGTCAAGTTTGAATGCGTGTAGTGCGATTAAGGGGACGTAAACGAAGCATGATTGGGTAATCTAATCGGCCCGCCCATTGGTGCCGCGAAAAAGCAAATCGAACGGTTCCGCGAAAAAGTTGTGCCGGTTAGACGAGGTGTACAAAGATCACCCGCACCACTTTTTTATCCCCATTGTTCTCTCTCTTTTATCACGTCTTGGCGCCCGCAACCGTCTGGTTATTTGTAGCCAGTCCCATTTGAGGCAAGCAAACATTGATCGCTGCCTAGCCCGGCTTCTTTGAAGATCAGAGAAGGGACCCCATGAATGTCTTAAATAGATCCGAAATCGAAAACTAGCCTTCGCTTCACTATCCTATCCGGCCTCTTTTGCGGGTACGCATGGGCTCCCCCTCTCGAGACGAGCACAAAGGGAAAATATTTGACCCGGACTGCTCTCTTATACTATCCTATACCGGATCCGTGCCCGTATCAACACCGCCTGCTCCTTCCACAGACACCAGCTTGGAGAACGCGCCAGATGGCGGGGTACTAGCATGGTTCCAGGTCGCAGGCTGTTTCTTCGTCCTTATGAATACTTGGTCCGTCAACAATTACTGATATGATCCCGTGTTAACCGCCATCACTTCAGGGGCATCGTCAACACATTCGGTGTATACCAGGGGTTCTATGAAATCCATCTCCTCCGTTCGCATACACCGTCCGCTATTTCCTGGATTGGTTCCGTACAGGGTTACCTCCTGTTCCTCGTCAGTGCTCTCACCGGCCCATTCTTTGATGCAGGGTACTACCGTGCCCTCCTTGCCATCGGGTCTTTCCTCATTTTTTTCAGCCTCATGATGACTAGCCTGGTGAAGCAATATTACCAGGCGTTCCTCGCTCAAGGTGTCTGCTTTGGCATCGGTGCCGGCATGTTATTTGTACCCAGCATCGCCGTCGTATCCACCTACTTTGACAAATATCGCTCTTTTTCCGTTGGGGTTGCCGTTACCGGCAGCAGCCTCGGTGAGTAGTTGCTACCTGCAACTGCCATATTTAGCACGCTGACGGGTTATACCTGTCCGAAGGCGGCGTTGTTTACCCGATTTTATTTCATTCATTGCATCCCCGGATCGGCTTTGAATGGGCAACTCGAATTATCGCTTTTATTGCCTTGGTCACACTCAGCATCACCAACCTCGTCATGCGCCAGCGCGTCCTGCCCGCCACACGCCGGAAACTCTTTGACCTCTCAGCCCTTCGTGAAGCTCCTTTCATGCTCTGCACTGCAGGCCTTTTCTTCGGCTTCATGGCTCTCTATGTCCCTTTCTTTTACATCACCACCTTTGCACACTTCAAGACGGGCGCGGGCGCGACGCTCGCATTTTACTTCGTACCAATCCTCAATGCGTCCTCTGTCTTTGGCCGCATCTTCCCCAACGCGCTGGCGGATCGCATTGGCACACTCAACACGCTCATCCCTTGTACACTCGCCTGCGGCATTGTCGCGTTCTCGTGGATGGTGGCAGATGATACTGGGGACCTGCTCGTCTTTGCGATTCTGTACGGCTTTTTTTCAGGCTCGTTCGTTTCGCTACCCCCGACCACCATCGTCTCCCTCTCGGACGATTTGCACAAGGTTGGCACCCGCCTCGGAATGAGCTTCAGCATCTCCGGATTTGGTATCCTCGTTGGGACACCCGTGGCCGGCACCCTCCTCAACATCCACACGGGCCACTTTGTCCACGCCCAAATTTTTTGCGCCACCTCTATGATGGTTTCGTGCATATGTTTAGGACTGGCACGCGTTGCAAAGACCGGTGCTGTTGTCATGATCAAGGCCTAAAGGCTCCACGATGGTTCAAAAGTGAGTGCAGGATTCTTCTACTCTGAAGCAATTCTCAAGGTTCTTCCTGCGCAGCATTTATGAAGTTGCATGAGCTGGTTTCATTGGGATACCTGCAAGTCATCTGCAGTTTGAAGGAACAGTTTCTTGGATCAAGTGTAATCTTTCTGCCTTGTAATTTTAGGCGTTTATAGCAAGCAATGGAGCATAATATGTCCGATTTTTCTCCTTCATGGCTGCGTCAGACGCGGAAAGACGATAGATGAAAAAAGGGTTCGAATGACATATTCGTATTTATTGGTCCGTCCGTTGCAAGAGCGCACCTTCGACGCATTCAGATTCAACCCGAAAGGCAAAGAATACGATAGTATTTAAAGGTACTGGTTTACAACGGGTGCTGTAGTGAGAACCGGTTGGGAGCAAATTTCTCCCGGGCGCGTGGTGCCATGAATCGAATCACCCATGAAGATTCCGACCATGTGGCACAACCCCCGATTCCACAGACCGATGCATCATGATTCATGAATGCATTAGAAGCAAGTCATTAAATCACATTGATATCGCCGCTGCGGCACCGAATGAGCAGAACGATGTGGCGGTTGCCTCGGGGGGCGTCGGGCCCACTGGCATACCAAAGATGTCCTCGTTGCATTGCTTGTTAATTACCAGGGGGTACGCTGGAGCAGTTCTCCATAGCAGTTCTATAGTGGTACTGGGACAAGTATCGTCGGTGAAAGCCCATATAAGTTATTCGCGTGCTCACCAGCATCAGGAGATGGCGCCGCCACGCCATTGGCAGGCCGGGGGCAATGACGACAGACGTCGGTGTCTGGGGGTCGATTGCTCAAAGGTTTCTGCGTCCAACGCCGAGTTAATGTCATCATGCTATTCAAATAACCAGCTCGAAACCGAGAGCGGTCTGAGCGGGCGAGGCAATGTGGCATGCCGTACTTTGAACTTGAAGAAGGTGGAGAGATAACTTGGTCTGATAGAGCGGCCTTATAACTAATTCGGACTCAGAACCAGGGTATACTGCACTGGCAATGCACTGTAGCATTTTAGTTCGGATTCCCGAGCCAGATCAGACAGCGCGTCTAGATTACGCAGAATGCTGCACATATCCCGATAACGCATACTTTACTTAGCCTGAGGGGGAGAATCAAGGGAACGAATCTGTGCTACCGAAATGATTGGTAAAGATATATATGACGGAACGCAGGCTCTAGTAGACCTTACTGTAAACCCTGATGGCATGCAAGAACAATTAGTCAGGACATGGAGTGATTGACTGTGCTGTGATGTGCTAGTGATAAGATAACCATGAATGCACATGACGTCAGTAGGACTCAATTCGACCCTCTGGCAAGTTCAGTAGTCGCACGCAAGAGATGGCTCCCACCAAGCAAAGAGCTGCCATTGTGTCCGAAAGCGGGGTCATCTTCGGCCTCGCAGACGTGCCCAAACCTGGTCCTGGTCAAATCCTTGTCAAAGTCATTGCAGCAGCGCAGAACCCTACAGACTGTCAGTTTTAGTTTGTATTACTCCACCTTCCTTGCAAATTATCCGATCATATCTGCTAGGGAAGTCTCTCGAACGTGTACTCAAGGAGGCCAAGTATGGCGGGATCATTGGTAACGATTTCGCCGGAGTTGTCGAGGAACTCGGACCGGATGTTCCTGACGGTGTTTGGACCGTCGGCGAGCGTGTTGCGGGTGTCATTTTCGGCAGTCAGTTCCTCTTTCACACATGTGCCTAGTAAACTCCCTCCCGTACTGAGAGCCAGGAAACAGCCGTTCAAGCCAACGGGGCATTCTCGGAATACCTAGTTGCGGACGCCGAACTCCAGGTCGTGCCCATCCCCATCGGTTGGTCATTTGACGAAGCGGCGCAGCTGGGCGTGGCTCCACTAACCGCCCTGCAATGCTTGCATGAGTCTCTCGAACTGCCTTCACCTTTCGAGGCTAGGTCCATCACCGTGCCTCAACGCACTGTTCTCATTTGGGGGGGCGCGTCGGCCGTCGGCCAATACGCCATCCAGTTCGCAAAGTTGGGTGGACTCCGCGTTCTGACAACGGCCTCTTCCAAAAATTTCGATCTCGTCAAGGGGCTCGGCGCGGATGAGGTATTCGATTACCGCGACGAGGGTGTCGTGGAGAAGATTCGCGCGGCGACTGATAATGCGCTTAACATTGCCATCGATACGATCTCAGAGGGCAAGACGCCTGAGCAGGTCACCGGTGCCATTGGGGCCAAGGGCGGAAAGGTCGCCATCATCCTTCACTACGAGAGTCCCCGTCCAACCGTTAAAGTTACCTTCAGCATGCTTACTGACTTGCTTCGACGTGTACGATTGGTGCGACTTATCCCTTTTGTGTCGCTCATAACATCGTTTTCTAGGGATCAAGCGGCAAGTGGTACGTCGATCTATTCAAAAAGATCCTCGCTACAGGAAACGTCAAGCCTATCCCGGTTTTCATTCAACCCAATGGAATTGCTGGAGTGAAGGACGGTCTGCAGTACATGCAGGATGGAAAGGTAAGCCTGATGCGTTGAGTCGTCATTTACGTATGCCAGTGTCCGATCGATCGGATGAGAATTGACGTTTGACTGTAACCTTGCAGGTTAGCGCACAGAAGCTAACGTATCGCGTTCCCGACACGCCTACTTTGATTGCTGAATTAAACAAAACATGATGGGAAATCTTCAGTGACACGGAGTATGAAAATCTAGGATAGCTGGATTTGGAAGTTTTTTTCTTGGAGAGCGTTTTATTCCAAGTAGCCGGTAACTGTAAGCAAGTGGCGCAAATTGGCCGTTATTTGTCTCGACTTGACCTGACAGTTCTGAAAGGGAGAGGGCTCTGTTGAAGACTTGAAGTGAAGCAATGAGATAGATAATACAGTATGTGAGAGTGAGATTCAGCTCCACTGCTTGCAATTTAATAGCAAATTAACACGAACCCATCCTTTTGTATGCATGAATTTACTACAGGTAATACTTACAACTAGCTAAATCAAGACTGAAGGGCAGAGTATGGGGGGCTCAAAAGAAGACCACTCAGGCAAGGGATGGGTATAGAATTGAGAGTCGGGAAATAAGAGAGGTAACGTAGAGGAAACCACAGAATCACTCAGGCAAAGACAATGCCTTCAGATGGTGAAGAATGGTTGTTCATTATTATGTGTTTGTTGTTGTTGCTGTTGCTGTTGCTGTGCAAACGGATTGAAGCTGTTCTGCGGCACAGCGCCCGTCTTTTGTGCGGCAAGCTTGCCGTACTCAGTTTGACCGAAGCTACGGGAGAAAAACGTCGCACGAACATCAATAACACGTAACCGCATGAAGAAGGAACGGGCGACATACCGGAGTGCACCAACGTTTCCGAACGTATCAACCCCATCGCCGTCGCGAGCGGCGAACAAGTTTGCTAAGTGTGCGTGCTCTTGGTCAGCACGCGTCTGACTACGCTTGGGTGTGGGCTGTGGAGACGGTGCTGGTGCTGGTTGTGACTGCGGCTGTGGGGGAGTCGCATAGTCGTGCCGTGGAGGCGGTTCATGTGATTCGTACGTCGAGGGGAGCGAAAAGTTAGAGAAAGAAGACTGCACGGGTTGCTGGGGCGATGACACCGGTGACGCAGGAGACGTCGTAATAGCAAAAGGGTTATTTGAGCTATTCACACAAGTCATCAGCATTGCGCCCAAAAGAAGAGGGGGCTCGAGTGGACAAACCCGAAAGCGGTTGGCTGTGGCGCTAGTCTGGCCTGTTGTTGTGCCTGTGCAGCGAGGAATTCTTGTTGCTGTTGAGCAAGAAGTGCCTGCTGCTGAGCAGTCTGTTGCTGAGACAGCTGCTGACGCATCCATTCTTCTTGCTGTGCCTGTAGTTGTAATTGTTGTTGTTGTTGTTGCTGCTGCTGCATCATCCACTCCTGCTGCTGTCTTGCCCACTCAGCCTGCAATGACGATCAACATCGTCATCCTAGAAACGGCAAGGAGACGCACCTGCATAGCTTCCTGTTGAGCCTGTTGTTGATATGGGTTGAATGAGGTGAGCTGTGGTTGCACGGTAACCTGGGGCTGTAGCCCGTTATTCTGGCCTTGCAAATCAATCAAGTTGTTGTTGCTTATGGGAACACTATTATCAGTTACCGGCGAAGCCACAAGGAAAATATTCTCACGGTTCATCAAAGAGCGAGCCGGAGTCAGTCAGGGTGGCCTTCCGACGTGCTTCCTCCTCTTCGCTTAGCTTAATTGCCCTGGCTATGTCAGCGTCCTCGGCACCACGCGCCTGTTCCGCGGCGAGGGATCGTTTGCTCTCCTCGATGGCGCGGCGCAGCTCGTCCTCGCCTCCTGCCCCTCTCGTCCGGCGAGCACTGTTTTCATCTCCTCCCGGTGCTGGTGGTTCATCGTTGCCATCATCGTTCCCCGCCTGGCCCATCATCCGGTCGCGCATATTCGCCCGCGAGAGACGCTCCTGGCGAAGGCGTGCTTCGTCCATAAGGAGGTTTGTAATGTCCTTCGCCTTCTGACGAACATTCGCACCCTGATCCTTACCGTACTCGTCGATGTATTGAAACTCTTTCAGCGTTTTAATGATATAGATATTATCCCGGAAGTAGACGACGACGTTTTCCGAGCCAGCATGAAGAAGGTAGTCGAGAACGGTGAGGCACTAGACGTGGACAGCGAAGCGTGGGTAGGTGCTGCGCACGAATAGAAGGAATACGCACTTTGAAGACGTGGCGCCAATTTTTGCCCTTGTCATTGAGTCGCTTATCGAGCATCTCCATTATCTCAACGAAGTCATTTCTGTGCATGCATTATTAGTTGAAGAGAAGTTGCGACTCACGAGGGAGAGGAACGAACTGATTATAGGTCATCTGCGCGATCTCGTTCATCTGTGTGCCGGAGGGGCCCCATGGGTCGTTGGAAGTGGCCTCACGGACTTTAGCCTGCACATCTGAATATCCTTTTGTATAGTTCTTCGCGACACGTAGCGCGCTTTTGCCAAACGTTTGAAAGGACATGATGGTGGAGAATTACAAGATTAACCGACCGCCGGGCCATTGCCGACCAAACGGGCCGGCCGACAGTTCCATATTGTCACAATATTGATTATTATGAAATAACTAGAATGCTACACCGATGGTGAAGTGGTTATCATGCTTGCCTTCCAAGCAAGCGGCACGGGTTCGATTCCCGTTCGGTGTAATAACCTTTTTCTCGACCGGCACTTCAGTACATCTCTATATTGTACCGTATACGTACCTCGCCTCATCAATCACTATGAAGCAGCCTCTCTTCAAGCGCCGTCGAGTTTTATCAAATCCACATGCACCGCTTCCATCATCTGATGCCCTCGCTACTTCCCCGAAGCATTCGAGGATTTCAACATGCACCTCATGCCACCGAGTTATTCGCCTCAAGTCAAACCCAGCTTTTCTTTGCGCAAGGTTTATTGTGCTTTCCTCAGACGTATTGATTAATGTCTCACCATATATGCTGGTTCAACACCGCAGGTGCAACGCATCAACATGTGCCATTTGCTTGCGGACGTGCACGGGTGATCCAGTATCTAGCCCCAGGTGGGCAAGTTCTCTCAATCTCGGGTGCGATTCGACCGCCACTCCACTTTCTCAAAGCAACACGAACAACTCATCTCCACGTCGAACACGTCCCCGTGATGAAGATAGCGATAAGGTTTCGCAGTCAAAGGACGTGGATAGCGAGCGGTCTGGCTGTGGACAGATGGTGTGTCGGACGTGTTGCTTCGAACACCCTCAGAGGTCAGGATCTATTAAATCGCACCGTGTACCTCAGCTCATACAGGACCTTTTCAGTGGGGCCATCGCCTGCTTGGACTGCTCGGCAAAGCAACTCGCACTGCAAACCCACGAGTCAAATGCTTCAATGCAGAATTCAGACCACAGTTTAATCGTATCTTCTTAATTTTACTCCGAGTCATTCTACCAAAGCACGGTATATATAAGGTACAACGCTGCAATTGCCAAAGTACTCTTCGATGTCAGTATTTGTATAACATGCGGGACACATCGCTAGCGTGACTTCCTCGTGGCGCTCTTTCACGAGTCGATCAGATCGCACGTGAGCGCGTGAATGCATCAGGTGATCAAATCCTTCGAGGAGGATGATTTTGAAGATTTTCCGCAAAACGGCTTCATATGATGTCTAAATTATACCTTCAAGGGAATGCGAACGTCGTGTTTTGCCATGGGTGTGGGATCGAAAATAGTGGACTCTCGATTCGACCGAGCTGACCCAGACCAATTCGCGCATTTGGATGATTGAGGCGGCTTATTCCGCAGCGCCTTATAACCGAGAGTCAATCATTCAGCATCCAGGCGTCGTCTTTACTGTATTAACGGTCATACACGATGGTATTCCCTTGTAAGCTGATTTTTTCCGTTCCACACCCTACGTCTCAATGAATGGCTAGCCAAGGATCATGCACGGAAGACTCTCCAGAAGCTGGCAGGCCTTTTACCCTCCGACAGCCAAACCAAGGTGATTTCTTCATAGTACCTGCCTCCTACCGGGGACTGAGCTGGGAAACAGCCCCAAATTATTGTCCTTTCCGGCTCCGCCACACCCTATCGCAATGATACGGATCGAGAGTTGGCATTTCGTCAGGTCGGTGAACTCTCTGACTTACGTTCTATCCACCTTCGATCTTACACTTTGCAGGAATCGAACTTTTATTACCTGACCGGTTGTTCCATTCCCTCCTCCTTCGCGCTCTTGACGGCCCCTACCATCACATCCGATCCTGTCATCACTCTCTTCATCCCAGATGCCCATCCGGCCGATCTGATGTGGTCCGTCCCGCCTCCGACCATTCCTGAGGTCCGCAAGACACACGATGTCTCAAATATCCTCCACACCGATTCTTTTCCCTCCTCCTTCGTCTCTGCCCTCAATGCAGCACCCGACGCGCTCGTACACACGCTTCCCCAGACCTCCCAATTTCCCGCATTACCACCGTCGCTCTTTGCCGACGCCTCTCACAGCTCGTCATCGTCGGACACGTACCTCCTCTCTGCTTTTCACCGTGCGCGTCTCACCAAGTCCGATGCTGAGGTCCAGTGCGTTCGCCGTGCGAATGAGATAAGCTCGCGGGCGCACGAAGTCGTCATGCGTGTGTTAGGCGCCGGAGTTCGCGCGGCGGTGCTGCCGGCGGCCGCGAGCAGAGAGGGCGACATTTCACCACGCCACCACTCACTTCTGCCTGGCGAGTGGCTGATCGAAAGGGAGGCCGAGGCCGAGGCGATTTTCGTCGCGTCCTGTCGGCGGGAAGGGTACGCCGTCATTTCCACTTCTCTCGGTCTTAAAATTCGGTGATTGATGACCTAAGACTGTAGTGCCGTGCACCAGGCATATTTGCCGATCGTAGCGGCGTCGACGCGCGCGGCGACATTGCATTATTGTTGCAATGATCGCGAATTCGCGTGGGGTCCCCTTACTGCGCATGATCCTGCTAACTGTGCTGAGTTCGCCCAAGAAGCTTCGCCTGGATCGCGACAACTACTTCCACAGGTCCTGCTCATTGATGCAGGCTGCGAATGGGATAATTATGCGTCCGATAGTTTGTTTCCCTATGCCAAAATCTCTGTTTCTAGTGCCGATCAAAGCTTTATAGTTACACGGACGATGCCTGTGGGTAACGGGGGTAAATTTACTCCTGAGGCCCGCGCGGTCTACGAGCTCGTCCTTGAGATGCAAACGGTACGTCTTTGATCCCCTGGTGCCCTCGAAACTAGCTCCTATCTCTCCAAGGCCTCCCTCAAAGTGCTCAAGCCTGAACTGCACTGGGATGCGGTGCAACTCCTTTGCCACCGTATTCTGGTGCGTGGCTTCCAGAAACTCGGCATCTTTAAGTCCGAGACGGAGGAGGCCGCAATACTCGCGTCCGGTATAAGCGCAGCGTTTTTCCCGCATGGCGTAGGCCACTCGCTTGGATTGGATGTCCATGACGTACCCACCGCAAGCAAGCCTCTACCGAATCCCACGATTGCTCGCAGTGGCGCGGATATCGGCCACGAGAAATTCTATGAGTATTTAAGGCTGAGGTTACCACTTGAAGCGGGCATGGTTGTGGTGCGTCTTATCTAATCTACCGTTGCCCCCTTGCTGGTCCGCCTTGTGCGTTAAAAGCTGTTGCTGATGCCAGGGTGCATAGACGGTCGAACCAGGAATATACTTCCATCAACACTTGCTCGCCGGGGTGCGTAATTCAAGGTTCATAGACCAAGGGGTACTGTCCCAATACGAGCCTGTCGGAGGTGTACGCATTGAGGATGTCGTGCTGATAACACCTAATGGTGCTGAAAACCTGACCAAGGTGCGGAGCGACGTAGAATGGATTGAAGGGGTGTGTTCTGGCAACTTGTAAGGGGTTGTCGCGATATAACATGAGAAAGCTTGTGGCTTGACACGTTGTGTATGAGCATTGCGCTTTGTGTATAATTAAACTGCATTCCCCAGATGTTGATTAGACACCCGCGGATACCGAGGATAGTGAGAACAGAACACCAAAGTTATATGTGGTTGATGCCATATCCCTTTACTAAGATATGATTCTTGACCGCGTAGCTCGGGAGGACCTGCTTTTTTGAGAAGAACCAATTAACCCGATGTAAATGACACCGAGAGGGGAAAGTTAGATCCAATAACCCGAGCCGCAAACAACAACTGTGAGAGCACCCAGACTTGGGTCACCGTGCCGTACCAGGCCAAACCACGACCATCGCGAGCTCCCGGTTGGCTCAAGTCCGCAGCCCACTTGTTGTTGTGCGTGCTTGACGCCAGATAATTTCATAACGCTGTAGCGCACACCCCTGAAGGACATGCACTTTACGTAACATTTGGATCGGAAATAAAGAGGTTACTGTAACGCTGGGTCAGCATTATAGCTCATCTTGCCTACCTTCTCGTCGTTCTCGACAAGGTAACAGGTGGGGAAGCTCTATCTGGGCTTTTAAAGAAACATTGAAGAAGGGTTGGAACACAGCTTCTGTGTGTGGCTGGGGAGGGAATCTGGTAATGCATCTTGATGACTTTGCAAATTTGGGGGACGGTAGGTGCATGGTCAAGAGCGCATAAGATCACGGCTTCTGGCCATTTAATAAATACTCCAGTCACTCGGCCCTGTGGTAGGTACTGTGCTCGTAGGAACATCGGAAGCAGATCGTCCTTCATGGAGTGAAGTTGCGGGTTGCGAGAGGGCGTTAAGTTACTCTCACGTTGCCACAGTATTTGCCGGCGGCGGTGAAGGGACGCCGCCGGGAAGATATTACCCCGGACGCTCCGTCTCAAGTTGGACCGCCTTCCTTGCGATCACCCGCATCACCAAAGATATCATCAGTGTGATACATACTGTATCGTACGTAGTGCAAAATTATTGTGATGCACGATCGTTTTGATTTGGTAGTGGCACACTAGTGGCACACTCCCCGCCCATGGTAGGATCTAGCGCTGGTTTGCCCAGCAACCAACTCCGACGAGACCTCGAGCTCCGTCTCGTGACAGTGCCGCGTGCCAGCTTTCGCCAAGCTGGCGCACGCGGGCGCATTTTCACAGCGATTGACGGCATGCGCGCTCCATTTTATACACATGTCGCACAAAATTGTCTGTCTCTGGGACAACTCCAATTGTCAATTATTAAAGAAAGAAGTTAAAGTTACGACTGACGCTCATTGCCAATTTGGCCTTATTTATTCTGTCTTGTCAGCCCTGCACCGCTCAAAGTGTTTTATCACCACTGGCAACCCCGGCCTGGCGACCCATCTACCCCCTCTCTCTTCTCTATTTGTGACACCCTTGTTCGACAACGCCGGGCGTTGCAAGGCGTACCCCCTCAACGTCGATTGGGGAGCCATCCACGAGTTTCCTTATTTTTATTCATACTGTACTTGGCCTTTTTCTCTTTTGCAAAGCAAGTCCTGGCTTTCTTCTCTCCATACCCATGCCTTCTCCTGCAATTTTCCGTCCCCAACGTCCGCGTGAGGTCGCTTACAACCGCGATCCCAATCGTGACACACTTCGAGCGTCCGTCCTTGACGTGGCTTTGGAACTCGGAATCGGTTCTAGTCGGGCCGTGGAAAACTTGATATTCGATTCCGTTCAGGAGGAGGATGAGGTGAGTATCGTGCTCGCTCGTCATTTTCTTGCTTTCTGCTAGTATCCCTTTATATTCTCCGTTGCCCTCGCGCTCCATCTTGAACGGAACTTGTCGGACGTTGTCACATCTATGACACCCCTGTCAACCAATCGGCGATAACGCTGTTCTGCCTTTCGTGTCCAGCACACTAAGTGCGCCTGTCTGAGTGGTGGTCCTTGCTCCCTTCATTCCCCTATGAGATCGCGTACCATGCGTACCGTATCTGGGGTATCTGCGCCCGGGCCTCAGCACCTCCACCTCCCCGACGGCATCTTACCGGAGCTATCGGTTGCGTGCATGTTTTATTTTGTTCTTATCCCCGAGAGACGTAGCGAAGATTTCCGGTGTCTGATTAGTATTTCCTGTAGAGCGTTACAACACCCACTTTGACTCCTCCCTCCGCGGCAACCTCCGATGAATCTTGGCCGGTGGTCCCCGCTTGGAATCCTGGCGATATCGTGCTACCTGTCCGTAAGCCCTCCAGCGTAGCTCGCACACCCACTCCCGACTTGCAAGCTGGGCGTGTACGATCCGAGGACTCCCATACGCCAACTCCGCCACTTCCACACCAACCCAGAAAGTTGCGCAAGGCCCGTAAGGATGGCTATGAGAGCGACGGGGGTTACCTTAGCGACAATTCGAAGAAGAAAAAGAAGGACAAGAAAGATCAAAAAAAGGTTTCCGAGTCATCTTTCGGGCCAGAATACCAATCTGATGTCGAACATCTGTCCGATTTGACGAAGTCAGGCGTTGACAAGAAGAAAAAGCAGAAGGACAAGGGCAGTAAGATGTCTGACGATCTTGGTGCCAACTCTTCGACAAAGACGTCCAACGTACCAAGAAAGAAGTCTCGCATACCATCGGATGACGGCGATGTTTCAGATGGTGGTTACCTTTCGGAAGCAACTGGCAAGAAAAAAAGGTCGTTTTTCGGTCGCCGTTCCCGCTCTCCTTCGACAACACGGAAGGGTTTGTCGAGTGATGCTCCCCCTCCTGTGCCTACCTTGCCGTCAACACCAATTCCAACTTTGGAGGATTTTATGCGTAGTCCAAACTTTTCCAATTTGCCTGACAGCAGCAGTCCCAATGGTGGTACCCCCATCTGGGCTTCACATCGTACTGTTCCTCCGTTCCTGGACGAACGCCCAGACTCCAGTTCATCGCTTCAAGGGAGGGATAGGTTGTCCTCATCCCTATCGGACAATATTAGGGGCACTATCAGATCACGGAGTGTGGACACAAGCTCAGAGAAGCTTACTCCCTCCACAAGCTCTCACGAATTTGGTGGGAATTCGCCTGTCCCTCATGCGCTACCTTGGGAGACTGCATCCTATATTCCTCGACCACATAAACCTGAAACACGTCCTCGGTTAGAAGCGCTGCCTCACGAACAGGCCCCTGCCTCTGCATCCGCAACATCACGCTCGTATGGCGTCCGCTTCACGCCTTCTACGCGCTTGGACTCGTCAGAGGGCACATTCCCAACCCCACCTTCTTCGCCAGCTGTCATGATTACTTCCGATTGGTCGGGCCCACGTCCGAAGATCATCGTCCCCGATGCGCCAAGTCCTGGCCCTCATTCTCCCGTACCCCCTGTTTGGCGCAATGCGTCCCCCATGTCTGCACCGTTAGCACCACAGCCATTCCTCTCTCGCCCCCTTCGTTCAACGCCGTCGCTAGGCACTGTGACTCAGCCTGTCCCACGTGGAGTCTCGCCTGCATTCTCTGAATCCTCGGTCATCTCGTCCTCGGACTTCATAGTACGGAGCCCACGCCCGCGCTTCTTCGAGGATCTTCCGCCACCTTCGCCCCCGCCTACGGGCCCGCTACCGGAGGTTCCATCTCATGGCCCCTACCCACACCTTGTTCCCCAAATCAGGCGCGGACGTCAGTCGCCGTTTCCAACGCAGGGTATCTTACCTGTTCAAGAGGTGTCGCGACTCATCGAGCGTACTGAGCGCAGGCGCATGGAGGCACAGGCGGGGATACAGTCGGAAAGTATGGATGACGATATCAACGATGACTTTCACGATAACCTGCCACAGCTGACGGATAGAGTCATCTTGGTGCCACCATCTCCTCATAGTGATGTACAAGAGGACGAGTATGACTGGCCGGACGAAGAGTCTGTACGGCCGGACATTGCGCAGTTCTACTTCTACGAGTCGCCCAGCTCCAGTGGCATTACTACGAGTCGTGTTGCACCCGGCCCCTCGCCTGATGAGCCTGACGACCTCTCCACGTACAAATTTCCGTTTGTTCAGTCATTCTCGTCCGAAAACCTCCCCCCGAGCCCAATGACGCCGGCCGTGCCCTCTGGCATCCAAAGTTATTACTTCGAACACGGCCGGGATAGAGGTGGCGAGGACGGCGAGGGCCGGTCGCAGTTCTTCGATGACGATGATGAGAATCCCCATGTGATGCGGACGCGTTTTGTGACACGTGTGGCGGATGCGTTTCATGGGGCGGAGAAGACCCGGCCGGTGCCCAAGCTACTACGGCCATTTTGAACTTGGGTACGTTGTCGTGTTGGGGTATTGATCCGCTGTGCGCTTCGCTATCCTCGACTTCTTACATTGTCTGACCTTGCGTTCTTCGAATCCCTTGTTACCGTACGTAATGAGCACTCATATTTGGTATCATCCATACCCCGATCGTTTTTTACACGGGCCTCTGCAGCGACAGGTCTATGTGAAATGGAATACCCCTCTCGTTCGAGCAACTCTCTTGTCACTCCTTTGTCTACCCACGTTCCCTTATATCCTCTATTGCTTTCGTCACTCGCTGAATACAGATCCGTTTTGGCATACATCTATCAACTGACTCTTGAATTAGATACATAACATTGCAGTGTAGTGTTAACATTGGTCTGACATATCCTGCTATCTTGTTCAATAAAGAACGTTCGTCATCAAGTCGATTGGAAGAACAATTTATTCACATCAAATGCATGTAGGTATCTTTGAACCACTGGGCAACGACAGTGTCTATCTACCTTCCGCGGAGCGCATGCTGCTCTCTTCTCCGTTTGCTTCAGTGCTTACTTGCATATTCATTCAAAGTTGATCCCACATTGTTTACGTTTAAGCTTGTAGGACCCATGAAGGCGTCGAAATGGCCGTGCCCACGTAACATGTCATTGTACGCTCTTTCGATTCCGTTGAACCCGAAATTTTTTGTAAGATCATCAATCACAGTTCGGGTCTTTACTATAATGGGTATTTTTCTGGATACAGCGGTGCTACTGCACCAACATCGGCATCAAAGCACGATGGCAAAAGAAACAGAGGGAGAAAAAAAAAGGGAAAAGAGAATATATGGTGAATATATCGTGCTGTAAACGTAGCACAGATGGATGACGATGATCAGTTAGGGTGGAGATAACGATGACGAGCCGCCGCTGGCGCCGCCAACTGTAAACACGAGTCCGAGAAGGTCCCGCCAGCTACGCCGGACAGAGATGGACATGCGCATGCCAGAACCTGCACCATACTCCTCCACGAGCCACTCGACAAACTGCGCATCGAGGCTGCTCAAAGGGCTAAGCTCCAACTCGAGCACGTCCCGCGGCGCCAGTTGCACCACCACCACTTCATCCCGCTCCCTGGTCTCCCCCTCTGTACCTCCAAGTTCGTTTGTCCTCAGCTCGCCAATAGGGGAGGTAGCGGCGCATTGAGGCGGAAGCAGTGTAGCGAGACGCGAGAGCCAGAAACGCGTCTGCGCGTGGAAAGTCTGGAGTAGCGCGAGCGTTGTCCGACTCTGCCGATCATGCACCAGCGTTGCGGACTCTCCCTCCTCTCCCTCCTCGTCATCATCGCGATACGCATCCTTCGTCACGTCGTCGTCGGTCACTGATGGTGTGGTAACCATCCACGGTGAAGGTAAATACCGCTGGGTTGCCCGACGATACGATCGTGTCCGTGTCGAGCCTCCAGCGGCGGCTACAGCTATAGGTCTGCCCTCAATGCCCTCTCCATGCGCGCGCACACGTACGGGGTTGTCTGAGAATCTGTCTTCCTCGGTTCCGGTCCAGCTTTCCCGCAAACCATGTCGATTGTTACGCCACGGCCCGCCCGCCCAGAGCCCCGCGCAGACGAGACACATGTCTTCGTACAGGCGCCATGCGTCGGTCCAGAGCGAGGGTGGAGCGGCGGCATGCACAGAGCCGCCAGTATCGGCGTCTAGCTGGAGGATGCGATCAAGTTCATTCCACTGTCGGATGGTTCGCGTCATCGTAGAAAGGAAAATGGGTAATTAGGAGTTACGCACTAGTTTGACATCACTCCAGGTAAAGCGCACGGTGGAGAGGCGGTACGACGGCCTTCGGGAACGGCCATTTGGCTCCCTTACGGAAAGCTGGAGATTCGGGCGGGATGCCCTCTCGGGTGAGAAAGTTGTCATGTCAATGACGAGGTCGTAATACTGTGGTTTCTCTAGAAACAGAGCATCCGTTGTGCCTGCAGAGAGTGTAGGTGAAACAATAATTAGGCGAATAAATGCCCGTTGATAATACAACGTACACGCTATCCAACCACGCCCAGTTGTCGACTCGCGTTCTAGGAGTCCGATATCATGTAGGGTTACAACACCGAGCACGTTGATCCCCTCCTTCTGCTTCCCTCTCAAGCGTGGGTCCGGAGTGGTGGAACCTTCGGGGGAATCATGTGCAATCTGGTCCTCGAAGCAAATATCGGCGGCCACCTGGCAGAGGATGGACGCCGGCTCAATGGGCGGTTGGGTATACACGAGTATGCGCTTGCGACCGAGCACGTGCTTGTACAACGTGAGTGACGACGGTCCAAGGAGGCGCAGGACGTGTGGTAGATGTAGCGTTGGGTTGGCATGTATTAACAGTTTCATGTCACTTCGCTGTTGTTCATCCATATAACGAAAGGGAAAGAGAAAGTTGGCGCTCTGGTAACTCGCGGGCGAAAACGAAGGAATGGGGACTCACATCCTCATTCTCATCCTCTAGCTCCTCGCTCCACCGACGCCATTCGCCCACGCCGCCCAAGTCCGTGTGCTGTACCCGGCGCTCCTCGAAGAACTGCCGTGCGGGTTCCCAGTCGTCCTCCTGCGGCTCGCGCACGCAACCGCGCGCCTGCTGCTCAATTGAGGCATATATCTCGTGCGCGAGCACCTTGAGTGCCGCGATGTGTCTCCAGGGGCGCGGGCGCACAGAGCGCGCGAGGAGAATGCCGAAGGAGGAGAGACGGAAGCCGCGCTGGCCCTCCTCGGAGGTCTGACGTCGGTTAAAGACGCAGACACCGCGATGGGAGTTTTTGGTAAAGTGGCTGGGGGAATGTGCGGTTTACATCGTAAGAGGACGGGGAGGTAAGAGGGGGTTGTGGCGCACTTACACGACGTCATGCTCTACGAGGTGCAATCCACTGGGCAATGCGCTGAATTCCACGCCGTCGAGCTGTACATCTAGGCAGTGCGATGCGTAGGCTTAGTATACTTTGAGGCAATGGTGTGGTAGGATGAAATACCGTCAGCGGCCTTGAGAGACCAATCGAGAATGTTTCCACGGGTAGGGTGAAAGGACGCGTGGAATATGGCAACTGCAATGGTATGATTAGTCGACAATGGTGGATCCCTAAGCGGAGAACGCACCGATGTCCTGTGGTGGATTCTGAGCATGGCTTGTTGCCATCGTGGCGAGCGAGCGGGAACGGGGAACAGGAACGGGAGAAAGGCAAGCCAGGCATTCAAATATTTGCCAACAAAGCAACGCAGCCGCAGCAACGCACCACGATGTCTGCGCCCTCTACATCTACAACAGCCCCGACACAGCAAGTAAACGTGGCAGATCTTGAGCTTCCTCAGCTCGTAGAAGTAAAAAGGCAACTAGAAGAAGTGTGTACTTGCTGTCAGTGTTCCCCGTTCCAACCTTGAATCATCATAACCAGGAACTCTCACACCTGACCAATTCTTTCGCTCAACTGAAGCAAGCGCAGGCCAAGTTTCGGTCGTGCATCGAAAGCGCAAAAGAGGTCAAGCGAGAAAACAAAGGTACGTCTTCTACGTATTTATACGTATGACACGCACTCGGTTAACAATCTTTCGAGACAAAACCGTTCTGGTCCCCCTTACGAGTTCGCTTTATGTTCCGGGAAAGTTACGAGGTGCGGAGAATGTTATCATCGACGTCGGGACGGGGTACTACGTTCAAAAGGTACGGGGTGTGTTATTTTGCTGACATGTGGAACTATACACACGGCACTGCTCCTTTAGACACGGGCGCAGGCGGTGAAGTACTACGAGGAAAAGACTGAGTATATCAAGACGAATTTGGACACGCTGCAGGAGACGATAGAGAAAAAGCAAGACAACATGTCTTATCTTCTCACCGTCATCCAATCAAAGCTCCAGCAATCCAACAAGCATTGAGTTATCATCTTTTTTCTTTCTTTCCTGCCATTGTAATTCTACGTTGAGTTGAGCTTTGAGTGTCGTCCATGTTAACTTGAGATTTGCCATGCTCTGTTTCTGCAGGTCTGCTATCGCGGGATCTTTATATATCGCTGGATATACTCAGATGGGTCTTGCACATACTGGACTTACGATCCCATTGGGTTCTGATACGGCATACCCTCGTTGGGATCGAGTTCGACGGTGATAATTTGCAGTGGGTCTACGAGAAGCGATATGAAAACATAACCAGGTCGATCAGACTCGCATCTTTAATCAAAATTCACAATGTATCTGCTGGTGCTATTACATTGGCCCAGCTGACTGAAGCTGCAGAGGCTGTCACCTTGCCGACACCGGAACACGGCCAATGTTTGGTTCGGGTCATCCGCGTCGTGCGAATGCTCGCTCAGCGAGGGATCATCAGTCTCAGCTCTGAGCAAGGACTGATGGATGAATACGCTACCTTTGCCGAAGGGAATCGCGCCTATGCAAGGAGTGATAGGTATCCGGATATCATGACATCTTTGTACTGCCCTTGATTCAGCGGTAAAGTTGCCGTTCTTTCAATAGTACACCGCCGTGTGTGCTCATCATTTTAATTCAGCAGGCATCTTGTGATGATAAGCAGAGCGAAAGGACGGCCAGATGTGATTCCCTGTATTAGTACGCCTTCCTATTTGTAAAGTCTGTCTTGTGATGACTGGTGTATCGGTATTCAGACTGCGAGACCGTACGTGCTTGTATCCTCTTGATCATAAATTGATCACACAGCTCCTGGACACATATAGTACGCTTGCATTCAACCGAGGACAAGTACACAGAGGGATTAAAACATTCGTCATAGGTGTTGAATGGCTCTGCTAGATCTGGATGGCGGTGATCTGCCGAGAGTGGCGATCTGTGCCTGCGACTTGATGGCAGTGTGCGCCTAGTGGCGATCGGCCCCTGCTGGAGGACTGATCAAAGACTGTTGAGATCCTGCGAAGAAGAGCATGATGACACAAATCGGGCCATCTCGACCGTTGTCTTGGCTATCAAGAGCTGAGGCCTGAGGTATCTATGTTGGTAAAAAAAAACCAAAACTAGAAAACGCATGCGCAAACGTACCACGATAATGACATCTATTTTGTACCAGACTCTCCGTCCTCTTCCGAGTCTTAGTCTGGAGCTGAAACGCCTTTATCGTTATCCTCGACCTCGAGGCGTAGTTGAGTACGACAATGACGTTGTATCTAAGTCTAAGAGGGCTGTTGCTTGTAATCATGCTCAGCGCCTTTTCGTCTGACACAGGGTGAGCAGCCTGGCAGGACCAGCTGTTACGTTGTGCTCATTCAACGCCGTCACGGAGATCCATAGAATCACAGCAAAGTTTGGACTCGTAATCAGCAGCGCCTAACTACAACGACAAGTACTCCGTTGGCTATGGTTGCTGCGATATCGCACAGTTACCTTACCAAGTCAAGCGCGTTGTGCGATGTCAA
This sequence comes from Russula olivacea, assembly GCA_963926505.1. Taxonomy (NCBI): domain Eukaryota; kingdom Fungi; phylum Basidiomycota; class Agaricomycetes; order Russulales; family Russulaceae; genus Russula; species Russula olivacea. The sequence goes on along the minus strand of OZ004880.1, from coordinate 4,114,584 downwards.
GGTGCTCATCACTAACCTTGACCGGGCAAAACAGCACCGACGGTGTCGTTTTTCAACCTTATAGGTTTAAATTCTACAACCAGACACCATAGTGATAGAATTGCTGTCTCGCACGGTCACCACTAATAGGGTATAGTAGTTAAATTAGGGGATAACGGAGGGTGTGACGAAGTGAAGATGTGAAAGGCATGTACGCGATGATGCAGACTGGCATATCATATAATCCTGCCATCCATGCGGCGTTGATAGGGATATGAAGGCTGGCAGGGCCGTAGGCGCGACCGGCCCTATCCCAGGTGATGGATAGAAACAGCTCGTTATATCGTATATGCGGGCCGTGTTCCAAGCAGTTGAGTTATGCTAGGCCTGATTATTTGTTGAAAAGCTCGAGTAGGCGGTTACCAAGATGACTCCGAAGGGCTCGTGTTACGACGGACCAGGGTTACGGGTCGGCCTGCCTTCTGACGGGCATCGATGAATGGGGTAAATGTATTGTCAGCATCGTCAATTGCAGAATATGAGACCTCCTTCAGTTCAGGTAACAGCTCCACGGGTAACGGTTCTCCATCTAATTGCAGGGAGTGAGAGAGATCTCCGACGAGTCCGGCGTCCACAAGAAGCGTCTTCACGTCGTTAAATGATTCGAGAAGCTTGCGCCACTGTGCGTGATCGGCCTCATTATGCCACTCCGATGATATCGCATGTGTCTCAGTCTCATACTCGAGAGTAAGATGTTCCACTGAGGAGAATACACTTCTAAGCGTATTCAAAATTTGAGCTACGGATGCCACCTGCCAGTCGAGCCGATCGCAGCCGACATCCACGTATAGGGCATACATCTTGGCACCCTCGTAAGGATACACCCTCGTGGAAATGCCCCCTTCATGGAATGTGAGCCTGGCACTGCTGAACCTAAGATTCTCTGCTGATCTAATAAATTCCAGGAGGTGTGGAACGGGAAAAGTGAGCTGGTTGAAGAATAGTATTTGGAGCTTCTCGAGAAGGGGTGCAGTAATCCGAGGAAGAAGTGCCTCCAAGTAAGCACTAACGCCTCTGAACCCGAACCAGCGAAGGTTAGGAAGTGTGACGTCTACTATGGGCATGCGTCGCAGTTGCTTCTCGATATCACGGCTGGGAATAGGGGAGTGGAAGTCGATCCCGAGGGTCTCCAGCTGAGGCATAAGCGCAAGGCGTTGAAGCAAATCATGTGGGCGGAGGTTGGTAGACGATCGGATCTCCATAAGTGAGAGCGTGACGAGGCCAGTAGTAGGCGTAAGTAGTGGGGATGTTATGGGGCAGATGACGTTATCCAACACGAGGTGCCGTAGATGGGGTGCTTGAAATGTCTGAGGAAGCACCAGGCCCGCATCCTGCTCGGTCGGAGCCGTGATATATATGAACTCTAGAATCGGAAATTCGTCGTCCATCGCTGTGACAAGCTTCTGCAAGCTTGGGACGGGCATCTCAAGGCGGATCCGCTGCACGCGATGATGGTGTTGGAGGGCGAGGAGTATTCCCTCTTCATCTTCTGCAGTAATGTCGTGATCTTGATCTCTGAGAATGTGATCGATAATGAGAGGAAGGGGGGGTGAATTTGCCAGCATATGTGCTACCGGCGTGCCAGTCGTGCAAACGAGGCAGAGGCGCAGGTAGGATGGTGACCCGAGTATGAGATATCTCCACCTGCGACAAACGCGCACGAGCCTATACCACCAGCACTCGCCGTCCCAATCCCCTCCCTCTAAGTTACGGTTATCCTCAGCCTCGTCGTCGGATAAAAGAACCGGTCTACATAGAGAGAATACGTTGAGGAGTGCATCATTGCTAAGGATGTGGATAGGTGTGCCTTGTGGACCGCTATCCGTGTGCGACTTTGTTGAGTCACGATTTAGTTGACAACAGCAACCAACGTACCTCCAGCGTCGGGGTTCATGACTCGGTATACATTCAGCGGATTGAATGAGAGGGGTGGTAGATAAGAAATGAGACATGGGCGGGAGAGGATGTAGTTGAATACATAGGCAAGGCCGAGTCCGGCTTCTCCCGAGAGCGAGAGAAAAATTTGTGGCAGGAGGACACGGCGAGAGCTCTCTGTTAAGACGGTACCGGATCGATGCTTGCTAACACTACTGGCAGTTACTTTCGAAATAGTAGCGGCTTCATGTGCTTCTAGCATTATCTGCATCTGCATCAAGGGGAGAAAATGCGTGTAGTAAGTCACAAATTCCTGTCTCATCCACTTCATCCACTTTTCTACCTCTTTTGATATTCTTCTTCCGGTCCCATCGTTCATCAACTCTCTTTGATCCACATCGCGTTTCTGATATGTGGTCGCTTGCGCTTCCTGAAAAAGAAAGTCATACCACAATATTGTAAAATTTCAGCGCGATCGCGAGCCAAGTCATCCGAGTTCCGACGCTGGAGGTGTGCTCCCTTATCTTGCCATCCCCTGCCATCATCAGTGACCACACCCAAAATACAACGAGAAAATACAACGAGAAAATGAGCCTATGTGACCTGGGTGAGCTTATACCACCAGCGTTCCTATTCGCACGCTGGTGGTATAAGCCCGCCTAGTTTGCCAAAACTTTCGGCACCTCACACTTGGTTCGGTTTTTTCGGTTTTGCGCATGACACGCCGGTAGCAGGACTTACTGGTCCATCTACGTTACTCTTCATTTCATTGGCAATTACGTGGCCTAAGACCGACTTCACTGCTCATGATGAAGTGGGAATGATACTTTCTTTCCAGAACTGTAATGCATGCTTAGCCTATCTTTGGATATCTATTAATGAATTCCAGAAGCTCAATAGGCGAAGAATTTCCGATACCATTATTTATATGTATCACAGTCGCGCGGGCCTTAGTCAAGTCAAGCCCTCTTCAGTGCAACTCCTCGCATGGATCGCCCAAAAAATGAGCGACGCCGGATCGATAATGCAGGTCCCGAGTCTTTTGAATGGGTGAGTGCAGCGCGTTGAGAACATCGTGATTGGCTGCGGAAAAATAGGTCATCATCAACCCCTCGCAAAAGTCAGCAAAACCACTGCTTGGTAAGCGCGCCACACCATATCATCTAACGCAATAGCCAAGTGATAGGCAGAATGTAAAGCTGACAAGGAGAACTATCGCTCGCTACTTCGAGCATAGCGAACAGGGGCGGGACGCCCACCCCATTCCCCAACTGATATTCCCGTATCTGCGCAGTCGAGATTGCCACCTGTCGCCATGATCGAACCCTAGCCTTTCGGAGGAGAGAGTGATCGATGATCATACGGCACACGCTCATAAATCGTTTGAGGAGGACATGAACGTTATCAAGGCAATGCACAGGATGCAGGAGTTTTCCTGGGGCCGTGGTTCGGGTCCTGTTCGCACAACGTGCTTGTCTTCGATTTGACTAATAAAGACACTGTGTTTTGATGAAAACGCGTGACGAACGGCCGAGCACAAGGCATCGTTAGACAACCGTGCCACCAACAGCTCCGAGAGGCCCTTGTTGGGACAGAAAATGTAATTGCCATTGCGAAATCCAAACAAGCCACGATTCATCCAAAACGTGAAGTGTACACCCAGCACCTCGGAAAGGTGAAAGAGGCCACGACTCAGCTACTACTTGGCAAGGATTTTCTACGAGAACCCGGTCACATGAGACGCTTTTCTTAACAGACCTGTCACCTGGGTGAGTAAAACCTCATCCCTCGGCAGGCGCAGCAAATCCTCAAGTCGATTGGTATTCTAGAGCGATCGCGGCTGCGGTGTTCCGGACCACTGAGGACAAGGCGCCAGAACCTCCGTATCTGGCGAAAACCGTCGAGGAAGAACGCTAGCCTGAGTTGAACAAGGAGATGGAGTATAGATGCGAATTTTATAGACTCGGGAGACGGCCAAAGCCCGAGAACTCATAGAGACAGCCGCCGACATGCGGAACCGCATTGACACATGGCAGGACTTGAAATGGTCCTCAATTGATACCGGAACTGCAGTTACCCTCGCCTTGCTCGATTCTCTCTCGCGTCTCAACTTCCCACGAATTAGATAGCTCTCCAAGTACAGAAGCAAAGAACTGTGTTTTTCTCGGTGTTAAGGACGAATGCTCCAAACCTTATAGATCTCCGTTTGTCCTACCTGTTGCAATTCTCGCACTTTCTTTCCAATCATCGACGCACTTTGTTGCAAATTGTTCCGCAATGAACCCGACTAGTAGAGAAACCCAGACTACAAATAAACAAATACATTTGTAATACCATGATAGTCATATGTAATTCTCCCCCCTTCAAGTTGCTAGTTGATAGTTGCTGTGTTGTCACGAAGTCCTAAATTTAAAGCGCCAATTAGACATCACATGGGAGCCATGAAAGAATCTCGTTCGAACCTTGCGATGTCCGCATCATGCTCCCGGAGTAAATCCGCAATTTTTCGAAATCCATATTGCAGCGATAGTTCGTATGGAGTGTGGCCCTCGTCATTCAACGTATGGATGTTTGCTCCACGTTCAAGTAACAGCCTGACAATCCCAAGGTTTCCGAGGCCCACTGAGAGATGTAACGGAGTCCAACGATCCTGCTTCCTTGCGTTAACGTTTGCTCCGTGATCGAGGAGTACCTGCACGACTTCAAGGTCTCCGGACCGTGATGCAATTTGCAGCGGGGTCCACGCCCACTCGCTACGTGGATCCACCTCCGCGCCCCGTTCGATAAGCAAGCGCACAATATCAAGGTGTCCCAGGGTAGCCGCTAGGTCTAATGGAGTATAATGTTCTGCGTTTCGAGAGTTGATATCTGCTCCCTGCTCGAGTAATGATTTCACCACGTCGGGCTTCCCCTCTTCCAAGGCAGCGTGTAATGAAATCTTTTCCTCGTCTTTCCTATCTTCATCGGTGTCTTCATCGGCACGATACTGTGCTGCACCTAACGTGTTCGAGCGTGTTTGGTGTCTGACATTTTCATCTGCCTTATACTCGGCCAAAAATCTTGCAACCTCGACTTGGTCATTTTCCATTGCCAGTTCGGCAGCAGTTTGATTAACCTCGTTGAGTGCACCAACATCAGCACCCCGTCGAAGCAACAGCTTTACAAGCTCCAGGTGTCCACTGTGCGATGCTAGATGTAACGGAGTCCAGCCATTGCTGTTATGGGTACGTAGGTTTATGCCGTTGTCGATTAGTAGGCGACTGATCTCGACATTCCCGCTGTCTGCTGCCTGGTGAAGTGGGGTTTCTTGTTTGTCATTACACACTTCGACTCTTGCACCCCGCTCAACCAGTAGCTGGGCAACCTTGGAGTGGCTGTTGGCCGATGCTAGGTGTAATGGGCTCCAAAGGTCGTTTGTCTGGAGGTTTGCATCAACGCCATGATCTAGCAACAGCCGCACCATGTCAAGGTGCCCGTGTCGCGAGGCGATATGTAATGAAGTCGAACTCTCGTTGTTCCGTGCGTTCTTGTCGGTCCCCCGCCCGAGAAGGAAACGCCCGACTTCGACATTCCCCTTGCCCGATGCCAACGCCAATGGGGTATCTTCATCGTCGCTTCGAATATCGATTGGGGTACCGGCGTCAATTAACAGTCGGATGATATCGAGATGCCCATTCGCTGATGCAATGTGCAATGGATACCAGCCCTTGCTATCCTTCACGTTGATGTCTCCGCCATGCTCGATTAAGAAGCGTACGACGTCCGGCTTCCCGCTGCCAGATGCTATGTCCAATGATGTCTCCCCGCTTCCGTTCGGGATGTCGACATGGACACCACATTCTAGCAAGAACTTCGTGACGTGGAGATGACCATTTGTCGATGCTATGTGGAACGGAGTCCAGCCATTGTCATCCCGGGAGGATACGGCCGCACCATGCTGGATTAGTAGGCGCGCAATTTCTAGGTACCCAAATTCTGATGCCAGGTCCAAGGGAGTCTGCCCATTGTCGTTCCGGTCGTCAACATATGCACCATGCTGGATCAGCAACCTTGTAATGTCGAGGTACCCATTACTCGAGGAGAGATGCAGGGAGGTCCAGCCATATGCTTGGCGTAGGTTCACATCGGCACCTTTGTCTATCAATAGTCGTGCAAGATCAGGATATCCGTTTTTAGAAACTACATGTAGCGGAGTCCAGCCGTCTGTATTGGGTAGGTTCACATCAACGCCGCGGTCCAGTAATAGCTGTGCGACGTCGACATGTCCATTATGCGATGCGGTGCATAATGGAGTGAGTAATCCCCCGTGTTGGAAGTTCAGGTCTGCTCCACAGTCCGCAAGGAAGCGCGAAACTTCAAGCTGCCCAAAAGCACAGGCTAAATACAATGGCGTTTGCATAAGCTCAGTTCGTGCATCGATACTTGCGCCAAATCCAAATAACAGCTGCGCAATTTCACGATGCCCACTGCGTACCGCAACGTGTAGCGGAGTCCAGCCATTGTTGTCTGTGACATTCACGTCTGCACCAGAATTGATAAGGAGCTGAGCGACCTCCATTGATGATTGCACCGTGACAACGCGTCCCCCTTGTGATGTTTTGTGAAGAGGAACCCGGCCTTTATCATCAAAAGAGTTGAGATCGGCACCGTTTTTAAGGAGCAGGGATGCAACGTCTGAATGTCCCTTGATGGAGGCTGCATGCAAAGGGGTCACGTGAGAGCCCCCTCTGGTGTTGACGTCCGATAAATGGGTAACGACGAGGTGCTCCACGAGGCCACGGAAACCGCATAAAGATGCATAATATAGCGGCTGTCCTTCAGGTCGTGTCGGGTGTACCTCTGACATGGGTTCCACCCAATCATGATCGATATCGTATAGCCAAACCCAAGCCGCAAAATGGGGCATTGTCGGATCAAATAGACGCTCCATCACATGCTGAATGTGTGCTGGTACGGCCCTAAATTGAGCATGATCCACCCAGTGTCGGGCGGCATACAAGGCGAGGGGAAAGTGAGATATAGTATTTCTGCGGATATTGCCATCAAGTTGTAGTAGGACTCCGAGGCTAGCATGTGCCAGGATCGTATGCGCAGGTTCGGGAAGAATGTGATAATATGACAGACGTTCCTCTGCTGTCGCGAGTCGTTCCGATGTCAAGTACTCCTTGACGGAAAAATGAGAGAATTGCACAATTTTCTGTCCCTCTCTATAAAGGATAGCGATGAGGCTCGAACATGCAGACATTACAGCTTCTTCTGCATCTTCAGGACGCCAAGCTGCGTTAAATGTAGGAGGTGCTTCCTCGTGGAAGCGGAATGCAAGGATCTCGGCGAGTTCTTCGACGCGGAGAGGACGAATGGACACCATGAGACATCGAAAAAGTCGTTGCGCGAATTCTCGTTTCTCCTCATCGATACCCAGTAGCGTACGGCTATATGTTTCATCCAAAGTCTTCGGGAGATCATTCAAAGTACTCCGAATACTCGCAGGAAAGTTGCGGCGCAGGGTATCCACCTGGCAGACAACCCAGCGAAACCTACAAGGTCATCTCAGCGCCCATTTCGATGAGGGACGAGATACGAAAAACTTACATGCCATCTGACTTGTCAGATAGAGTGTCGATGACCAGTTGTTGGTCCTCTTCTTTCCATTTCCGAATCCTCCTGTCAGAACGAACAACAGACTTGATGTATTCTAGTATATCTTCTTTTTGCCCGCTCTCGTTATGAAGAGAAATCTTGAGAGATGTTAACGGCTCAAGCACCGCTCGGATATCTATTTCAGGACGGGTCGTGACACATAGGTGTACATTCGGGAGTTCCAATTCAATGAGTTTTTCAATGAGCTCTAGGACCTCCTCGCGGGCAGATGGTGTCCCAGAGAAGTTCGGACACTCATCGATAGCATCGATAACGAGAAAAATCTTGCCTTGCCCCGGCAAATTGAGCATGCCCTTCAAACACTCTGAAAGTGCACTACGAGTGGGCTTTCGCGTGCCGCCAGCATTGTCGACATATAATTTGGAGAGAATCTCGTAACAGGAATCTGATTCCGCAGATAGTTGTGAAAGAAGTGAGGATAGAAGGCCATAGAGGTTTTGTTTCTTGACATCACGAAAGTCAAAATAATAATAGGCCAATGTGGCCAATCCGGCTGCATGCATGCACTGGATGTCCTGAATAATTGCGGATCTGGTTGGAATATCAATACCCTTAACCATAATCAATGGTTATTGGGGCATTACATACAGGAGCGTGCTTTTGCCCGCGCCAGCTATAGGGTCGAGAAATTGTCAATGTGTGAGGTACTACGATGGCAGTTGGGGAAACATACGTTTCCCGTGGATCCACAGCAGAGACCCTCTCGCTTTCCATTCTTTTAAGACATCGCTTTCCAAAAACCATCCTCCGGTTCCCTTATGGTGTGCGCTCCAAACGAAGTCATGGTTCGTCGACGGGTCGGGAGGCAAGAGCCAATTTTGGACGTCCCTTTGCAACTGAACACCTGAGATGTACCGTTAATTGGAACGAAAGGTGGAGTAACGAAGTAACCAACGTTTCATTTTGTTCATTTCGTTTAGCATTTGGTGAAGAGCAACTTCGATCCAATGTCAGGAGGTGCATGATATTTCGCGCGGGACACATACCTAAATCTTGTCGAATACTATCAGTCGACACCCTTCCATCTTTTCAAATTGGCGTCAAGCAAATATATTAACCGTTCATGCAGACTCTGCGTACCTTCCATTACTACCTTCACATTGCCCACGAGGCCATGGACCACGCCCAATGTCTGTGCGACAGTCATCCGAGCCTCGTCCTTCGTCAATCGATCCAACCTCATAAGGACGGCCTCGACCTCACTCTCCCCTAATAGCTTTCTTGTAAATTTCTCTATGGCACAGTGAGCTATCGGTAATGAACATGTAGCGGTGGACTTACTGAATCGTCCCTGCCTGATCTGTTTGGTCGCAACGGCTAGCACCGAAAGTAACTCGGCCAATATTTTAACGATGACATTGGTCATCATGGGAGTGGGCGGGATCATCGTATAGATCTCAAGACGCTTGAGGAAACTGCCCAAGCATTCGAAAAGCTCCAGAAGAGAATCATAGCTTGAAGTGATTCCACTGGCAGCCTGAGATACTCATACGTCACAGGGGAATTGGTTGAAGATAGGTTTCGAGGGACATACAGCGATGAGAACATCAATACCCACAAAGATAGCTTTTGCAGGGGGGAAGGGGACCTGACGAGGGTCACTATAAAAGATTGAGACAGTGGCAGACCTTACTCACCAAGCTGACCGCCTCACCGAGAACCGCAGAGAATGCATGGAGGATCTCCACCGTCGGAGTGATGCAGCTTATCAATCTCCGATTCTGGTCGCGATACTCTTTAAAAGCGTTCTCTCGTTCTTGAAGCATTTCAAGGATGGAATGAGGGGAGTTTGAGCGTTCGAGCTTCTCAGCAAAAGAGCTCTTGGAGAGATCTATTCCGGTTAGCTTGGCATAATCAGCGAACGCCTCGACGATCAACTGGAAGTTGGAAGGGGAGGTTGCTTCTTCAGTGGAGGACATGAAGAATAGATTGCTCGTTCGTTTCAGAGGAATGGGCTACAAGCCTACAAGCATAACTTAGAGAACAGCCTGAGGGATCAGGCAAATCTATGGAACCCTGATAATTGCTCTGTCACGGACGTAGCGTGATGTGACATACGTTCTCAGGCCACTGTGGAAGGACCGGACTCTAACTTACTGAGTCTAAGTTACTGTACAGTAGTATAATCGTCCCTCGCCAACTCCAGCCAACCTGTTCTGCACTTCCTCACGAACTTTCTTCCAGAGTCCAGCGATTGCCTCGCTGTTCGGCAGCCCCGCTTCCCACTGCATCTTGTCCCTCACCGCCAGCGGCATCGTACACGGAAGCCGTATTGGTGTCTTGAAATCCGAAACACGAATATGTGAATTTACCCTCAGCTGTGCCCTCGTGGCGAGTTATAACCAGATACACGGAGTATTTAGTGGCGACGAAGGGGCATTTGTCTCCGCTCATGCTTATGGAAGAGTGCAAATCGGCCCAGATCGGTCACACGTTTCTTCACGTCATGTTCGTATAAAGTCGGGTTGAGTTGAGGGAACGTAAAGCATTCAAAAATGTATGCGACAAGTTCTGCAGTGTAGTATCAGTCTCGTTCATATTCCACCGGGCTCTTCGTCGCCCTAATAGATGGGGTCTGTAACATCCCCTACTGTTATCCTTGTCCTCGGGGCACCGCTGGGCGAGAGCGCAACGCTGCGTATTGGTCTAGAAAGACTACCGTTGTGAGCATGGAGGCCTGGATGTGGCACGCTTCACCGTCGAGGGGGAGAGTGTTCATATAGAGTAACAAACTACCCATCTCAGCATCAGCATCAGGCAGGACCCACGCCGAGCTCAAAATCAGTGACAGTGAGCTATAATGATAAGTATAGTAGTAGAGCACAAAGTACGTACCACATACGAACGTGCTCGGCGCCGCCACTCTTCCTCCACCGATGATCGTTATTGCCGCCGTTGCTATTATTATCCACCGCTAGACCTGCAGCTAGTATATTACTACTATTCATCGGTCCCACTATGCTCGTTTTCACTTCGGGCAGCGTACCTGGGCAGCCCAGGTGGTGTGACCCGGTCCATACGATAGCTGTCGTTGCCGTTCGCGTCTTATTTGGATGGCAGCCTTGGTCACGCAGTACGGAGCTCCACGGTTCGAATGTTGCATGCATTGATTACGATGCAACCGAGATTTCTGAGACGGGTGTGAATGGGGAGATGGAATGTCGGGATGAGGCGAATTCGGACACCATTCGGACAACGGCAACCGATTCGTTGGTTGTCGTCACAGCACTGTAGGTGGCTCCTTTCAAGCTTCTTGTATCGTTCATGGATGGAGTGGTAGTGGAGCTGGTATTGGTTGTGGATGAAATGGGATTGGTGGTGACATGTGCAGATTGGGTTTGTGGTTTGGAAGGACGTTGGCTTTGGTCGCGTGGGTTCTGCCTGGCCATTGTGACTCGGAAAGCGTTGCGCGCCTCATCAACATATCGACCAGCCATTTTTCCACCTTCTCGCGTTATTTGGCGCAGGCTGGGCGAGTACGCAACGATACAGCGATGAAGGCAGAGGAGGGAGTGATAGTGTAGGCCTGAGGTGCAGCGACACGTGATTCAGCATTACTGCATGGCCGCGCACAATCATAGCCTCTTTCAATCTCTGCATCTCCGTTCTCCCTTTTTCTTTTCGATGTTCTTCTTCTATCCTCATCACAGGTCGGGTCGGCACTGCAGATTGGACATGTGTATGCTTGTGCTTACTGCGTTGGAAAATCCTACCACGGTGTTGTGAAATTTTCGTATGACCAACTCAATCAGTTCAGGAGAAAAGCTGTCTTTCCGTCATCCCCTTCAATCCGATGAAAAGGTCAGTAATAAGTCCTAATGCTCGAAGTATGCGTCCTGCTCTTGCTATCTCCCATCAGATTATAAGTAACCACGACCAGTTCACAACACAGTACAAGGCCACTTACTACGTCTGCGCGTATCCTCGATGGTGATCGCTTTTCTCCATATCTAGTCCGCCCCTTCATCTAGACGAAGACAGGGCTGACGATGGCCGTGTCTTGCAAGGGAGGGAATCGGGCCGTGAGGTCTGGGTGAGTTTGTACCACCAACGTTCGTATTCGCACGCTGGTGATGCAAACTCACACAGGTTTGCCCAACATGGCAGCACCTCATGCTTATTTCGGCGTCCCACCCTGTGTCTTGTCTTGTTTTCTTGTTTTGGGAGTTATCCTTGCAATCTAGAACCATTATCGCATGTCCTGCATCCACCTTTGGGTACACATTCCAATTTTCCAGAAAGTCAAGTGGGAGAAACTTCTGATACCGGAATTTATGTATATCGCAGCTTGCGCGGGCCTCAGTCCAGAGGGACCGTCTTTGCTGCAACTCTTCGCACTGACTGCCCCCGGAGTTAACGACGTCTGCATCGATAAGGAGGGCCCCGAGTCCTTCAAACATTAGGTGATCACGGTGTAGTGATAACATTGGAGTTGGATGCGCTAATTCCCGCACCTCGCGAGAATCAGTATAACCACGCGCGCCGGCCCCGACGCGTTCGACGACGCAACGGCCCAGTGCTATGCGGGAAAGCCGAAGCCGAGGTATCGATGAACGCTATTCGAGCACGACCTCGTATTCGTGTTGTTGAGAGCCTCACTTCCAAATCCTGCGACAGCTTTACCTCGATCGAACCCAAATCCGTCGAAAAAGAAGTCCATCTATGCGTTGAGCCGTATAGCCGCACGCGCTCCCAGATCCTCGGGTAATCCAAGATGCAGGAGAGGTCCGTGGAGGGGATACAGTATGTCCTCGGCCTGATTCATGCAGCTGTGGTTATGTTATAAGCTTTTGTTTCCAAAGACTTGTATTGATTTTTGACCAGTTCAATAATAGTTACTATTCCAATGTATTAAATGGGCGACGAAACGTCGGAGCATAGCATCATTAGACGTCGGGGCTACCACGACGTTATGATGAACCTCCCTGCACACCACGCCGACTACAGTAATAATTTCCTTCTTCAAACACTGCGAGCAGACCTTGAATGCGCCGCATCGTACGTGACCTTCCTAGACGTCTGGTCGCATCTGAGGGGCATACGCATCTGTTCATGCGAGATCACCAGCCGAACAGACTAGTCCCGCATTTCTTCACGTCCTGCTCGCGTGACGTGAGATTGATTTGAGGGAACACAAAGCGGTCAGCAATACAGTCACGTTCATTTGTACCGGGCTCTTCGCCACCCTAATAATTTGAGGCAAAAACTTCCTCATCGCTATACTTGTCCTCGAGGCGTCGCTGGGTGAGAACGTTACGTTGTGTATGGGTCTGGAAAGGCCGCTCTTATGAGCGTGAGCATGAAGGGCCCATGTGTGGCACGTTTTATCGAGGGGGTGGGATGAGAGTATTAACACAGCGTGATAGGTGCACGCTGAACTCGGAACCAGTCGCTCTGAGTCACCAGTATAGCACAAAGGTTCAGCGCCGCTACGCTCGTCCTCTACTATCACTATTGCCGCTACCGCTGTTATTCTTCACCGCTAGGGCTGTCGCTAGCACCACCGTTCATCGGTGCCATTGGCCAGTCTGTGCTTATACTACGGCCGGGCAGGGAATCCAGGTGGGCCAGGCGGCAGTGGTTCATACGGCTATTGTTGCTGTCAGTAGCAACCTTTCTGAAGGGTGGCCTTGGCCATGCGGAGTCGCGGACTGCCATGATGCGAATATTGAATACATAGTCATAATGCAGCCGAGATTTCTGAGATGGATGTGAATGGGAAGACGAAAGCAAGGACGAAAAAGTCGGGAAGAGGCAGACTCGAAGTCTCGAATCATGAAGGTCTTTGCCAGCCAATCATACTGTAGCACGACACGTGATCCGTTCGAAAATATCTCTTTCCCAAGCTCTTTCCCCTCATCAGTGGTCAACGACGTCGATCTTCTTTGATGGACACCAGGCTCGGACATCTGCATGCTTACGCTTCACACCAAGGAAAATCATACCACGGTGATATTAAATTTTTGTGCGATCTCGACCAAATCAATCATCAGTCCAGGAGAAAAGATGTCTTTCCCCTCCCTTTCAATCCCTTGAAAGTTGAAAGAGGCAGTCAAGCTGTTTCGAGCAGTGAGTCCCGACGCTGAAGGTATGCTCCCGGCTCTTGCCATCTCATCAGATTATCATAGATCACGACCGGATCACGTACAACAGACCGCATAGCTTATCTATGCACATGTAGCCAGCCAATTCGTCTAGACGACGACGGGGCGGATGATGGTTGTCTCGTACAAGGGGGAAGATTGGGGCCGTGAAGCCTGCGTGAGCTTATACCACCAGCGTTCGCGGTCGCACACTGGTGGTACAAGGTCATCCAGGATGGCGTATACTCATGTGCATGGTTCGGTATCTCCCTGTGTCTTAATCCCGGCTCACCAGCATCCTGGAATTCCATCCCACCTCGGTCATGGCCTTCACTGCACCTTGTCAAGGTGAGACTGCACCGAATCTCTCTGAGATGGTCCTAACACCCACGAATATATTTTAGGTTTGCATGGTCATGTACTTGTATTCCATCGCTCTCGTCCGCGGTGTTGGTTGCTCAATCATACTCTACACCGTTCAACTTAAATGACTTGTCTGTCTTCCACCGTGCGTGAAGCACAATGATACTCTTATGGTATAGCGAATGGAGTAGGGGGAAAGGTGGATTTACGCGATCACAACGACGAGCGCCATTAACACTGAACACGATATCATAACGATTATTGATGAATGTTGGAATCAGTGCTCTCCGGTCACTATGCCAGAGTGAAGGCGAAAGCTCTTGAACGACTGCCCCAGTGGCAGCTCGGTCGCTTCGGAAACTTTCGGAGACCCCCGACGACTGTCAGGGCAAAGACCTGCCTGGACCGTACATGATGCTGGCACATATCAGCCCCCCGTGAACATGACGACAGCCGCAGAAGTTGGCGCACACGATCACGGTGCTGGAGTGCAATAATTACTGCACTTCAGCACTGAGATCGCGTGTGCCCCATCTGCTAGAAGTTCACACGCCCATCGACTTGATTCAAGAATATTCGACCGTTGTGGCCTCGAACCAAGGATGATAACACGAAATTGATACTTCTCAAATCCCAAGCGCCGTACCTTCGCAACGTCACACAGATCGCCCATGGTTGGATTCTCATGATCACCCAGAACGACTAGCCTACCATGCCTCATCACACGTATCGTGATGAACAGCCCATCCGCCGACTTCCAGCCGACTGCGCCAATGGCCTACTAGTATCACTGTGACGGGGACAAAAGTGAGCCTTCGCCATGAAAATCTGATGCACGCTTACCTCGACTGGCAGATTATTCTCCAAGGTAGATCAGCTCACCCTTGAATATGGGAGATGTAAGTTGTTTCGAACGCTATCCCTTGAGTTCGCTGAGGTCAACTAACAACCGCATACAATTAATGGTGAAAACTTTCTTAGACGTTATCGTCGACCATCCACTCGCCAGTGAAACGCTCCCATCTCCAATTAAGCATCGAATAACCTCCTTTACAGTATCCATCGACAAGGAATATCCAACGCCAGAATGCTTGATCCCTCTGTTGGTGGCCCTCGGACCAAGGACAATAACACGAACTTGATCATGGTGCTTGAAATGTTTCGGGAAGTATCATTTTTCTAAAACATTTCAAGCACCAAGATAATTTTCGTCTCACACTGACCAGCTTTACCAATTTACACCTCAAATGGGGATTTTCGATTTCCGTGTGCCTTGCTACGCTCATTCCTGTAATAGATACCAACCCATGGCCTCCTTCCGGTTACATGTTCTGTGCCATGAGTTTTGACCCATGTCACTCGCGATCAGCTTTTCCCCACATGTTCTCAACCGTGAGGTTTTGAGAGGTGACATTGATCATGACCCGTCGCACGCCATGTCCTTTGGTCGTTTCTGTTCCGAGGCGTTAGCACTTACTTGGTAGGTGCTCATTCCGAAGTTGCTCGTCGCATCACTCACCTTTACCTCGAGAACGTTGAAAATCAGGCTCGGCAATTCCGGGTTCTCGTTCTCCGGTATGGATGTGTGCCTGTGTTGTGTTGGAGGCGCATCTCTGATGGACACGGGAATCGGGCGTATGTCGTGCGAGTCCAATTCGCGCACCTGGCAGGTGCCTCCAGTCGCACAAATGTCATTGGGCACAGAGGGCGAATCGAAAGTCGACTACGCAGTCACCCCCGCCCCCCGCAACCCTGCCGGCTTTAATTTCATCCATATCGAGGTCACAATCTTCTTCAAGTTCATCGTCGAGAATTTCACTATCCCCCCGTCTCTAGAAGGCACATTTATGCACGAATAGAAATTTCGTGTGGGCCACTTGTCTCTTGTTCCCATTACTCGTTGGCTTCTCGGATCGTGACAATGAAGATGACACTTTAAGCTGTTCTGTTCCATTCTAGTCGGTACTTGACTTGTCGTTGTTTGATTCGGGAATAGGCATGTAAGTGAAGTGAGCGCTCTTCAGCAGGGTAGTGGTAAACCACTGTTGCTGCTTCGGAGAACTGCTGCGACTCTTCAGGCAACCAGGTCAGGTCCGGTCCGTCCGAGTCACTTCAGCCTTTTTACGAATTTAACGCCCGACGGAGTTTTCCGAGTGGCGATGAGCGTCGATGGTCCACTCGTAACTTATTATGGTACTGTACAGTATGCCTTTTCTCTGTTTTTCATTCAACTCTTTTGTTCGCCACTGGTGTCTCGGTCTCCGGTCCTCTCCGGTCTCATAACAACCAAATCCTATGGTGATTATGTAAGTATTTCACTTTGTGCGCACCATCACCAGGTACATCTAGTAACTTTTATTTGTGGTGTGTGCTCTCATTACACCTTACCAAAGGAGTTGAAGGTATCATCGTAGAGCAGTGCAGCGCGGCTGGTTCCAACTTGGGGTTGCTTCATTTGGGAGAAGGGAAGCGTGCAGGGTCCCAGTCATGAGCGTGCAGCGGCCCTAGATGAATGTGCAGCGGCCAGTTCATGAAGCCCGAGATGAGCGGTACAGTTAGGGTCACCGATACTTGGTTGTTCCATGTAGCCTATATAAGGCCCGCTGAGGTGTGTCTTCTACCACATCCTCAACGACGCTCACTTTCCTAGCATGCCTTATCTCCCATCTCCCAATCCGTACCTTCAATCTTTCGAAAGAATCAGTCAAGGTGCACCGGGTTATCGGCCCAGCCGCTGGAAGTACGCCTCCTCTTTCTATCCTTCTCAGCTCGCGAGTGAAACGCGCTCCCCGAGCAGCGACAGAAACATCAGACCCGGGCCTATCTTCAAACTCGATGATTATTCGCTCCTCAACGTATTCTATCTCTATCGGCTGGCTTGTTTGGAATGCGATGGTGACAAAGCTTATATATCCGAGACTATCTCAGGAGGCGGTGGATGGGCTCGCGAACATTGGTGGTGTACGCTCGTACGCGTTTGCCGAAAATGGAGATATATCATATTTGGGTCACCATCCTATCTGCGCCTTTGCATCGTCTATACGAGTGGCAGGCCCGTGGCAGACATGCTCGCACACCCACCCTTCTTTGACCTTCAGCTTCCGCTCGTTATCGAGTATATCCACAAAGGTCCCGATAGACACATCCCCCCGGAAGACCAACAGGGACTAATCTTGGCGCTCCAACACCGTTGCCGTGTGCGCCGCATCCGTTTGCATGCTCCGTATTCTGGGACGGTATTCAGGGCCCTAGACGGGGAATTTCCGATTCTAGAATGCCTGTATCTCAAGATCCCGAATGCGCGCCATTTGAACTGGGAACCTCCCAGAACATTCCGAACGCCGTGTCTACGGCAGCTCGTGTTGGATAACATCATCTGTCCCTTACAATCTCTATTACTTACGCCTACCGCGGGCCTTGTCACGCTCTCACTTACGGACATCTGTGAACCTGACAGATTCAGCCCAAATGATCTACTCCAGCGGCTTTCTCTCATGCCCCGTCTGGAGACACTCCGGATTGGCTTTACCCTATTCTCCGGCAGTCCTGCTGGGGAGACGCAAATGATGCGTCTGCCGATCCGGACACACGTCAAGCTTCCTTACCTGCGCCGGTTTCTGTTCAATGGTACCAGCACCTACTTGGGAGCGCTTCTTCCTCATATCTCCACCCCGCCCCTCGAGAAGCTCCAAATCTACATCTCCAACTGGAAGACCAACTCCATTCCGTACATCCTGCAACTCATGAGCGGATCAGAAAAATTCAGGACTTACAGCGCCGATCTCATGTTCCTTGACAAGGGTGTTTTCGTGAGAGCGAACATCTCTGACGGGACCAGGTGGTCTGCCTTGTCTCTGTCCCTTCATGGCAATGACTTCACCTGGCAGGTGCTGGCCACAGCACAATTCTTCTATATCCATAGGACGTGCTTCTCCACGACGAAGTATCTTACCGTCCACTGCAGGATCCCCACTTCGCGGCAACCGCACCTTGGACCCGACCGCATACAGTGGCGCAGACTCTTCGGGGGTTTTTCCAATGTGAATGCCCTCGTTGTGTACGACGGGCCCCACGGGGATGTTTCTCGTTCTTTTCAAATAAACCATGGAGAATCGGCCATCGAGCTGTTTCCCAGGCTGAAGCAGCTTTCAATACATACATCTGGCAGATATCACGATGTATGCGCCCCATTCATCAATGCCCGCAAGAACGTAGGCTATCCCGTACACCTGGTCCGTCTCGGAAAAGGACCCTCTGCCACGGAAGTGGCAATCAGCTGCGAAGCGTGGGAAGCTCCATGGTTGTATGGAAGCTTCCGATTGAGGCTCGGATGAGCACAGTAGTTGGACTACAGCTCAAATATGGCAGTTCATGGAGGCGTCTTTCCACCTCCCAGACTACCCACGCCCCTGCCCATTTTACCCCCATCAAATCACAATATTCTCAATCATTGAAGGCTTCACGCCTTGTAGAATGCACCCATGGAAATGACCATGTAGCGTTTGCATGTATCTATGTCACCTCGTTTGTACTAGTAATGAGAACTCCGTTTCTATCTGAGAATGATATTATTTTTCCGATGTATGCATGGGCACAAGTTGTAATGATGTTTTTACCAGTAAACGGTAAATCCGTCCGTGACTGTTAGCGGTAGCATTTGCGGTTATAAGTCGTCCGTATGAGGCAACTAATCACGGGACCCGCGGGCCGGAACGATAGCAAGGGTCCGACGGCATTTTCCGACTGGGACTTTTTGGAGGTGCGGGTGAACTGCGCTGTCGTTTGATGCTGCCTCTGCCGCCGGCGCAACACTTCTCGCTCTGCCTCGCGCGCAAGGCACTCCTCCTTCCATTCTCCGTCGCGCATCGTCATGCCTCTACAGCAACAGCAGCTGCAGTCGTGAAGGCGCCATCACGATCAGCTAAGGACACGCCAGGCCCTTCGCTCGCCCAGCGGTTCCAACTCACAGAGGTAGATCACCACCGGTTAAAGTATCAGCGCAACATCGGAGTGTCGGCACATATAGACTCAGGAAAGACAACTCTCACCGAACGCATCTTATATTATACCGGGCGAATACGCGATATCCATGAGGTGCATTCTATTCTCTCTCCCTCTTCTCCATCCCGTCTACCTTATTGAAATTCGGAGTTTGATGCTGACGCCAGGGTGGGGTTTTAGGTGAGAGGAAAGGATAATGTCGGCGCCAAGATGGATAGTATGGAGCTTGAACGCGAGAAGGGTATCACCATCCAAAGTGCGGCGACGTTCTGTGATTGGCAGGCAAAGTCTCCGGCTACGGGAGAACAGGAAAAGTATGCGATTAATATCATCGACACGCCTGGTGCGTTTCGTTTGTCATGCTCCTTGAGTCCGCTCATCGCGGTTCAACATTTATTTCAGGTCATGTCGATTTCACGATAGAAGTCGAGCGCGCGTTACGCGTACTGGATGGCGCGGTGTTGGTGCTGTGTGCAGTATCTGGCGTTCAGGTGAGCTCTCCTGTGATGGTCTATTCTTCCATCCAGTGACGAGAGTGTCTCAAAGAGTCAAACAATCACTGTCGACCGGCAAATGCGGAGGTATAATGTCCCTCGGTTATCATTCATTAACAAGATGGATAGGTGCGTCGGCTTCCCCAACTATCTCATATTTCTTCTCAGTGCACCGTTTCTTAGACCTGGCGCGAACCCATGGCGCGTGATCAACCAGATTCGTACCAAGCTCCGTATGCCCGCGGCTGCGGTTCAGGTGCCCATCGGCGTAGAGGATCAGCTTGAGGGTGTCGTTGACCTAGTCCGCTGGAAAGCTGTCTACAACAAAGGCACGAAGGGGTGAGTAGATCCTCGCCTTTGTCCGGGCTCAAAAACTCAAACAATGCTTTCACCCCGCATAGTGTTGACGTTACCGAATCCGATGAGATCCCAGCTTCTACTCTCGAGCTAGCCACTCAAAAACGCACAGAGCTGATCGAACAACTCGCAGAGGTCGACGACGAAATCGCGGAACTTTTCCTTAACGATGCGCTCCCTTCCAACACACAACTCGCAGCGGCGATCCGGCGGGCGACCGTCTCTCTCAAGTTTTCTCCCGTATTCCTCGGCTCGGCCATCAAGAACACTGCGGTGCAACCACTCCTTGATGGTGTTTGTGCGTACCTCTCGAGTCCGGCGGAGCGTGAGGTCCTTGCGCACGATACGACGCAGCCCACGACTACGCCACAGGTGGAGCTTGTTCCAGCGGCAGCGGCGCCCCTGGTTGCTCTGGCATTTAAGCTCGAGGAAGGACGCTTTGGTCAGCTCACGTATGTGCGCGTGTATCAGGGTAGCTTGAAGAAGGGCCAGTTCATTTTCCATGGGCGCTCCGGAAAGAGAATCAAGGTTCCCAAGTTGGTGCGCATGCATAGCAACGAGATGGAGGTGTGTCCTTGAAGGTGTCCATCTTGTAACCTGAATGTGGGGATCTGAGGGTACCTTCTAGGACATCGGTGAGATTGGTCCAGGCGAGATCTGTGCGATCTTTGGTGTCGAGTGCGCGTCCGGGGACACGTTTACCGATGGGACCTCTAACTATTCAATGGTGTGCAAAACTGTGCTGTCCCTACGGGTATAAGGGATTGCTAAGGATGTGATAATTTGCAGACCTCCATGTTCGTTCCTGATCCTGTCATTTCACTCGCCATCAAGCCAATCGGTACCGAGACACCCAACTTCTCTCGCGCGCTCAACCGCTTCCAGAAGGAAGACCCTACATTCAGGGTACACGTAGACCACGAAAGCAAGGAGGCACGTCTTTTGTCCCAAACCCTATTTCACTTGGAACTGACCGCGCCCGCAGACGATCATCTCGGGTATGGGCGAGCTACACCTTGAAATCTACGTCGAACGGATGAAACGCGAGTATGGCGTCGCATGCACCACCGGTCGCCCGCAAGTTGCGTTCCGCGAGACGGTTACGGAACGTGCGGAGTTTTCGTATACGCACAAAAAGCAGACCGGTGGCGCTGGGCAGTATGCGCGCGTCATAGGACACATCGGACCGATGGAGATGGACGCGGAATCTGGGGAGGATACTGGATTCGAGAGCGTCGTCATGGGTGGGAACGTGCCGAGCAATTACATTCCGGCAGTCGAGAAGGGATTCTACGAGGCGCTGGAGAAGGGCACCTTGTCTGGGAACCCGATCTCGGGCGTGTGCATGGTATTGCAGGATGGCGCATTTCACGCCGTTGACTCGTCGGAGCTCGCGTTCCGACTGGCTGCTATTGGCGCATTTCGAGAGGCTTTTCTTAAGACGAAACCGGTTATACTTGAGCCGATCATGACGGTGGAAGTCGTCGCTCCGGTCGAGTTCCAGAGTGCGTCTTTTCCTTCCCTTTTTCCCTCTTCCTCGTTGTTGTCCTTGTGCTGAACACTAGCATGTATGGTAAAGGTGCGGTGATTGGAGGATTGAATGCGCGCCGCGGGACGATTATGGATAGTGAGGTCCGCGAGGACGAGTTCACGGCTGTTGCGGAGGTGGCTTTGAACGATATGTTTGGTTATTCGAGCCAACTGCGCGGTGCTACTCAAGGCAAGGGCGAGTTTAGCATGGAATACAAGGTACCGTAAACGTCTCTTTTTCCATATAATCGGTGTTTTTGACGTTGGGTGCAGAACCACATGCCGGTATTGCCAAATGTTCAGGTTGAGCTGCAGGAGGCTTATCGTAAATCTTTGCCGCACAACAACAAAAAGTAGACTTTAGATGGATGGACGGCCGGGAAGGATATCTCTTTCACTTTCGTTCGTCTGGTCAATACATCGATCTATACGAGACACTAGACATTACATTAGAATTTATTATGAAGCCTGAAGAACCATCGAATATTGGTTCTCATGGCCATGGCAAGCAGTTGGCGATTCCTAAGACTATAATTTTTTTCTCTCGCTTCCCCACCGGATTCTACATAAGGATTCGATCATAACTTTTGGCCCCATCGGAGTCCTCTCGTCAATTGGGTTCAAAACGGCGTCCACATTCCTCACACGACGGGCAGGAGTACTGTTAGTCCTTACCGGCCCGCAACGGGCAGTGATCCAAACATGACCAATCATCATCTCGGACTTCATTCAGAGTAGGCCGGTCCCATAGCACAAAAAGCAATGGCGTCCATCATCACGCCATTCCGCAACACCTACCGCTACCTCGTACGTCTTCCCATCCTTTGACTTCTTCGTCACTTTGTGGCATTGTCTGACGATTGTGCGGCTATTATTTCGACTTTACGACACAAACACAGCAACGTCAGGCGCACGAGTCCCCAGTGCTCTTCTACTCGGTCGTGATGGGAGCATTCGGCCCCGTGCTCGCATTCGGTGTGCCGCCCATCCGCGAATACCTTGGCTATCGTCCGTCAGAACCTTTACCTATTACGTATCCGCGTGCGTCCTTTTCTCCCCTCCCCCTCTCCTTCTTTCCCTTTGCTATGGGCTTAGGTTCAAGTTCTTTGACGTTGACATTTATTTATTTATTTTCATTCGAATTGATAGTTCCGAAGCGACCGAGACGGCCAGTGCAGGGTTATGAGGATGAAGAGTGAAGGATGGAGCGTCCGGGTTATTCTGTTTGATATCTACTAGAGAGAGAGAGAAACAGAGAAGTGGAGTTTACTACTGGCACATTCGGAAGCGAGTCTCATATATTGCCATCACTCGTATTCTATGCGTGTGTATATGCGCAGATGGCAGATGCAGTGCGTACCCTCCCCATTGGTTCATCTATCGAGTGCTTGTTGGCACTTCACCTGTATTGCCACGATGAAGTAGTTTGCTTGGCACTAAAACCGATTTCCGCAAAGACCTGAGAGGTCGATTGATGAATGCGTGCACACTGGCACTACTGTACGACGTATACACCGCTGGAAGGATTCCGGATTAAGTGATAATATCCCACACCATGTTTACGTCATACCTGTCGTCCAAGGGCAACTCAGTCCCAGTTCCACATCCTGCAGTGCCCTTGATCTCTCTCTCTCAACATAATCGAAAATGGCCGAAGACAATCCAAACAAGCCCCGCACCCTCGGTGGCGGTAATGCAAATGAACCTATTCCTTCATCTTGGCCACGTTCAGCAGCATCGTCTGCCCCACGCATCGGCCGCATCGGTGGATGGGGAGGCGGAGGCTCAACGTGCGTCTCGTATCACATAACGATATTCATCTTACTTACCCCAAACTCCTATATTCCGTATGCATATACAGTGGTGGTGGCGGAGGCGGCGGTGGCGGTGGGCGTCGTTTCGCAACTCTGGGCGATGACAGCGACGATGGGGACGACGAGCCGCAGAACTATTTTGCAGGCGGCGAGAGAAGGTAACCCGCTCATTGAATGGTAGATCTTATTATGAACTCTTTTTTCTCTTTCGCAGTGGAATCAATGTCCAGAATCCAGATAGGGATGCTGATGTCCCCGGTCGTAATCTTATGCGCGACCTTTTGGCGCGCGCGCTCAATGATCGCCCCCAAGAGTCCGAGCCCGAAAGAACGGGAGCGCGCGGATCGGCCGCTTTCGCTGGCGCCGGTTACACGCTAGGCTCGGATGACGTCGAGAGCACGTACGTCCCTGATCCGAATGCGCCACCAAACCCAGGTAAGGCCTCGCCACACTAGCAGATTAATTGGTTTTATGTCCGTATTAGCTGAGGAGACCGCAATTCGACATCTTACCTTCTGGCGCGAAGGTTTCAGTGTGGAGGATGGCGAGCTTCGACGATACGACGATCCCGCCCAAGCTCAGATTCTCTCCGAGATCAACGCTGGGTGCGTGCTCCTTTTTGTTGTTTTTTCCTCTCTCCCTTATGACGACCCGTGGCTAGTCGTGCTCCTCCATCCATTCTCAACGTCCTGCCGGGACAACCCGTAGAAGTACGCGTCACAAGACGCACAGAGGAGGATTACGTCTCCATGCCGCGGAGGGGCTTCGCGGGTTCGGGCAGCCGACTCGGCGGTGTCGTCCCTGAGTCTGAGTCTGCGCCTACATCCACATCAGCCGGAATGCCCGGCGCTTTCCCATCGGCAGTGACCTCAACCTCAACTGCACCACCCCCGTCATCGCGGGCGCGTGATCCGGAGAGCGTGTCCACGCGTTTTAGCGTCGATCAGACGAAACCGACGACTAGCGTACAGGTCCGTCTCGCGGATGGCACAAGGTACGAGAGATCTCCGTAGATTGCATTATTTTCTTTTGGTTCTAACGTGTGCTATGCCCGCGCGTCTTGCCTTCGCTATTTTGCTAGAATGGTAGCTCGGATGAATCTGAGTCATACTGTGGGCGACCTTCGAAATTTTATCAATGCGTGAGTTGTCCTTTAAACAATTTCCCTCGTGTCATTCTGCTACTCGATCTGCCTGATATATTTATCCATCTACTCTACGCCAGTTCGCGACCTGAAAATAACGTGCGCCCTTATTCTATCGGGACAACTTTCCCAAACCGCACGCTTGAAGACGACAGTTTGACGATCGAGGCTGCTGGTCTACGCAACAGCGTAATTGTGCAGCGATGGGTCTAATAAAGTACCATTACAGAGGTTTCAGTCGCAGAATGTTCTGTTTTGTTCTGTACCTGTAGACGTTCTGGGGAAGAAAGGGCCAAGTATCACGTCCTCGTTTGTATTTGCTCTCTGTTCCAATGTTATCGAATAGCCTGATGTTTCTTTTCGCCTGTGGGTAACTGTAAAAATCCACCTGACTCGGTAATAGTGGTAAGCTACATTGACCCACCGGTGCTGTACCGTAGTATTTACATGCCTCAACAGTTTGACTTCAAGTTGAGTGGTCAACATATCAACGCTGATGTGTCCAAAGACACCAGAGTCACTACCCTTTTATCAAGGCGCCGTATCTGTGTCCACGTGATAATTACTGTGAATCAGCTTACATAACAAGCTGTGCTTGACACAGGCTCTCATTAGCCTCAGGCTGCCAGTGAGTATGAGTCCTTGCCCGAGTGTGTACTCTCGTTAGCTTGGGGAGATGACTACCTGCGGGATAAAACTGGTTATATGTGTTCTATGGTGCGTTGTTACCGAATACTCCTGTTATCATTCAATGGTTTTCCTTGAGGTCATTGTCATCACTCACCGTGACCAGTGGCATAACCAGCGTTGTTCAGGAGATCTTTCCTCCGAATCAGATACTCTGTTTTCCTAGTCTGTACAGCAGGGATGTGAATTCCCGCTATTGTTGAGAGCCACGTCTCATTCACTCGGGCCTGCTCAACTGCATGATCATGATGAGATGATGTTCATCATATTCTGTGTACGCTACTATCTCCTCCTTGGGGCCGCGGATTGAATATTCTGAGCCAAATGGACTCACCTGCACGGAGGCTCTCTTCATAATGTACTGCCTTGCACGCCAGAAGCGAATAGATCCTCAATAGGCTCAACTCACATGAGTTCTCTACCCCTGTTCAACTTTAAGAGATCAATGTTGGCCAGGACCCAATTTCGAGTGACGGCTCAACCTGCCCTTCCAGACGCCGGTCATGCTTCTGGTCACCTTTCTTGTGCCTTTCGTCGTGCTTGCTACGAGAGTCGTGGCTGGTCCGACCGTTATCCGCGACTCGAATTCTCGCATTTCGTTGTCTATTTCCAGACGCATCACTGGCAACCCCAATGGCAAACTCGACCTTATCCAAAGAGACAGGGAGCACTCGAAGAACTCCGTAAAGCAAGGCCAGCGGCGTAGTTCCTCGACCCCCAACCTCATCCTGAACAACACCGGTTTTATTTATGTGACCAGCGTTGGCGTCGGTGAACCAGCCACCTCCTATGAGTCTTGTCAACTCCCACCTGGCATAGTCTCCTATATCTCCAATCTAGACAACCTCATCCTTGATACCGCGAGTGCCAACATCTGGGTGGGAGCGGACCACTCCTACAAAATGACTTCATCCGGTGCAAAGACAGGCGATTCCATGGTAAGTATCGTGTCGCGTGCGGATCTCTTGCCCGGCTTAAACTAGAACCACGCATGCATGGAATAGGCCGTAAAATATACTAGCACGGCTTATTTCAACGGTAAGTTCTCCTATTAAGATCCATATCTGCTCTATATACACTCTATCCTAGGTTCTGTGTACAAAGATACCGTGATATTTGCACCGGGATTCGCTATTTCTCAACAATCCATAGGCGTTGCTGACCCGGGTGCCAGTAGTCTTGGGGGTTTTGATCCCTTTGACGGGGTCTTGGGGTGAGCACGATCCTCTGTCTGTCTCTGCACTTGTGTCAAAACCCTATCACGGTCCATAGTATTGGCCCCAAAAGATTGTCAGTTGGCACCCTAGATCCTGACAGATCGACTGCCATCCCTACAGTCACGGACAACCTCTTTCAGCAGAGTAAAATTAGTCAGATTCTTGTCGCGTTGTACTTTGAGCCCATGAATCCTACTTCCGTCGAAAACGGCGAGATGACATTTGGCGATACTGACTCTAGCAAATACACAGGAAATATCACCTATTTGTAAGTGTCGCAACAAGATGATGGATGAGATTTCCGCACTCATCTTGGCTTGCACAGTCCCGTTACAGGGACCGATCCAGCCGATAAGTACTGAGGTGTTGACGCGTCCTTTCGATATGGCGACACCTCGGTTATCCTCAACACCACAGCTGGAGTCATCGATACCATAGTCAATCTACTCCTCCTCGCTACAGGTAAGCTGATTTGTAACTCTGGCTCCTACCAAATATGTGTACAGGCTCATATCCCCGGCGTTAGACGCCTATAACCGCTATATGAGCGCGACGGGCGCGGTTTTGGACAAAGGAACGGGCTTGCTCAGCATTACCTCGGCACAGTACGGGAACCTCCAGTCCCTCTTCTTCGACATCGGTGGTACCACATACGAGATAACCCCGAACGCTCAGATCATTCCCCGCGCATTGAACGAATTTATAGGTGGCACGAGCGACGGTATCTACCTAATCGTGCAGGACATTTCATATTCTAGACTGTCTGGGATGGACTTTATCCTTGGCAGGCCTTTCCTAGAGCGGTTTTACACTGTTTTAGACAGTGGGAACAACCGTGTTGGTTTTGCGACTACTCAATTCACCGACGCGGACACCAATTGATACTGTAAGGGATGGCTGGAGGTGGCGTAACCCTTCGCGGTGCTTATGGATCGGAACACGCGTGCGGAAATACTTGTTCTGACGAACTTTGTTTTGTGACTGTAACTACATCTCGATAATTTGTGTAATTGATACCCTTTTCAGTTTACGCGATGGATTCCATTCGTACCTAAGGTCCAACCTTCATTGAGTATCATAAGTCTCCCTAGTCTGCGATGTACCAAGAACTATGGGCTTGCTCGGAACTCGGTTTGTCGGTTGTGAGCGTGAAGCACACTGAGTACAGATAAGATACCCCGTACTGTTACTGTGGGCACTTATTTGAGTACAACTGGTGTCACGGGTACCGAGGTCGTCGCGGAAGCCGAGGCGGGTGTGGAGGGTTGCGTATCACCTCGGCGCCGGCATTGAGAGGAGGTGGAGAAGCGGCTGCATGGGCGCGGTTCATCGGGAGTGGTAGTGGTAGTGGTAGGGCTCAAAGAATAGACAGAAGGGGCTGACCGCTTGTGGCCGGTGAGGTCGGTGAGGACCGAAGCTGAGTCACGTCGTCGCTGAAGGCTCCTGCTCTTTTTTGACTGCGTACCTGTTGAGACAAAATAAATGCATGTACATACTGTACGCTCACAAAAATTATGAAGAACTTACGCAGTTGTTCGTTTTTCCTCCGGTCTTCAAGCTGCCATCTTTGCTCCTGCATTTGCGACAAAATCAGGACTTTGGGGCCCTTGCTTATGCTTGTACCAGAGTAATCTCTCGTCTTTGAAGATGTGAGTTTTCTTGCGCGGATAAGTTGAGGGCCTCGAGGCATGGTAGACAAGGCACAGAGTGGCTGCAACCTGAACCGTGACGAGTCGCCGGAAGAGTGCGGGCCCTGGACGTCCTGGATTCTGAGTCCTGGGCCTTAAGACTACCCTCCCTTGTGACCTCGTCATGTTTCTAGTAGGCCCCTCCGATGTCTCCTAGAAATTCCAAGTGTCCGTAACTTCCTGAAAGAGTTTAGTTTTACTAAAGTGTGCATCTTCACCACCCTGTGTTATCTAAGTTGTCCCTCGGAACAGCACTGGGACGTTACAGCAGTTACTGTATAAGATCAGAATGACAGGATTGACGGGATTAAAGAGTGGGCACCGTGACTGTAGTGTCTACTGCTCGGCTTCTGCCGAAATAATATGTTATGTCATCGCTTTCGGGGATAGAGCCTAATCGACCTAATCCCTCACAGTGTCCTGGCTGTGGCTATTGGAAACGGCAGATACCTACTCGAGATGAAACATACGCACAGAACCCAATCACACATGCCCGATTTCATGAAACACGTCACCACCTCCGTCGACAAATTTTTTATTGTGAGTTCTCACTTCTTCCGTCATGGTGCGCCGCTAATTCGACTCCTTCTCCTTGAGCAATGCCTGAGGGAGGGCTATGTGGGGGACCCTAATTGGCGAATCGGTACAGACAATACTACGCAACGACGCATCCGCAGCTGGATGCCTAGTATCCGTAAACCTGACGCAGCACAGACCTACCACAACCTGTGGAATTGTTTGAGCACATGTCACGTATGCTCAAACGACCCCACAGGCTGTTCGTGTTCCATAGTCATACCGATTTGCACATCTACAGCCTGGAGTTCATCCAGGAAAAGGGTATTGCCCAATTTCGAGTAATTTATCCAAATCCCCCAGCTGGCTCGAATTTTGCAAAATGTTAGTGAGTAACTCAAACTTGAATGTATTACAGTAGCGATTGAGGGTTCTGTTGGCATACACATTGAAGCATGGAGTCACTAGTGTGTTCCCGGCGTCTTTTATATCTGAACGGGTGACCCACGTGGAGTTCATGAAGGCCTGTAAGAGTCCCAGGTGCAGTGGCCTTAGCAAGGTACTCCGGGTACTGATATTTCCTCGTCACAATGCCCTGCATCGTGTCGTGCAACAATCACTTTGGCCCCAGCGGCCCGAAAAGGCCCTATCCTAGTCAATTCACACGAGAATATCATCAACACTACTACTGGAGCATAAACTTCACTCTGCATCCTCGCATCTATAACGTGCACATACGAACAACACAGCTGCTACATACTCGATCCACCCTTCCCGCCGCCACCACCGCCAACAGGGCCTTGACTACCAGACCCCCCGCCGCCCGTACCACCACCCAACACCGCTACTGACGGTCGAGGCGGCAGCGGATGTGGTCCCGGATGGGTCTGTGAAGCCTGCTGCTGTTGCTGCTGGCCACCCTGGATAGAAGCCTTAGCCGCGCGCACTGCGGCAAGTCGATCCATCTTTGGGGATGGTCGCGATGCGAGCGTCGTAAGCATGGACTCCAATGCAGCTAAGTTTTTCGAGGTGGGTGTTGAAGCGGAGTTGGGCGATGCGGATGTGGGCGCGTGTGTGGTGGAAGATGAAGAAGCGGGTACAGCTGCCGTCAGGCGGGGTGTGGAAGGTGATGAGGATGATGGCTGTTGTTTACCGAGTGGGATATTGATTGACACCCGTTGCGCTGGGGAGGACAAAGACACTGATGGATAGTCTATCAAAGTTCCGTGAGCACTATAACCCATATCAGCTCGAACCACGTGAAAAGGCATACCACCTGTCCTTTGTCGTTTAGCCGGTGGGTCCACGTCCATCGCAACAGGCGCATCGTTGGCAATGGCGCCACTCGGCCCCAAAGCGCTTTCGCCCAATCTCTCCAGACGGTCCAAAAAGACGAGATAGTGGCCCATGTGTTCCGACTTCCACATCAAATCCTTCGTCTCTTTGCGTGCCGCCATGCGAAGCGCGCGTAACGCATCCGCTAGCCGTGAGCCCGACAGCTTCTCCTGGAACTCAAAAACGAGCAGCACCATCATCACAAGATCTATCGGAGCTATTGTCACAGGTCCACGGGTCACCTTGAGACAGTTCGGATGCGCCACAACCGTATCGACAAGCAGTTTGTACGTGTGTTGTACCCTCTTCTTCCATGCCGGGTCTAACGGCGCGGTGTCCTTGAGCCATGTGGTCTGTTGAGATGTGGTAGTTGTTGTTCGTTTGATGATCGGTCGTGGGTCAAGTATAGTTTGCAGGGACTGCGCGATCCAACGGAATGCGGCGTCGCGCCGATCGTTAAACCCGAGATTACGGAGGGACATGGCAAATTCTGAGACTAGTTCATGTACGAGCGTCTGCCGTGGCGTAGGGGCTTCTGCCTTCATTTTTTCTGCATGGTTAAGAGCCATGCCCAGTTGTACACGCTGTGAAGGGGTTGTAAATGCAGAAAAAGGAATCGGGCACATTTAAAGCGCACTCGAAATATCTCGCGCTCGTCATCCTCCGATATCTCCATGTACTCGATACAGACAATCTGCTTGTTAGCAAACATCCGCTTGTACTTTGGTGGGAGTTGTTTTCCAGGTTTCCCGGCTTTCAGTTTGTACCAATACTTCCTCTTACTCTCGCTTGCCACAGATCAGCCACGGGCGAAGGACATAAATCATACCATCTTACCTTTCTTTATCTGCACAGGCCAGCCATAGTATGAATAAGCAGAGCGAATAGAGTATCCGAGATTGAAGACGTACGGTAAATCTGTGGGGAGGCTACCGTTGGCAAGCGTACGAGGGACGAGAGAAGAAAGACCCACCATGCCATCCATGAATCTGGAGATTGACCATTTTGCGTAAGTTAGGAAGGTCGGGTCAATAACTGAATCACTTACTTCTGAATGGAGGTCAAACGTTGCTTGCCGTCGATGCAAACCCGCCGTTCCGTACCGTCGGATGATTGGGATACCGCTGGGCACATACATGAGCACTGAACACGACCGAGGAGCAGGAGAGGTTACCGAAGATGATAGGAGGAATATAGAAATTTCGAAAGATAGAGTCGATGAGGCCAATCTGTTTTATTTCTGACCAGACGACATCTGTCACGCGATGGAGGAGGGTTTAACGAGGAAGCGGCGTGTAGGGTAGGGAGGTTTCACATACCGCGTTGATAGTAAGGATCCAGGTCAATTACGCCTTCAATAATCTGATCTAATCCAGGATGTTAGGATGGTTCAGAGAGTTGGCGGTTGGACGTACCGTATAAAGCCTGTGCGGTGTAGGTTGTTGAGCGTGGCGGTCTAAGGACGTTCTTGAAGGAAAAGTCATCATTGTCTGTTTTAGCGCCTGTGGACTTTTTCCTCTTTGCGATGGGGGTGTCGTTTTCCGAGTCTGACGAGTAGTCTGAAGCTGAGGCCATTACAATGAGTCAAACGTTGACTGCGCCCAGTCATTCACAGAGGACGGGGCGTGATCGTGATGTCACATGTCCCCGATCGTGACTCTGACGGTCACCCTCCTCTTCTCCCCGTTCAAAGCACCACTCACAGCAGTCAGGATCGTTCCCTAAGTCGTACGTCACGTTGATGGTGCTTTCATTGAGTTGGCCCTTGGGTGGGACACTACTACTGTATTCGGAACGCCAGGTGCGATTTTCTGCTACAGCGCCTGGCCGTCACTGTCGTTCGCGAGGAGTGTCACAGGCTGCCATATCGGTGAGAAAGTTGTATATTCTGGGCAATGGGCGGGTAAGAATGAGGGAAAGACCCCTTAGTACAACCTCCCCTGTTCGTTTGCTAAATCGCTTCTCCATTTCCCCACCACCTATTCCTGTGGACTTTCGTGACTTCCGTTTCCACTCCTTTTCCGTTATTCCGCTCCATCCGAGGCCAGTGTTTCCGCTTACCCACTGCCGTTTCTCGGACACTGCACCTCCCATGTCTCACAGACCTTTCCTCCCCATTTTCGACCTAGTCATTATTTTGCACTGCTAATTCAAGCTCGTCCAAAACCTTGCCAATATCCTTGCTGTCAGTACTCCCTTTCGCACGATATCAGACCGTTTGGGGACAAGGAGTCGAAACGCGCTCTTCCTGAGCCACCCTTTCTAGCTCCGGAGTGATGGCCGCATGCATGGCTGGGTTTCCTCTTGCACTCCGCAAAATCGACGCCAACGTCAATTGCAAAACCATTGTTTGCCGGCTTTCCTGATCAAGGTTTACAAATCATCGCTGTCCGAGTGGACCTGGCTCACGCAGCAGGTATACCGTCGATACGAGAGAGTTGTTGAAGCAAATTGCAGCGTGAGCTAGACTCGGAGGTACGCCAAGAATTGCCCCATATGGATCAGATAGATTGATATCCCATGTACAGGTCTGTGTCGTGAAGATGGCGGCATCCCGCCTCCTGCTCAGCTGCCAAGAGGACAACCCAGATGGCAAGGATTACCTGGTCATTCTCGATCCCTCCGCCTGTCCCACACCTTCTCTTCGGGGACCTGAGCAATCCGCCGAAAAGTAGGCTGGGTCCACTTTGGTCGGAAGCCATCGCCCAATGCCGGGTTGATTGATTAATTGAAGGGACTAGATAGATGCTTCTTGTTGTGCCATATAAAAAGTTCATATAAAAATCCATATAAAAATTTCCCCGCACAATGTGTTAGAGCAAGAGTGGCATAGTAGTTCTGGATGTAACTGAGGAATGCAAATTAGCATTCCTGAACGCATCTCTTTATTTAAGTTCTAGAAAGAGTCCGGAGTCTCATGAGGGAGCCTTCTGTTCCTCTCTATCTGCACGTTTCCCTCCCAGCCCTTACGGCGTCCCTTGGCACAACACTTCGTCATGTACAGGTTCAGAATATCATCGTGTCTCGGACTGAGAAAGGAAAGTGATATAAGTGCACGCGTGCAATTACATAAGGTCGTCACGGTGAATAATGGAGAAGGGGAAAAATAAGAATGCGACCACATGAAACTGATATATACAGTATATCCTGCGGGAGCCATATTTTTGAGGGATGTTCGGTGTCGCGGAATCATGGACGAAAAGGTCATAGTCGTGGTGGCTAGAAGAGGCGGCAGGGGTAGATGAGTGGGAAGCAGTCCGAGCAATAGATGAACTGCTCGGTGGACCGATGGTGGTTTGCGTGTAGGAGCCGCGGTTCAAGTTTCGGTGTCATTCCCGGCTTCGCCGCTCGCCGACATGATCACGGGGGCATTAGAGGATGGCTTCAAAGGGCCTGAGATACTTGAGATACTACGGAATAGGGTTACAGGGCGCCCTGCGTTCTGGCGGGCATTGATGAATGAGGTGAATGCATCATCAGCATCGCCGCTCAGAAAATATGTGAGCTCCTGCAGTTCAGGTAAAAGCTCAAGAGGAAGCTCTCCGTCCTCCAATCGTAGACAACGAGAGAGTTGCTCGACGAGCCCATCGTCGATGTAAACGGTCTTCACGTTGCTAAACGATCTGAGTAGTTTGTGCCACTCGATCCGGTCGACATCATTGTGCTCTTCAGATGACTGACTGTGTACCTCATGTCCAAGAGTGAGGTGCTCCACCGCAGAGAACACTTGGCTAAGCGCATTGCAAATTTGTGCCACGGATGATACCTGCCAGTCGAGGTGCCAGCAATCAGCCTTTACACCAAAGGCGTCCGTGTCGGCCCCATGGAAAAACATCCCCACTTCAATTTCCTTGTCCTTGAAACTAATCACGGCATTGTCGGGCCTGAGGTTCTCCGTTGTGTTCATAAACTGCGGGAGACGCGGAATGGAAAACGTGAGTTGCTTGAAGAGTTGAATTTTCAGGTCTTCGAGGCGAGGGGTCATGATCCGACAAACAACCGATTCCAAGTAAGCGCTAACGCCTCGGAACCAGAAGAAGCGGAGGTTAGGAAGTGTAATGTGTGTCGTGATTGGCGTGCGTGTGAATTGCCTCTCCACATCACGGTTGGGAACAGGGAATTTAAAGAGGATCACGAGCCTCTCTAGCTGGGGCATAAATGAAATCCATTGGAGCAGGACATTTGGTTGAAAGTAGGCGGATTGGTGATTTATATTAAGATAGAGTGTGACAAGGCTCGCGGCAGTCGGGTGTAATCGAGGTCGTACTGGACAGGCGAAGCCGCGCAGCGTGAGGTGATGTAGATTTGGTGCTTGAAGTGTTTCCGGGAGCATCAAAACCGTGCTGTCCTTCGCCCAAGGATCCACAATCAGGTATTCCAGGATTGGGAATTCCTCATCGATTGCAATGACAAGTTTCCGCACATTCTGAACAGGTAAGATAAGGCGGAGGTGGCGGATGCGATGACGCTGCTCTAGAGCAAGCAGTATCCCCTCTTCATCTTCTGCAGTGATGCCATCTTTACTGTGGTAATCAAGAGTGAGCGGAAGGGGAGGTGAATGTGCGAGCATGATTTCAACGGGCGTGCCAATTGTACAGACGAGTGAAAGACGCAGGTAGGATGCCGAACCAAGTGTGAGGTTTCGCCATCTTTGGCAAACATGTGCGAGTCTATACCACCATCGTCCCTGGTGCCATGACACACTCCCCCCTACTATGAGACGGTCGAGGTCCTTCTCGTCTTCGCCTAAAAAAAAAGGCCGATAGAAGTAAAATATGTTGAGCAGTGAATCATCATCGAGGACATGGATTGATACGACATGCGGTCTATTGTCCATTAATCACAAGTTGGTAAGCATAACAGAAGGAAACGCACCTATTCTGTTTTGCCAGCGACGAGTCACTCATTGTACTTTGCCAGGTTCTTTCAGTGGGTTGAAGGCGAGAGGTGGTTGATAAGTTAAGACCCATGTCCGCGACTCGGAGCAAGTGTTAGAAGTGGTAAGAGAGAGGTTTATGGGAACATTTTGATCTGGGAGGTGATGGGGGCCGGAGCCGTTGCCAGGCGGCGCATGCCTGGCCCACTGGCAGTTCGCAACCCGGCAGCCGCCCTAACCTATACAGATAGCTTCAATCAGGTTCAATGACATGGACAGCTTCTTTCTGCAACTGAGCGTAACTTACTGAGCACTGATCTCGAAAGCTCAATGTTCCTCTTCTCAGTGAACTCAGTCAAATCCATCACCAAGCCCCCAGTATATATACAGTAACTGACTTGAAAACCACAATATTTAGATGCCTCGTGTCTCTTCAATTTCCTAACGCGTCATCACTCTGTAACTCCAGCTTTCAAATGCACGGTCACGGTTCTGTACGTTCGGTAGCCATCACCCAATGCCGAATTGATTGAAGTGACCAGATAGATGCTTTTGGTATGCCGTATAAAACGTTCCCCGCACAATGTGTTGGAGCAAGAGTTAGCATAGCAGGTCTGGACGTAATGAGGAGTGCACCCAGGCTGCACCGACAACGACTGCTTGAGCCGTGGATACAGCAGACTGCTTCCAGCAACATGAAATTGCTCAATTCGTATGTGAGCAAACCCGCTCTTATACACACGCTCAGGCGCAGCACATGCGTCCGAGTCGTTTATGGTCGAGATCCTGGGTAGGTCAGCTGCAGCTGCAACTTCTACAGCTACTATCCTCCTCCTGCAATGAGCGCTGATCTTCGTCGATAGTTGCGACGCGAGAATTGCGAATTTGGAGTACAACGCAGCTATGTTCCTTAGGGCAGATGTCATCTGGTGAAAAGAGGATGGAGGTACTAGTGGACATGGGAACGTGCGTGCTTGAGTGAGTGACGACAAAATCCATTGGGTGGTATGTTAGAAGGAAGGACCAGGGACCACTGGCAGGCCGATGGTACCCGCCCAAGGTCCCAGATCTCGCCTGAAAGCAAACGTCTCAGCGTCGTCACATTCTATAAAGTTAGCACTCCTGAATGCATCTCTTCTAGAAAGAGTCCGGAATCCCGTGAGAGAGCCTTGCGTTCCTCTCTATCCGCACGTCTCCTTCACAACCCTTCCCTACGGCGTCCCTCGGCACAACACTTGCTTATCTCCAGAGACACCATCTAACAGCAGCCGGGGCACACTCCCTATCCCTATAATATTCCAGGTTATCAGCGATAGAGTTGTACAAACATATACAGGTTCAGAATATCATCGTGCCTCGGGCAGAGAAAGAAAAGTGATATAAATGTGCGCGTGCATTACAAAGTCATCCGAGTCGTACGGTATAGTCAGAGTTGTGATCCGGAAAATCAAGGTCGTCGTCGTGAATGATGGAGAGGAGGAAAATAAGAACACGACCACACATGAAACTGATATATATATCCATGGGGGAGCCATATTTTTGAGGGAAGTTCGGTATCGCAAGGTCTTGGATGAAAAAAAAGGTCATAGCCGTGGTGGGGATGGAAGGCGGCAGGGATAAGGGAGTGGGAAGCAGCCCGAGTAACATATGAACTGTTCGGTGGTTCGCATGTAGGAGCCGGGTTTAAGTATCGAGGTCATTCCCAGCCTCACCCCTCGCCGATGTGATCGCGGGGGTTTCAGCCTTGAAGGACGACTCGGGAAGGGCTTGGGCTCAGGTTATAATGGACCAGGGTTACAGGGCGGCCTGCGTTCTGGCGGGAATCGACGAATGAGGTGAATGCATCACCGGTATCGCCACTTCCAAGACATGTGAACTCCTGTAGTTCAGGTAACAGCTCCAGAGGAAGCTCTCCATCCTCCAATCGTAGACAACGAGAGAGTTGCTCGACGAGGCCACCCTCGACGTAAAGGGTCTTCACGTTGCTAAACAATCTGAGTAGTCTGTGCCACTCGATCCGGTCGACATCATTGTGCTCTTCAGATGACCGACTATGTACCTCGTGTCCAAGAGTGAGGTGCTCCACCGAGAACGCTTGGCTAAGTGCATTGCAAATTTGTGCCACGGAAGATACCTGCCAGTCGAGGTGCCAGCAATCAACCGTTACAGTAAAGACAAATGCGTTGGCCTCACGGGAAATCCACACATAAATTTTCTCGTCCATGAACACGATCATGACATTGTTGAACCTGAGGTTCTCCGTTGTGTTCATAAACTGCGCGAGACGTGGAACAGAAAACGTGAGTTGCTTGAAGAGTTGAATTTGCAGGTCTTCGAGGCGAGGGGTCGTGATCCGACAAACAACCGCTTCCAAGTAAGCGCTAACGCCTCGGAACTTGAACAAGCGAAGGTTAGGAAGTGTGATGTGTGTCGTGATTGGCGTATGTGTGAGCTGCCTCTCCACATCACGGTTGGGAACAGGGAATGTAAAGCCGATCGCGAGAA
The DNA here is from genome assembly GCA_963926505.1 of Russula olivacea. NCBI lineage: Eukaryota > Fungi > Basidiomycota > Agaricomycetes > Russulales > Russulaceae > Russula > Russula olivacea. The sequence goes on along the minus strand of OZ004880.1, from coordinate 4,077,399 downwards.
TCTCTAGCTGGGGCATAAATGAAATCCATTGGAGCAGGACATTTGGTTGAAAGTAGGAGGATTGGTGGTCTATTATAAGATCAAGTGTGACAAGGCTCGCGGCAGTCGGGTGTAATCGTGATCGTATTGGACAGGTGAAGCCGCCCAGCATGAGGTGACGTAAATGTGGTGCTTGAAGTGTTTCCGGGAGCACCAAGGCTGTGCTGTTTTCCGTCAAAGGGTACACAATCAGGTATTCCAGGATCGGGAATTCCTCATCGATTGCCATGACAAGCTTCCGCAGATTCTGAACAGGGAAGGAAAGGCGGAGGTGGCGGACGCGATGACGCTGCTCGAGAGCAAGAAATATCCCCTCTTCATCTTCTGCAGTGATGCCATCTTTACTGCCGTAATCAAGAGTGAGTGGAAGGGGAGGTGAATGTGCGAGCATGTTTTCAATGGGCGTGCCATTTGTACAGACGAGTGAAAGACGCAGGTAGGTTGCCGAACCAAGTATAAGGATTCGCCATCTTTGGCAAACATGTGCGAGTCTATACCACCAGCGACCCTGGTTCCATCGCCTCCCCCCAACGAGACGGTACAAGTCACTCTCGCCTTCACCTAAAAAAAATGGGCGATAGAGGTAAAATATGTTGAGCAGTGAATCATCATCGAGGACATGGATCGATACGACATGTGGTCTTTTGCCCATTAATCACAAGCTGGTAAGGATAACAGGTGGAAACGTACCTCTGCCGTTGGAACCCACATATCGTACAGTGGCCGATTCTTTCAGTGGATCGAAGGGGAGAGGTGGTTGATAAGCAAAGACCCATGTTGGCGAGCAAGTGGTTGGAGAGAGAGGCTGGCTGGCCTTGTGTCGTCGTCGTGTAACCCTGATGAGAGGCGCTGTCAGTGGACTGCAGTGCCCGGCACCCTGTTCGCAGGTCTAGATCGCTCTAGATCGCTCAGCCTCAGCTGTCCTAGCCTGGGCGCCTGTGTACGGACAGCATTATTCGGCGGCAACTGCAGTGGGTGTACTGAGCACAGCTGTGATCTCAAGATCTCAACTTTCCTCTGCTCAGTCAATCACCAAGCCGCTAGTATAAATAACTGACCTCGTGTAGAGTACACTTCAATTTCCTATCGCATCATCACTCTGTATTTCCCACTTTCAAATGCATGGTCATGTTCAATTGTCATCACCCAATGCCGACTTGAAGGGGCTAGATAAAATTTATTTTCTTGGTTTGCCGTATGGAAAAGTTCCTCGAGACGTCTCTCTGAATGCTACTCAGCTGGGCCATGTCATTACTGTATATCGTAAGCCATCATCAGATTCCTGCAACCCTATAGCGGGCGGGATCGACATCACAAACGCCTAAGAAAAAGAATGGTGGGGGGCTGAAAAAGTAACGATCCCATCAAAACAACAAGGGAAGAGAGGGGGGTCGCTGGTGTGATTAACGTAAATTCTAGTCACCTTCCCAGGCGGAAAGTGAGGACGGATACAACAACAACAGAGTTCATTTTATAACAAGCAACAACAAAGTTCGTAAATCGTTGGAACGACTCGGAGTTCGTCCCTTGAAGCTCATAGTTCATCATACCATCAATACGGAAACAAGCATCCCCGCCAAGAGGAGAGTCCACAATGTACCGCTGGACGACACCCTCATGGTAATTGCAGACGATGTTTTTTTGCCTGAACTCGCGCTGGCGCTAGCGCTCGGACCCGCGCTGGACACGCTGCTCGAGGAGTTACTGGCGACAGTAAGCTGCCCAGAGATATCTGAAAACAAGAACAAAGAACGGGTATGTGGTGAGCCCATCTCCATGACAGTGCATGGCCGAGACTACGGCGATGGCCTGGATGAACACTCACATTGCTGGAAGTTGGGCAAGGAGTAGTTCGTCTCCTTGTACGGCTGTGTCTTGTTGAGAGCAACTCCGATGGGAACGATGTACTAGTAAAGAAGGGAAAAGGGTTAGCATCTTAGGTCATCACGTTGACAAAGGAGTGCATTGTACCGAAAACGCCGCCTTGAGCCGTGGATACCAGTTGATTGCCTCTTGCATCGTGAAATTATTCAATTTGTGTGTGAGTAGGAGGCCCCCGACCGTGTTAAACGTGCCCGCGCTCAGATTGCTCATGAACAAGCCGTAGTTTGCATCAACATCGGCCGGAGTGACAGTGGCGTTCCCAACCACGGTCCGCGCCAGTCGAACGAGTCATACTTCCAGACGATGGTCTGCAGGCCCAGTTGATTTGCAATATAGCGAATGCGGTCCTATGCCAACAGTTAATATCGTGATATTCGAAGAGCCGGGAAAATGCGGGGGCGGGGCGTACATCAACATCGCCATATGAAGGACGCCAACATGGCTTTTATCTAACCGAGAATAGTTTGGATGAGGACGGGTGGAGTTGACAGTCCGAGGTAGATAGAGTCCTTACCGAGTACCATAGCTCTGTGAATGCATCTTGGCTCTGGAAGGTGGTCACTGAGTGGGAACAGCGGCATTAGATCGTGCTCAATCATAGCAACTACACAAAAGCAGCTCACTGTAACGATGTGACCAAGTGTCTGTCACGCCACCAGAGTGACCAGAAAGTCAACCTTTACTCCACGAGCGCAAATTTCATGGCCGTCCGCAATAACGCGCTGTGCCTCAAGCGGCCAGACGAGAACACTACACCCGATGTAGAACATTGTCGCTTTCTGCTGTTGGCTCAATACAGTAGATAGTTATAGAAGATGGTATGCGTGCAGTTTGGCCCGTCATCGAAGGCGTAGTCCACCTGGGTTCGGGTATGCTCGCCACGCCTGAGGGTAGTCCCAAGACCTTCGATGTCGTACACTGATGGATGGTCCACCCTAATAAGGGAAAATGGTGAGCTACGAGTTCTAACTCATCTGTGACGGGGGAGGCGTAAAGACATGGGTACGGGGTTCTCCGTGCCAAGGTGTCGTAGCTGTCGAACCGCAGTCGCGCGCCTGTGGCATGTCCCCGAAAGCACGAGTCCCGGTCGTGGCTCTGACGGTCACCCTCCTCCCTTCCCCTCTCACCTTCCTGAAATAGCAGAGCAGGGGAGAGAACACACCACTCGCAGCAGGCAGGGTCGTTCCCTGAATCGTACGTCACGTTGATAGTGCTTCAATTGAGCTGACCCTTGAGTGGGATACTGTATTCGGAACGCCAGACGCGATTTTCTGCCACAGCGCTTGGCCGTCACTGTCATTCACGAGGAGAGTCGCAGGCTGCCATATCGTTGGGAAGTTGTGTATATTCTAGGCAATGGGCGGGTAAGAATATACCATGCACTCGGTGTTCGGGTCTTCGTTAAACATTTTAGCGAAGAGCGATAAAGGGCACAGCGAGCGACGATAATGCGTACCAGTGATTTGTGCCTCAGACTGCTCCGTGGTGTGGTCCTGGGCGAAGACAGACGTAGCGACGACGGCAATAGCGGTGAAGAGCTTAAACGCTCGTAAGTCGAACATGGTTCAGGCACTGGGTCGTGATAGGGTCCGACTGATGACGGGGGATGAGGCCGATGAGGGACAGTGACTTCGTGACAAAGCATTGGTGGTATAGATGGGACCACTGTCAGAATCTAATAGGGTATATAACGTCCGCCACCTCGAAAGGGAATGGAGATGGTTGGCGAAGGGACGGAGGGAAACGTGCGGTGTTTTTCCTCTTTGCGATGGGGGTGTTTTCCGAGTCTGACGAGTAGTCTGAAGCTGACGCCATTACAATGAGTCAAACGTGATCGTGATGTCACAAGACTTAATCAACGCGCCGAGGTTGTGACAGTGCGTGACAGGATGCACTCAAGGAAAGCATCGAGTCGAGCTCAGCCCCAAGCGAGCGCGAGCAGACTCAGAAGTGCTGCCAATGCCACTTCATCCGCATCCACAACGTCAAAGCGTGACTCGCTCGCTGCAGAGCTTGAGCGTGGTCGGTCTTTTTCATGCCGTCTTTTAATTGTATCTCTGAGCCACCACAGACCCACAACTCTCCACGGCAAAGAGACAACAGCGTGCACATACGTTAAATACAACCCTTTCTCAGGCGGCCGTTGAACGTAGGCTTGCTGCTGCGGAGACTGCGCGCATACAGCTCGAGACGCGTCTGCGCGAGCGAGACTCGGAAATTGAGCGTCTCGATGCTGACCGACGGTGGCTTGCCGAGCGTGAGCAGGAGGAGAGAGATGAGAAAGAGCGCAATTCGAAGGAGCGCGAGGAAGAAAAAGTAAGCGGCAGAACTATCACCTTCCAATTTCACCGTGCACATTCTAGGACAATTCCGCGTCTAGATAAAACTAGAACAGGATATCCGTTCCCTGCGCTCCGCGTTGAACACACTCCAAGAGGACCATGCCGATCTCCAAGATAAATATGATTCACACTCACACACCACAAACCAAAAGCTCGCCGCACAAGCTGCAGAACTCACGGCCCGCTCGCGCCAAGTCGAGTCCCTCTCCGCAGAGCTACATTCGGCGCATGAAGCAACCGCAACCCACAGCGCCGAGGTTTTGCGTCTGCAATCTGCCCTCGACGCTCAAAAAACCACGCAGACCGACCTCGCGCGACACGAAGCGGAAGAGGCAAGTTGGTCCGTGTTACGCGCCGAACTCACGCGCCAAGCAGAACACTCGCGGCAACTTGAGACAGCACACTCTCGCGCAATGACAGAGTTGAACACTTTGCGCGAACGCCACGCGGCCATGGAGGTACTCCGCGAGGAGAATCGCGCACTCGAACGACGCGCTGCGGCAGCGGATGAATTACGCGAGACCGTCGTGCGCCTCGAAGCGGAAGTGGAGGCTGCGCGCGCCGAGCGCGAAGCATGGTGCGTCTCACTCTTTCCGCAAACCTCGATTTCTAATTTTTTAGGGCGAGGAATGCGGTACCGGATACTCCCTCTGCTACCCCCGTCTCCATCACGCAGAGCCTATCGGTGCTTCGACTCGAACACGCGCACCTCCTCGAAGAACATGGCGCAGACCGCGCCGCGCTGCGTCGGTGTCAAGCCGAGCTCGCTGATGTGCAGACGCGCGAGGTAGATGCGCGCGCGACAGCCGAAACTCTTCTCCATGCTGCGCGTGCCGCGGAGGACCGCGCGACGAGGGCTGAGCGCGCTGCTGCGCTTTCTGAGCGGGAAGCCGGATTTCTGCAGGCACTCAACGTACGTTCATGCCACCGTTATCTCTCATTTCTTATTGCATTCATCTTTCTTGCTACAAATAGGCGAGCTACGCAAACGAAGAAGCTGCGCAAGGTTCGGGTCACATAGACCAGGCCAATGAACAACATGTCAAGGACCTCGAGGCGTTGGTAAACGAGTGCAAGTCGCATATACGCGCGCTCGAGACGGAAATCCAAGAACTAGCCAAACGGCCTGTACTTGACCACGGCTCGGGTCTCCAAGCCCTACGCGACGAACTATCCAACGAGAAGAATGCGCTACAAGAAGCGCGTCGAGGTATGTCGCCAATCCATTATTTCCCTTGTCTCGACTCGAAAAACCGATGACGTGAACTTAAGCGCTGGATGAGAAGGAAGAGGCAATGGAAAAGGACAGAGAAAAGATAGAGGAGCTGGAACAGACGCTGTTCGAGCTCCGTGGCGAGATCGGTGCAGGACGACACGTCCCGCCTGGCGTGCGCGTACTTTCTCTGAGCGCGAACCCAGCTCAGGAATGGGCAGATCTGCGCCAAGCCGCCCTCGACAGACTCAAAGAAGAAAATGCGGCTTTACTCCAACGCCTCTCCACCCTCTCATCGCCCTCCACCTCCAATCCCAATCCTGATCCCTCCACCAACCCCAACGCAACAGCAAAGACGGAGGAGGAACTTCTGGTGCCACGGGCAAGCTGGTTAGCCGTCTGCGAGCAAAAGGCGCAACTGGAAGACGAAATTCGTCAAAAAGAGAAAAGGATGTTGAGGCTGCGGCAAGTCTTCACGGCCAAAACGGCCGAGTTTCGCGAGGCGCTCTCGGCGATATTGGGCGTCAAACTCGCCTTTTACGATAATGGACAGATACGCGTCACGTCGCAGTATGATCTCGGCGCGGCTTTTGTCTTTCAGCCTGCGACGACGCCTTCTGGAGAGGGAGCGGGGGCGGGAGCAAGGATGCAGCTTGTTGCGCAGGGTGAGGGTGGACCGCAAGAACTTCCGCAGTTGATGCGGAATTGGGTGGAGATTGAGCAGAGTATACCTTGTTTCTTGGCTAGCGTCACGCTCGAGTGCTACGACAAGTGGAAGCGGGAACGTGAGTAGTAGGGCGCGGGCTGCATACACGTGTGTATCTATCGTGTCATCGCTACTCTTGTTGTTTTCAATCCATTCCAGTGATAACACCTTTCATCCAATAGTTTAGAAAGGATGTGTGACGGATAGCATTATTGTATGGTAGCTAGTTGGTATCAATGATGTCTAGTCGCTGAGTGTCAGTCGGGACCATGGTAATCTACGAGCCCGTAACGTCCACCCCACCCCGGCAGGCGCGCCGCGCTCTAATTAGTCGACGCGCGCGCGCTTGGTCCCATTCGCCTTGCCGTTCTCTTGTTTGCCACCATCAACGGCGGCAAAATACTCCAGCTTGGCCGTAGGATCCGCACGAATCGTCTTCGCACCCTCCTTCCAATTCGCCGGACAGACTTCCCCATGTTCATCCTATTGCCCATCCGCCAGCCAGCCAGTCAGCACCAAAAAAAATTCTTTAATATTGAAGCCAACGCACAGTGAACTGGAACGCCTGTACGAGACGCAGCGCCTCGTCCACCGAACGTCCGACCGGCAAATCGTTCATGGTGATCTGCCGCAGAACGCCCTTGGGATCGATCAGGTAACTCGCGCGAAGGGCTATTCCCTTTTCCGCGATCAAGCACCCGTAGTCGCGCGCGACGTGCATGTTCCGGTCTGCCAGAAGCGGGATGCGGAGATTGGGCCCGAGACCTCCTGCCGTGCGGGGTTGTTCCGCCCATGCGTAGTGCGAGTATTCAGAGTCGGTCGAGATGGCTGTTAAGTCGCGTCGCGTCGCGTCAAGTTAGTCAAATCGCGTTAGTACGCGTGGCGCTGTGGCCTGGCGCGTAATAATAACTTATGGGTGCACGTACCAAGCACTGTGGTGTTGAGACGCGCAAAGTCGGGCAGCGCGTCGTTGAATGCTAGGATCTCGGTTGGGCATACAAAGGTAAAGTCACTACGAGATTGTGGTGTGGTGTGAATACGGACGGTGATGTGGGCAAGCAAAGACTGGGGGGGCTCACAGGGGGTAGAACATCAGGATCACCCTATAATTTCGACGCGTCAGAACGGCGGACCCATAGGAGGAAGGAGTAATTTTATACTGTACCATTGCCCAGTGTAATCCGACAGCGAGACCTGTTTGAACCCACCGTCGACGAGAGCAGAGACGGTAAAAGTAGGTGCGGGGCTCTGAATGACAGGAGACATCCTTGGGACAGTAAAGAAAGTAAACGGAGGACGGTGGCACGGCTCATTTTTTTATAAGGTTGGGCTCATTCACGGCCCTCCAATGTCATGTGCTTTTGTCACGTTGTGACAGGTGACATCTGTCATCTCGAATTCATTCTCCGCTATGTGCTCATCATTGTTACAATGTCCTTATCAACATCTCTTTCCGATGCTGCCACACACATACAACTTAGTATTGAAGAGAAACCTGATCTAATGGAAGAAATCAACACTGAGATATCTGTTTACCTCAATGCTTTACCACTTGTTTGAGGACTTCAAGGGTCAGCTGCCACCACGGCCACTGCTGCTTCCATGCACAGACTGCACAGTGTTCATGCCGATGCCCTGCAACAAACCTGGGACCCGGTGCATGCAAGCACCAGTGCCGTGCTCGTGCTCGCGTGGGTGCCCATGGGGGTCATGCATGGGTTCATGGTCATCGCTAACAACATTATCATTATCATTATCCTCACCATTATTGATGTTGGTGACTTTGCAGACAAGCTCTTGTCTCGTTTTCTGTTCTTATCCCCCCATCACCTTATCAATGTCTGCCATCAGTGTTGCAGGCAGCATGCGATGGCTTTTATACTTCCATACGACAGTCTTTATTGCTACAGTGATAAGTTATGTCAGAGTGGTTTTGAGCTCCGTCTCAATTACATTTTGGTGGCAAGAACATAAAAATATTATACTACACTTTCTACAAAACATTACCCCAAAATTTCAAACCATCATTTTGACCGCAAAATCTGCCTCTACAATATGATGGTCTCCAATTTCAACAAAAAATCCCTATTCCCAACTAGTTCAAGCAAAGGTGATTTGTCACACTTTGGTCACATGATATCGGAGGGCCGTGAATGAGCCCAACCTTACTAGCGGAGAACCCAGCAGGATGGCGACGGGACAGGACGCGTCTTTTTAGTTTGGTATTATTTACACTCTCGCTTAGCTCGGAGCTTGTATCGTCATTTATAGTTGTGGTATGTGCAATAAGTACACTGGCGCTAGGTTTGGTAGAAGAAGCGTAAAGTCAACTTTTAATGATGCGAAGATGACCCCAGTAAGAACGTGGATGTAGCAGAAAAATGAAATATCCGAAAGAAAAAAAAAAAAAGGTACTCGCCAAGTGGAGCTTCATTATATTTTTTCTCTGCACTTGCTCACGTCACGTCCTAATCGTCCTTTCGCAAGGTATAAACTAAGGAAAGTGGCATAAAATAATTGGGGGCTATTGCGAACCAGCCCTAAATAGAATATAAATAAAAGGAATGGAATTGACTTGAAAAAAGGTGGGGCGGTCCCGCCGACTTTTCTTTTGTGGTGCCTTCATTTTGCGTGTTTAATAGACGCGTACCCATTTCCCTTGCTCAAGCTGCCAACGGGAGCCAGAAGGGAACACGATGCATCGTAAAGCCGATCCTAACGATCGTGATCGCGTCCAGAGCGCTAGTCGCGAGGGTCCTTCCTCCGTCTCTGCAGCGGTCTTAGCGGTCCGCCCAGCGCGTAACCGAAGTGTGCGGAGCGCGCACACATTGGGTAACAGCGTGCCCATTTGCTTGTACAGTACCTGCAATGCGACCTAAACAGTGTGCACATAAAAACACGTCAACGATCAAACGCTACAGAGGGTGTCGGGGTGGGGCAGGGAACGTACCTCATCAGAAGTGCCTTCAAGCTGCAGTTCGAGCACCTCCAAGCCTTCGCCCGTCTCGGCCAACGCACCCAGTAACCGTCCTCTAGTCCTCCTATCCACATCCGCCGCCAAAACCAGACTGAGCATCTTCACCTGACCGCCCCCAGCCCCGAACAAGGCCCCAAAGATCGCCGCAGGCCGCAACCCATCATAAAGTGTGCTCGTCACACGCAGGGTCACCTGCCTCAACGTCAAAAGTCGCCCGTGTGCCAAACAGACGGCAAGACCGGGACTAGCGTCGAGCGAGATGAGATTGGGTATCGCCATTGGGGGCACTTCGCCTGGTCCTGGAGGTACGCCGATAAAGTTGGGAAGGGAGAGATGTTGGATTGTGGGGTTGGAGACGAGGAATTCGTCAAAGAAGGAAAAGGGGAGTGTATCCGTCAACAGGGTAAGATGCGTGAGCCCCCTCGTCGCCCCTGCCGACGACGGTGACGACGACGACGACGACGCCTCCGTTATGGCATCGAGGAGATCTGCATCGTGCACGGGTAACGTAAGGTTCCTCAAGGCGCGCATTGAGCGCAAAGCAAGCGCCAGAGCGAGCCGGAAAGATGCGCCATGCGCGGGTGGATACGCGGGTATTATGAGGGTCGTGACGAGCGCGGCGAGATGCGGCGCCGCTGCAAGTCGGGCCATGCATGCGTCTATGTCATTATCTGAGCAGGAGAGCACGAGTGTGCGGTAGAGCGCGAGTTGTGCCGCGTTGCGGAAGCGCCGGGAGACGAGGGATAAGGTCGGCAGGTCGGCGCGGGGAACATATGGGAAGAACAGTGAGAGTGGTATTGGCGGGTTTTGGCGCGCTTGGAGTCGGGCGTGGCGGGGTGTGCGGGGTGTGCTGGGTGTGTGAGGGACAGAGGAAGGGGTGTGTAGTGTTGGAGATAGGAAGAAAACATCTTTGGGCGGCGGTGCTGGCGGTTCTGAATCTAACTCTGACTCTGGATCTGCAGCTGGTGCCGACGCCGGTACTGGTGCTGGAGTGGGTGCTGGGGAGGTGTCGTTGACGGTACACAGGCGTGCGGGCGAACTGAGCGTGCGAGTACGTCGCGCTACCGGGTACTGGGGAAAGGACGAAGGGGGGGCGGATAACAATACCGATTCAGGACGACCAGCAATTGTCGGTGATCGGGGAAACGCTGGACTCCGCGGAGAGGCAAGGAGGGGGGCGGTAGCAGGTGGCGTTGAAGGCAGCGGATAATCACGCTCCAGGGCGGCAAATTCAAAGTCAGAAATGCTACTAGCGCGCCGTCCGAGACCGCTTGGGGGCCGGATATCCGGCGAAGGAGGGGACGGGGACCTGCTAGGCGAGCGGGGCCACGGGATAGAGGAGATATTCTCGATGGCAGCATATCGACTCTTCCGTCTGCTCCTCATTGAGGCGTGGGTGACCGAGGTGGTGGTGGCCGAGATGGAAGTGGAGGTAGAAGTGGAGGTGGTGCGCATGCGGGGACGGCCCCTGAAGTTCAGGCTGCCGCCGCCTGTGCGCAAATTGAATTTTGAAACGATTGTGGAGACGCGTCTGCGGATGGATATGGATACGGAGGACTGGGAGGTGGACGAGGCCGTTGAAGGAGAGTGCTTGAGACAGGGACTCGGAGTGTCTTTGAGGGCATCAAGGGTTGGTAGAGGTGCCGCAAGGGGAAACGTCGTGCGGATAAAAGAAGGCGGCATTATTATTGCGAAAAGTCGGGTCCTTGCTGCTGAGAAAAAAAGAGAGAGAGAAAGAGAAGGTGGTGGTGTAAGTCAAGTTGAAGACCGCGGGCCTGCCAGCTGCACACGAAGGGGGTAAGAGAGGAAGAGAGGATAACGGGATAACGAGATGCACGGGAGCAGGGCAGTAATAGGTACTTGTACGTGATTTCAAATAAACCGGTCGTAATCGGTCGTGAACGACCAGATCACCTCAGATCTGCTCTGCCCCTTACTCGATCTCTCCGTGGGAACACAATAATGCACCACCACAATGTGCAGTGTGTGGTGAGTGCGGTGACGGCGGTGCAGCAAGCGCAGGATGAAAGTATCATGCCCTCATCGTGGGCCCCATTTGGACTCCATTGTTGTTGGGGGATATCGAACGGCCAAAGTTAGCTCGCCCGCGGTCGTGCTGGCAACTCAACTTGCCAGGGATATTCCAAGGATGTCTTCCCCGTCACATTGCATTGCTGTGTGACACTTCACTTCACTTCTTTGATACCATCACAGCCCGGCAGGGCCAACTTACGTTCATCCCACCAACGCGACTAACGCTCATCTCTATTCTTTTTGTCCATACACTACTCGTATTGTGGCTCCAACGCCACCGACTACTGTAGCAAATGTACAGTATGCGTCGCTTGCCAGCCTTGCCTGCGCCGCTTACTACTACTTGATGAGTGATGACAGCCATCCATGTGTATACTTTTTATCATTTCCCACAGCATCTCATTTTTACATACTGCAACTGATCCCACACACAATTCGTATCATCAGGACAACAACGACTACCAAACTCATGTCTCAAAATTGGGAATTTTTAAACGAATTATAACTCCCATTATATTGCCTTATATTAAGGTTAGAATACCTCACACGTGATTATAATCATTCCTTCATTTCCGCCGACACAGATTTCATTCATAAAGAGTACCAAGCGCCGTCCCGTAAGGTTTGGTATGATACGAATGCCACACTCACACACTCACAACAATAAGATGTTACCCGTATTTGATACGTTGTTGTGCGCACTGTCTCCGCTCCTCCCAACAAACTATCCTCAATTACCTACAGTACCTACTATACAGTCTAGCACAAGTCGGCCGCCGAGCGTAAGATATCCAATAACTCTAGGAAAAGGAGGGGGTAGTGAGGGGAGGTGGTATCCAACTGGGTATCATCATCATTCCTATCAGCTATCAGCGCCAGCTCGTCGTCGCAATCAATTGCACTCCTGATGCAGGCGTCGTGTCCTGCCTGTCCGGGTCCGATTCCCACACGATCTGTTAGTGAGACCCAGTTCAAACAACATGGTCAGCGAGATGAAGAGAAACGGAGCGCTAATGAGAGCGCGCAAGGGAATACCGTACGTCTCCGTTGGTGTCTTTACGGATGAACTTGTACTCGAATTGTGTGTTCGGCGGCAAGTACACCGTTGCACCCCACACGGGGTAATTGGTCGGATCCAGCGGGATCTATACAGCGCAAGTGTTTATCAGTGACCATCGTCATCTCTCAATCAGCGACGGGCGCACGCACCGCGTTGGATGGGTCCCAATTACCAAGCTCCGGCAAACTGCCGACCACAAAGACATTCTACCCACGCCAATATCAGCATCGAGACCGCTTAGCGCCACCAGCTCTCTGAAACAGCAAACCAAGCAGAGGCGTTCGCCACTCACCTCGCCAAATGTGGTTGTCGCGTCTTCAGAGAATACGACCGACACCTGTTGTGCCGTCTCCGGACCTGGCATTCCAACGCCCATCGCACCCGTATGTACAGCAATCGCCTGTCGCGGATAAATGGTGACACTCAAGCTACCACCATAACCGACCGAGAATCTGCAAAAAAACGCCACACGTATTATGAGAGAGTATACATAGAAGAGGACGTCACGTACGCGGTCCCACTACAAATCCCCGGTTTGCTCGGGCCCTCTATAACGTTGCAATATGATCCGGCGGGTAATCCCGTCGCGAATGTTGCGCTCCATGCGGTATCCCGGTTGTTGATAGCTACAAAGCCAAGTGAGCCTGTATGATGCCATGCACGTTATATGTGAGCAAGCCACTTGAACGAAGAAGGGAGTAGTGGTAATGTCGTACCGCGGGCAAAGGCGATCTGTTGGGATGACGGCGCGACCCAGCCCGTGAGCGGGGCGTCGCCTACGTTATTCCGGAACCCGACCATGCCGGCGATGGCGGGCCAGCGGTGCTGGCAAAACCTGTGCATTTACAAAAGTATCGTTACTCATCTGGCGCACTTGTTGTTATTGCGGTCTGTGTGCCTACCACCTGTTAACATCGACGGTGTCCGAGCAGGTTCCCGTTCCTGGAAGAACACCCCGTAGAGTTCATGTAAGGGGGAAGAGGGAAAAATGCATAAGCCGTACCGCCGTTCGGTCCTCCAGCGTCTGCGTTGTGGAAATTGCTGTAGCTCGACAGTACAGAAGGTGTGCCGTATGGATGGGCGCTGCGCGAAAGCAGACAGGACAAATACAATCTACCGTGAGAAACATGTCCCGAACAGACGAGGGGCAGCGGAAGAACATAACTTACAGGGAGAAGACGGTAGCTAACGTGTAGGCGTTTGAAGGCGAGTACGCATTGAGGGAGATAGAGCTCTACGCTAGAGATTAAGTCCCATTATAGCGTAAAAATGGTAATGGTATCATACCCGCTCGGTATCATGGTTGGACACAAAAACGTTTGCATCCGACCCCGCTACCCAGCCTTGGTTATCGAGGTTTTGCAATGTCGCTATTCCATCTCGGAGGAACGCTTCCTTGAAAGTGGTGGTGTAGCGGAACCTGTGGTAGTAATGAAGTGATGAAATGAGCTGCTGCATCTAATATGAAGTGTCGATTTTAAAGGGTTTCTCACTCTTGCACTTCGCCATTTCCGGTATACATATCCGGCGAGACCGCTTCTCCAGCACCCCAGATAACCTTACATAAAACAAAAACCAGCAAAAGAATCAATCAAGGAAGGTACAGGGCACGAAAACTAAACAATGCAAAAAGACGCTAGGTCTCTTACTCACCTCCTGAGTGATGTACGGTCTAGTTGTCAATCTCGCCGCGATATTGGCGATGTCATCTGGTTCAATGTCTACGGGAAGAGCAAGACATATCAGAAACAAAAGATGTTAAAATAAAAACAACAGAGGGAGACATACGCTTCGCCGCGTCCAAACGTAGTCCGTCGACTCCCAGAGAGATGAGATCATTCGTGTACGCTGCGAGCTGCTTACGAACGTATTCCGTCTCCGTTGCCAAACTGGCGCGCAATGCGCCGAGTGAAAAATTGGGAAGAGGGGGACGTAGGAAAAAAGCAATGCAAAACCGCCTTATCAACACCCTGCACACAATGACCTCGTAACATACGTACTCAGCGAGCCCACCGAGTTGGCAGGTCCAGACTTCCTGTGCATTGCCATAGTTGATGATATTGTCGTCGGATTCGAGGCCGCAGTGGTGGAAATCCGAATAGTTGTAAATATTGGGATAATCGTAATATGTAAAGTCTAGACGCGTAAATTGATTGTAAGTGAAAGCCGGCGCAGATGTGGTGAATCACGAACTGCTTCCTGCAACGCCAACCCCAGAAGTTTGCGACGTCATATGGTTCCATATCGTATCTGGATACATACGAGAAAAGAACGACGGGTCAACAAGATTTCATGTGGGTGAGAAAGAGCTCGTTTCTTTTCGACTTACCGGCTATGACTTTGACGCCAGCCGCATGACATGTAGTGATCATGTTCTGGTACTGGGATCGATTGCCGCGTTTGGACGTGAGGATGTACGAGACGGGCTGATAATCCGTCCACCACTCGGGACCCTGGACGTGTTCCTGCGCAGGGCTCACTGCGGAGAAACACGTCAGCGAGGAACGAGGAAGGAGCATCGTCTCGTCAGGTTCGATTCATTGGGATATAATACTTTTTTTACTTTACCTTGGACAAATCCATAGCCAGCTGGACCGAGAAAACTCGTACATTCCGCAGCGACGCTATCCCAATCCCATTCGAACATCTGGGCGATGACAACTGACCCGCACAACGAGCAATTCGCGATGAGCAGATGCATCTGATGAAGTGCGGTAGTTGCGTGTGCCTTTACCTTTACTGGCGGGTTGTTGGCGCCCTGTATTGGTATGAGGCATCGCGAGCGCGAGCGCGACGGACGCGATGATTGAAAAGAGAGACTGAAAGCGCGCCATCGCTCGCAACGTTGGCGGCTATGATTTAGTTTGATTCGTTCGAGGGGAAAGAGTGTGAAGGTGAGAGAAGAGGAAGTGGGTCCGGTCGACCTTGACCGATGCTCGCGTAACGACCATTGATCATGGACCTAAAGGCTATTTATCTTTGACAACGCGGCTGGCAGCCGATGGGGGTGGCTGACAGTCTAATTTAGCCTGCGGTTCTTCGAGGCTCTTTTCTTGTCAAGTTGGGTTTCTGGTTTCTTCTGCGATCATCATCCTTTGTGGACTACTTGACCTTGCCTCTAGCGTGAATAACCCAGTAGAGTCCGCATATTACCATAGCCCATTGATCGACATTGCCGATGACAGTTGCCAGTGAGCCGGTCCGAGTCTACCTGTCGAGACCATTCATGCCACTGGCACTGACATGCATCATGCATCACGCAAGACCAATATTGTCCACAGAACGAGATGAAAACCGCCTTGTTCGCACTTGGTGGCACCATCACGGTATAGGCCGTGCACTGCATGGGGTGATCAAAGAGTCAAAGAAAGTTACAGTGAGGGGTGGCAGGTGAGATGGGACGAGATTGACAGCGAACGTCCAACTCGGAGTCGGGTTACGTGTCACCTCTGAACATCACCTCAAGTTCTTTCCACCCATGTCGTCCCCCTCCGCAATCTGGCGGCTCGCCATTTAGTACCCAGACTTTCTGTCGCGTTGTCCCCCTCTAAGACCACTGATACTAACCGGCCTGACCCGTGATTCTGTCCCTTTGTAGTTGTGATCTCATCAGCGTCGCTACCGACCGAAATGCCCGCACTAACGGCTGAAAGAGCTGAATTCATGCAACTTATCGTGTGTTGGGCGTATCAGCGTTGTCACTTCTGATGCAGGGTCTGGGGGTGTCCAAGTCCGGTGCGCGCTAATCTGAGTTTGCGTGTGAAGAGTTTTATTTGAAGGCCTTTGCAGTTACACTTAGCCCCCACAACATATCATGTCCAATCCTTCGAACACATTGACATCGCCTCAAATCAGTGCTGCAGCTCCTTCGGGACCTGCAGCGTCAAACTCCGCACCTCGAGCTCGAGCTCGAGCTCCCGCCGACGTCATCACTTATTCCTATGCCTCGCGATTGGTGTACGTTGCCCCAGCGGTGACCTACGATGTACGTCCCCTTCCCATCTACCGCATTTCCATGTTTGCTCCGAGCAAAACGTTTTTACTGATCGACCTTCTTGGCGCATCCAGGAGGCCGTCTATATCGCCAAGGAGTCCTTCCGGGAGCTCAAGGACGTCGATCCCGAGCGAGTCAGCTTCGAGATCAAAGTCAACCTCCCGAAAACGCAAGAGTCCAGGACGGCGGAGATTGGGCGTTCGGCCTGGCCCGTCGTGGTAGCGTCGCTCGCCCTGTTCGAAATCGTGGAAATACGCCTGGCCCCTGTGGCCCCCGAGACTGCACTTTCCAGTTCTCAAGCTTCGGCCGTTGAGCCACCTCCTTATGCTCCCGAAAAGAGCGAATATGCAGATTCGCAGAAGATTGTCCCCCCGTATGGGCCACAAATCCAAAGCTCGCAATCACCCTCACCACCATGCCTTATAACTCGTATTGTAAACTTTTTCACCCCCAAGTCCTCTCGAGGTCGTCTTTCCCCTTAGCTATTCGTCTGCGGAGGACATCATCGGGCTTCAAATTTCAAGCCTCGGGGTCCACTTCACCAATGCATGCTGCATATTTCCTGTCCCATGCGTGAATAAACACGAGGCGTTGGAAGTGGGTTACAGTGCTTGTCAATGAGGGTCTTTGTAATGCTGTATTCCAATGCTGTACTATATGTAAACCAAGTGCGATCTTGAAATAGACAAGGGAAACGAGAAGCGAGTCCCAGTTCACCACAGCCAACACAGCCGTACCCGTAGTCAATATCCCGAGGACCAAGTTGTCCACACTGGCGGACAAGATCGAAAATTTACCTTCTTATTCGATGTTGGGGGTTCTGTATGACCATGCATTGCACAATATGACCACTGGTCAGCTATGTACAAATGAGAACTCCCAGCGATGATATGTGATGGCCGAGTCAGGCCCAATTCTGTTGCCACGCACCTCTTCTCTCCGCCAGCTCTTTGAGATCATGTCGCCCTTCTTCCAGCTACAATCTGGCGGCGCGCCATTTATAACAGACTCTTTTTCTCTCCCCAATGCAACGCGTTATCCTCCACTGGCAAGACTATCCGCGCTGACCCGTGATTCTGGATTGGCCCAAAAACTTGAACCAATCGATACGATGATATCCTCCTCTGGCATCACACCGCGTCCAACGCAATATCTGCGATTTAACGACCATCCAAACCATCCACCGCCACACCTTGTGGAAATCAGAACGGGACAACTGAGTCACCATATACTGTAAGTCTCGAACAAGTCCCAGATGGGTCAATAGTAGAGCGCTTCTTGGATGTGAGCGCAATATTCGAAAATCGCTGTGAGTACTGTACCCCAATCATCCCATCGGTGTCTGTACCGACTGAACTGCCCCCACCAGTGGTTGAAAGAGCTGAATATGCGCAGCATACCGTGTACTGGGCATAATAGCATCGCCAACTAGTCCCACATTACACCCATTATGCATTATGACCCATACCACACCCACACCTATCATGTCCGATCATTCCAATGCGTTGAATGTTGGGCCATTGTCTCAAATCAATTCTGCAGTTCCTCCAGGACCGGCAACATCGAGCTCTGCACCTTGTGCTCCCGCTGATGTCATCGCGTATTCCTACACCTCAAGAATGGTGTATGTCATCTCAGAAGAGACCTACTACGTTCATCCCCTTCCCATCTAGCACCGATTTGCTTGCCTCCGAGCAAACATTTTCCTGATGGATGTTCTTTGTATCCCCTGCCCGTTTCCTTCACTCTGTGAGTATCTGTGTCAGTGTTGGTGTCTGAGTCCGTTGCTAATTTATGCAGATGGCAAATCTCCTTCGCCTCCCAAAATCTGCCAGTAATTGGACAAGAAGCGACCTCATTGCATACCATATACAGATAGAATATCAGGACGCATTCACATTCTTTGGACTTGCAGAACTTCCTCCTCCTCAGGTCAATCATCATGTAGGGCTGCGAACCGTACCGTAACGGTTTATGGCCGTACTACGATGGGTCAGTATGGGTGGGCTGCCGACCTCCACCCGTACCGTAAAGTTCAACTTAACACCCTATATGGTACGGTACGGGTAGTCATACGGCCGTAAATGGCTGTACGGGCCGTACAGCAAATGTATATTCGATTATTTCGATAAACTACTGAGTATTATGAACTTTTTGTTATTTGCTAAAGCGGGACTGTTCCCATGGCCTGGGCCATCGTTGTGTAGTGCGAGAGAAAGGTTGGTGTCGAGCGTGGGGTGAGTGCTACGCCAGGAGACGGTTGAGGAGCGTAGTCTGGGGCCTGAGTTGCGGGACGTGCGTGTTTGGGCTTCTGAGTTGTGCGCACTTGATGCGCCCTTGGGGTCGCCCGTGTGTTGTCCAATCCTTGACTGTTGGTATTGCGAGTGCACTGGACTTGCACGCGCATCTTGTTTTACAAGGAGAGTTGATGTTGATGTTGGTGTTGATGTTAGTGGTGGTTGCGGCGTTTGCGGAGGGAGGAGGGGGTGGGGTGTGTGTGTGTGTGCGGTAGTGGTAGTGGTAGTAGTGGCTGTGGTGGTGATGGTGGAGGGTGGTGACGGTGGCGGTAGGTGGCAGGCGGACGTGAGTGTGCGGTGCATTGGTTGAGACTGGCGATTGGACTGGTGTGTGAACAGGCAGTGTGTATATCTAAGGCAGGCTGGGCAGGCACAACGATTTGTATACTATGAAGACTGAGTAACTACGCTATTTGTCAATACCACCCACATGCGAAAGCCTCAACTGCTGCTTAATGAGCATTAATGTGCGAATGGTCTCTGGTTGGAGACTTGCACATCGCAGTGATATAGTCCCCCAGAGAAGATCCGCTCAACTGCAACAGCAGAACCTGGTGAGGAGCGCATAAGCATTCACATTAAAGAGAAGTGAAAGAATACATACCGGGAATTGTCAACAAATCCCGAGCGGTCCACCGGGGAAAGTGTATGGCACTCTGGGTGTGTACACATTCGGATCATAGATGCCTGGGTTGTTGTCATTGTATGTGCCCGGCAAGGAGACGGTTTGGTTGGGCTTGCCCGTCTGCAAGTCGCTGATGCGGTATGCCAGCCACCGTGTGTCTCGATTACGAGTCGATACTGCATATGGCCATTTTCCGGTGCCCTCAGCGTTGGTCTTTGACTGATGAGCTGGAAGAGTTGTGGTGTATGAATATGATTTGATTGAGGAAGGTTATATGCATATTATACAATTCGTTGAGTCGAGGGGCATTGATCCGGGCCAACTTGAAGATCTTGGTGGAGTCACTGGAGTGCGAATGCTGATCATCTTCTGTCCATGCAAGGACCTTCTTGTTGACTTTGAGGACATGCCACATGCGCTGACATAACGTGAGATGATAACCAAGTTGACGGACCGCTCGCAACACGTACCGCCGACTGTTTCCTTTCTTTTCCCTTTACCCACAGTACAAGTAGGGCATAGTATAGGGTATCCATGTTCATTGAGGTGGGCGGTGGCTTGTCCGCGAAGGCATTCGTGGCAGAAGGCATGTCCACAAGGATCGGGACGAGCGATTGAATCATCAGGCATCTCTTCCATGCATATCCCGCACTCGAACAATCATTGGGTAGACTTGGCAAGCTCGGCGCGCTGCGCAGAGAGCACGCGGTCTTCTTTGTCAAATTCGTTCTGCAGCCGCATCACCTTGAGAATACTATCGTCGCGATCAGGGGGTGGAGTCGGTGGCTTGCCAAGGTGACCGAGGGCGCGACTGGGAGATCAATGGTAGGAAGAAGCTCGGGAAGCCGATGGGCAGTACCCTCGATCGAGGGGCTAACAATCATCCCAGCACCATTGGGATAGGATGGACGCAGTGAGAGTCGAAAATAATGAACACGTTCCGGGTTGGCGGGGGTCGCAAGTCGTAGTTTCAGGCAGGCGATAATCTCAGGAGGGCGGGTGATAATGATGACGGCTGATGAGTTGAGGTTGTTCAATTCCCTTTACTTGATGACCATCATCGGGGTCATTGGTCACTGTGAATTCAAATAGAATAGCAATGCCGTGTACTTACATGAGTAAAGATTTGAACTTGGACTGAGCCTTGCCTCCTCTGGCCAGGGGAAGTTGAATTTGTTGAGGTCGAGAACATCATAGTGTTCCTGAAGTTTCAAATTGACGATTTCTTTAATAAACTCCAGAACATTCTCGCGAGCGGATGGCATCCCTGGAAAATTGGGGAATTCGTCGAGAACGTCGACAATGATATAAATTTGGCCTTGTCCTGGCAGACTCAGCATTTCCGCCAAACATTTTTTCAGTGCGGAATCCCAGAAATCAAAGTAATAGTAGGCCATCGTGGCCAATCCAGCTGCATGCCCTTGACATCTTGGATGATTGCGGATCTAGCAGGCCCTATGAATCACCTCGAACAATCCAATAAAGTTATGACATACAGAAGTGTGCTCTTTCCTGCCCCGCTGTACGATCAACAAGTTATAGATGTAGGGCACTCAGAGAGGTCCCAGAGGGCATCGTAACTTGATGTGACCCCACTGGCGGCCAGGCAAACACTATACCTTGATGTTGCCGAGGACAGTTTATGGATTGGAGGCTTTGGAGCGTGGCGGATGTTTTGGCTGTCGTTGGCAAGGAGGTGTTGCCTTGTTAGTTTTGGTCACGTGAATCATACGGCCGTTGACAGCCGTTTTCACCCGTAATTGTACGGTGGAGTACAGTATACGGCCGTACAGGGTACGGCCGTTTGAAAGTTGATTTTGGTTACCGACGGTACGGTAACGGGACCCGTACTAGTCCGGCTGTATGGCCATCATGTACAGTTACGGCACGCAGCCCTAGGTCAATCACTGCGGAAACGAGTTTATTTGCGAAGGATAAAGTGCATGGAAAATACATAATAATGACACCATAAGCTAACTTATCATATTTTCTGACTCTAATCCGACCATTTTCATACCGTGTGATTCTCAGGTCCCACCGCGTGCATTCTCCGACCCTAAGGAGAGGTCTGCTTTGGGACTCGGTCACATAAACCGCACCTTTTCTTCCCCTCTTCTTGTTCCTCACTCCCTTTTTCAAGCTGATCATATTCTAGGCTGTCTTTTGAGCACACAATGCTTTTCACATGCTTTTCCATGTCAGCCTAGCTCAAACAACAAACAACATGGTGCGTTTTTTTTCCAAGTCATTCGTCCCTGTGCTCAACCACACATACCAGCATCACCCAACCAGGCCAACCCCGACTCAAGACCGCAAGGCCATCCCAATGACTCTTCCATAAACATGGACAGTGATTCCGACACGACGCCCACTAAATTGAATGCCGTACCGACTCCCTCTTCTGAAGACGTGAAGAACTACTTCGCGCCACGCGGTCGTGCGTCGAGCAATGTGAGCGCGACGTCCTCGGTGCCTGGCGGTGTTGGTGCTCCCCATTTGCAACGGCGACGGAGTAGTTTGAGCATCGCAAATAACGGGCTGAATGCCGTCAAGAGTCCGCAGCGAAGTGCAGGCATGGCTCTGCAGTGCACTGCACTCATGAGTCCCGGCGGCCGTGTGCGCAGCGGCAGTACAGGTATGGGCTCAGTTGATCTGTCGCGTATTGATGGTGAAGGACACGCGCTAGTTCCAAGTAGAGTAGGCAGTGGACGTTCTCGAAGTGGAAGTACAGGTGGCGCGATGCTGTGAGCAGTTGACGGCCCTTCTCTTCCACTCCCTTTCGCTGACTTCGCTCTTTTTAGCGCACGCCGTGCACTCCGCAAGCCACCTTCCGTTCCACCACCAAACGTACCGCTTCCACCACTCCCTACCACGGTGGCTGTGACAGAGGTTGTACAGCGCCGTCCCCTCGTGCATCGTGCACGTACCTCCGAAAACTTCCCCCTGCTTAATGTCACTACTCTAAACTTGGGTCCGAACTCATCCGCATTTCTCGAGCCTGCTCTTGATTTCACGAACAATTTGAAGGCCATGACTGCCAAGGGCAACAGTCCCCTGTCCTCCAGTCCGCTGGCAGAGCTGTCTCCCTTTTGGGGCTCCAGTCTGCGGATGAATGAAAACTGACAGTCTGCTTCTCTGTGAGCATCCTCTCAACCCTGCTCACCCTTTCCAAGGTGCATTCAGACTAGTATAGTGCCTGCATACAAGCAAGTCCCGGATTGGTGGTACTTGACGATATTTGAATTGTGATCTCAAGGTTAGAACCCTCCCGCCCTGCCTTCCACTGGCTGACAGCACAGCAACCCAGATATATGACTTTGGTCTTGCCCGAACACAGGATCCATAGATGATTGACTACATGTCTACGTGTTATTATTGGGCCCCCGGGATCGTGATGGCAAGTACAATGTGGTGGAGTATTCCGAGATTTTGACCACGCAAGCCAAAGCGCGTGACACGACGGGTGAGCTGCTCTTCCACGCAGGCAACATTGTGAACTACTTCTACACAATGGCTTTCCTTCGGCATAGCAGCCTTTGAAGAAGACCTTGTGTTCCACATCGCGTGCAAGAAGATCCCGCATGTACCACTCTTGGACGGTGCATCGATCAAACCGATGAAGCCAAACGGTATGAAACATGAGCTGTTCGTAGGGCACAAGGGGCGAGGGGCGAGGGAGGGAAGGAAGGAAAATAGGGCCAGCGCTGTAGCGGCCAGTAGCATACTTCTACTTTTTTTTTCTGACTATAATGACACCATTTTCTGCAACAAAACCCATACTGAGCGGACCCTGAGCAGATTAAAAAGAGCATATAAAGACAACGTGGCTTATCTCCGATGTCAAAAAGCTGACACTGAGAATAGGTTCAGGAAGACCCTAGAGCAATGATCTTTAGTGTCTCTAAATGTATTCTTTACTGACATGGACTGATAAGATTATGTTACATTTGCATTGATCGGAAAAGGGCATCTTTACATGACATAATCAGACCATAAAGCGCTCTGCAAATAAACTTGTTTCCACAGTGAATGATGATGCTTTCCTCGATACTCTTCATTGGCAATAGCGGCCTGAGCAGTAAGTTAGTGCTCAGGCTGCTATTGCCAATGGGCATCAACCAGGCACCATCTGTCTGCTTTGTCAGATGGAATTGGTGATGGACGTTGCTCCTGGTGTCAATGAAGCTCTTGTTCACTTTTCAATGGACCTTCTGCATTTCATTGGTTATGCAATTCCTGTTGAAGACATGGCTGTGGTCCCTAAACAGATTTTCTGGTCCTGGGCCAGTGGAATGAGGATGCATGCAAGGGCCAGTGAATCAGCTTGGAGGTCCACGTTGATACGCATGGTACCGGGCTGTACACATGGATGCGACATATCCGATGCAACACCTCCAATGCGATGTGACACCTCCGACCCGATGTGACATGTCCGACCCGATGCGACACCTCCGACCCGATGTGACATGTCTGATCCGATGCGACATGTCCAATCTGATGTGACACTCACTGCGATGTGATGCGACAGGGTGACCCTATAGGGGCATGGCCAACCACCACACTCACTCTAGCTCAAAAGCGCTCACTGTAGGCTGATCAGATGGCCTAAAACAGACACAAGGCAACTCCCCGATCAAGCACAAAGCCAGGTGACACCAGAAAGAGTGGAAACACTCTAGATAGCGCCAAATCACCAATAAGGCCGAAAGCAGCCAAATCGCACCTAAAGCGGCGTCAGAATCGCTAGTCACCACATCTGAGATGTTACCAGAGTGTCGGACCAGGGGTAGGAGGCTAGAGCGACGCTTAGAAACAGTATTTAAAGTGTTTCCGATAGATAGTCTTCAGTAGTAACCCAGGGTAGCTCAGAATAGCCCCAAGGTGTACAGAGAGCATTCCCCCTTCATTTCTCATCTGATTCTCTTCATCAGTGTCACGTTTTGGAGCGCGCAACAAGCGCCATCTTTGGACACTCAGTGCACGACCAGCGCCATCGGCGCAACACAGAAGTGCACCCTTTAGCGTCGCTCCCGATCCTAGGGCCCATCATCCCATCGGAGCTTCATATAGCTCATCCCAGCAATTCCAGTCGCAGCAGTGCGATTCAGGGCAGCCTTAGGTCGCACTAGGGTGATACCCTGTCGCACAGTGTTGCAGAGGCAGCGCTCCACAGCACAAGGCTGATACTGTGACCTCAGACCCACAAGAAGCGTTAGTAGGTGGTTTGCTCATGCAGAGCGGCTGCTGAGCGCATCAACGTTGTGCTCAAAGACCACTGACAGCAAGCATGCAGGGCCACAGAGATTGGGTGGAAAGCCTGGACTTTTGTGACACTATTGCTCACCTGGTTTGAAATCATGGAAATGGAAATACATGTGCTGCACCTTCATTTGTGTGTTCCATCGCTTTAGGCCACCCTTGCAGTGCCTATCCTAGTGTTGCCTCAACCAGACTTTGGGGTTTTGGCATTTTTGAAATAACGTGACACCATGTACTCTGATTGCTTAGTCATCTTAAGTGACCCATCGACTTTTGAGGTTGCGGATCCACATAAATATTTTTGGAATTTTACAAAATTTATTGGGCCCAATATGGCTGTTGACTCGTTTTTGCCAACCAACTGATCAAAAATGAGTCAACAGCCATATCACATCCAATAAATTTTGTAAACTTCCAAAAATATTTATGTGGATCCACAACCTCAAAAGTCGATGGGTCACTTAAGATGACTAAGCAATCAGAGTACATGGTGTCACGTTATTTCAAAAATGCCAAAACCCCAAAGTCTGGTTGAGGCAACACTAGCCTATCCATGTTTGTTTCAAGTCTGAATGCAGGGATGTCACCATCATTGACATCATTGAAAAGACGAGAGACAAGGCATGCAGATGCAACTACTGGTGATGTGTGTGTCACGATATGCAATGTTGACTTTGATGGTTTCAAAGTTTTCATAGTATTCTGTCCAAGCGAATATGGTAGTTTTAAGGTAATAATAAGTATTTATGACTCATAGATTCATTTTGGAATAGAGGCCAGCTTTCAGAAAATCTGGGATCCATGACAGACTACTATCTAACCCCCATTACCAGTCCAACACCTCCTTGAGGGCAGCCTGTGTTTGGCAGGCATCAATGAATCAGGTGAATGGATTACCAGTATCGCAGCTTCCAAAATATGTGAGCTCCTGCTGTTCAGGTAAAAGCTCAAGAAGAAGCCTTCTATCCTCTAGACCATGACACTGTGTATTATTGTGACTGGGGAGGTGCTGGAGAACATGAAAATGCCTTGTGCGAGGGGGCATACATAGTCATGTTCCCTGCCTGGTGATCTGACAAACAATTGCTTCCAAGTAAGCTAATGCCTTGGAAACAAAAGTGGCAAAGGTTCGGAAGGGTAATGAGTGTTGTGATTGGCAGATGCGTGGGATGCCTCTCAACATCACGGTTAGTATCAGCGAGTCATCAGCAAAATCCAAAATATCTTAGTGCACTTAGCTTGCTTATCTCACAGACAAGCACACCAAGCAGCCTCCCCTGCTTGTTAGGAGAATCAGAATTGACCAGAGATATCATAATATAGAATATACATCATGGTAGTATTGTATCCATGAGCCACAGCTGTGATGCTGTAACTCTAGATCAAACTGATCATGTATTCACCCCAAGTCATCCTAAGACAAAACATCATATAACATAGTAGGGAATCCTCCCAAACTTCAGGTAAGTGCTCATGACTAAAAGTTAGTTGGACAATGAAGGCATGGATCGTAAGAGGCAAGAAAGCTACAGTAGATTCCTCCAGTGAAGTTTATTGTAAGCAACAATGACATAGAAACCAAGTTGACCTGCTCTCTGGCGTGATGAGGACCAGTAATGAACAATATGTAGCCCAGCATGTGTAGTGCTGCATATGATCATAGGTGAAACCCAATTCCCTGCACTGGCGTAGTGTGCATGATGTGACAAGTTGCTGTATGATGCAGTACAACTAGTTGATTTGGGATGAAAAGATCCACCTCCTTAAGCGCCTATTGCTGCCCAACACACTCGCCTCCGCATATGGCTTGCCCAGTCTTTCGAGACCTTCTTGGGCCATTGCGAATGCAGACCGCGCCACATCGTCAACGGGTGTACCATCAAGGATCGACTTCACAAAGACCTTCGGGTCGTATATTTCGTTCGCATCCTCTCCAGGAGCTTGTCCGGCCTCTGGATGTTTTCCTATCCAGTGCGATTTGAAGGCATATTTACGATGACCCGTCCAGGTACAACCCTGGAATGGGCAATGAATCGAATCCGGAAGGTGCATTTTGATGTGTCGGTTTAGCTCTTGCACACGGCCGATTGTGCGTTGACAAACAGGGCATCTATGTCTCAGCATCACAGGGTGGTTTGTGTTCTGGCGGGCATCGATGAATGAGGTGAATGCATCAGTATCGGGGCTTCTAAAATATGTTAGCTCCTGCAGTTCAGGTAAAAGCTCAAGAGGAAGCTCTCCGTCCTCCAATCGTAGACAGCGAGAGAGTTTCTCGACGAGCCCATCCCCGATGTGAAAGGTCTTCACGTTGCTAAACGATCTGAGTAGTTTGCGCCACTCGATCCGGTCGAGATCATTGTGCTCTTCAGATGACTGATTAGGTACCTCGTGTTCAAGAGTGAGATACCCCACCGCAGAGAACACTTGGCTAAGCGCATTGCAAATTTGTGCTACGGAAGATACCTGCCAGTCGAGGTGCCAGCAATCAACCGTTACAGCAAAGGCACACGTGTCGGCCTCACGGAAAAACGTCAGCACGTCAATTTGCTTGTCCTTGAACTTGATCAGGGCTTTGTCGAACCTGAGGCTCTCTATTGTGTGCATAAACTGCGCGAGACGTGGAACGGAAAACGTGAGTTGCTTGAAGAGTCGAATTTTCAGGTCTTCCAGGCGGGGGGCCGTGATCCGACAAACAACTGCCTCCAAGTAAGCGCTAACGCCTCGGAACGAGAACAAGCGAAGGTTGGGAAGTGTAATGGGTGTCGTGATTGGTGTATGTGTGAGTTGCCTCTCCACATCACGGTTGGGAACAGCGAATGTAAAGAGGATCGCAAGACTCTCCAGCAGGGGCATAGATGAAATCCATTGGAGCAGGATATTTGGTTGAAAGTAGGGGGATTGGTGATTTATCATAAGATAGAGTGTGACAAGGCTCGCGGCAGTCGGGTGTAATCGAGGTCGTATTGGACAGGCGAAGCCGCTCAGCGCGAGATGACGTAAATGTGGTGCTTGAAGTGTTCCCGGGAGCCCCAAGGCCGTGCTGTTCTTCGTCAAAGGGTACACGATCAGGTATTCCAGGATCGGGAATTCCTCATCGATGGCCATGACAAGCTTCGGCAGATTCTGAAGAGGGAAGAGAAGGCGGAGGTGGCGGACGCGGTGACGCTGCTCGAGAGCAAGCAATATCCCCTCTTCGTCTTCTGCAGTGATGCCATTTTCACTGCGGTAATCGACAGTGAGCGGAAGGGGGGGTGAATGTTCCAGCATGTTTGCAACGGGGGTGCCATTTGTACAGATGAGCGAAAGACGCAGGTAGGATGACGAACCAAGTATGACGTTTCGCCATCTTTTGCAAACATGTGCGAGTCCATACCACCAGCGCCCCTGGACCCATGGCTGGTCTTCCCTGTCGAAACGCTCGAAGTCATTCCCGCCTTCGCCTAAGAAAAAAGGGCGATAGAGGTAAAATATGTTGAGCAGTGAATAATCATCGAGGATATGGATCGATACGATATGTCGACTATTTATTGCCCATTAATCACAAGCTGGTAGGTATAACAGGAGGAAACGTACCTCTGCAGCGTTGCCAGTAACCTGTCACTCATTGTACTTTACCCTGTTCTTTTAGTGGATCAATGGCGAGATGTGGTTGATAAGTAGAACCACGTCTGGTTGGCGAGAGAGGTTGACTAGCCTCGTGTGGTCCTCGCTCAGCCACAGCTGCCCAAAATGTGAGCGTTTCCCAACTGCCTTTTGAGTCTGTACTGTATATCCACCTTGATGTTATCTGCCTCTAACAGCGCAGACAAGGGAAGAAGTGGTGGTGTCACCATCATCCCCGTCGAATGTCCCAAGTAGCCAGATCTCCTCCGAGTCCCCCCGGCGGTGATCCATCCTATAGATCAAGTTACAAGCGTGAGGGGTAAGCGCCGGTCCGCTGTTTACTGGAAGTTACAATAATACAGGATCATGTTGCATGTCAAATGAGATCTCTCAGCGATGATGATATATGATAGCCGAGGAGGCAAATCCGAGTCGACCGAATCATTCAGAATGCCTGTCCTCTCGTCCTTTCGAGGCTCCAAAATTTCATCCACCCCACTCGGACTTCAAATTGAGCTTGCCGCGCATCGCTAGCATTCACTTCTTACCCCGACGTGCCTACCTGGCCTATCGTAGTACCGTTGCCCCACCGGTTCAAAGCCGTGGAAATACGCGTCGCGCTGGTGTCACCCAAGAAAGGCGGTAGCATTTTCTGGTTTCAAAGCTTCAACTGAGCCATCTTCGGATGCGACTACGGACTCGTAATTCGCAAAAGAATACTCCGTATAGGTCATCAATCTCAAGTTCGCAATTACTCTCATCATCCCTTGTGACCCGTATTGTAGACCTTCTTATTCTCGATTCTTCTCGACGTCATCTTTCTTTCTTCGTCATATCAACAAACGAGCATGACATGTTTTGCCGTACTACTTTGCAGTGTTCGTTCGTCTGCGGAAAACAAGCTTCAAGTTGCACTTGCATGTATATGCATCGCCAAGTAAAATCGAGACAGTACTAGTCAACGACACGCTGGCCTGGAAGAGTCTGTTGCAATGCTGTATTCAACTGTATTCCCATATTGTATTTGAGTACTGTTTGAATGATCGACCTTTGATACTGAGCCTGATCCGTTCTGTCGCTCAAGCGAGACGCGAGACATGCACTGGCAATCAATATCCCTACAGTAAGACCAATAGTTGTCCACGGACATTTGCCTTCTTATCCGCTGTTGGTGGTGCAGCGTGACCACAGTATGTTGATCGAGTTACAGTAATGTAGTCGAAACAGTAAGGGGATAATAGTACAGACGGGCCATCAATTGACGCGTCACTGGCCTTGGTCCGCTACGCCCGAGGGCCCCACTGGCAATCATCATGATGCACGCCACTCGGACATGCAGCCGCACACCTCTCTCCGCCTTGAGATCGTGTCGTCCCCCTTCCAGCTGCAATCTGGTGGCGCCCCATCTAGAACGGACTTTTCTTGTATCCCCGATGCGCTATCCTCCAAGTTTACCGACACTGACCTGTTGTGATCCTGTCTCTATTCCATCGTCGCGTCGGAACCTATCGATATCCCCCACCACACCTCGTCGAGCGCAATATTCGCGATTTGATGACGATCCAAACCACCCACCACCGCACTCTGCAGGAATTCAGAGACGTGACATCATCATATACACGGTTATAGCAGGATCCGCCATATATTACATTGTTCAGTGCGTATTTTATGTTTTACATCTCATCTCTCATGCCCTGACATCTCTCCTTCTAATGTTCTGGCTCTCAAAAGTCTCGAACAAGTCCCAGAGACGGGTCGGTGGCGCTTCATGGATGTGAGCCCCAAATTCGAAGCCTCCGTGAGTATTATACTTTACCCTTCACCCCATCAATCTCAGCCAAGTCATCGTTTCATTTTCCCGAACCTTGTTTTTTTTGTTTTCTCCGGGAAAAGTAAAAGAAAAACTTATATGATATGATATGATAGCTTTGGGAAGCATCTTATACCGAGCTCTCCAATCAGTTCCGCGGAAAACTCCTCCCTCCCTCACATGTCATCACCCAACATGTGCATCGCATAGTCTCTCGTATCCTCGACGCGAACGATCTGGGCACGCTTCGCGGCGATCCGCGGACGCCAAGGATGCCTGCAAGGACGGTACTGCAGCCGGGCTTGGGTGGATTTGGTAATGGTGATGGAGAGGAAGGTCCACCGGATTCGTGGGATCCGGATGCTAACGCCACCACTGGGTGGCATGACGGGGTGCAGGGACTTGGCCGGAAGGAATGGAACCTGTTGGTGGTGAATGATGAAAAGGTCGTCAACGCAATGGCTGCACCAGGTGTGCAGGCACATCAATCCATCCACCCCTTGACAGACACGTAATCTGAACGACGTCTTACTAGGCACAGTCGTTGTCTTTACAGGGATACTCCCTGTCGCAAAGGATGAGCAGGGTCTTGCTGCCATACTTGGCCATGGTAAGTCTGCCTGCTGGTATCTCCACTGATAGCTGATGCTCTCCCCCACCCGGTATATAGAGATAGGCCATGTCGGTAAGCTAGTCCAGAGCTGCTTCGGAACATCTCAATCACGTAACTCTATTGTAGTCGCACGCCATACCGCGGAGCGCTTCTCCTACTCCAAAGTCCTTATCGCCTTCGCTTGGCTAGCGGAGATGATCGGCCTCCCCAATGGCTTTGGTAACATATTGACTACTTTACTGATGGAACTTCCCCACTCGCGGAAACAAGAGTATGAGGGTTTGTATCTCTTCCTGCTTGGCCGCCAAAAAAGGCACCAACAAAGTGTTTACCCGCCCCTTTAGCTGACAAAATCGGCTTGAAACTCTCGGCAAAAGCATGCTTTGACCCCGCAGCATCGCCATCGTGCGGTTCTCGTTTGAGGTTTTGGTTTTGTTCTGCTGTGCTTACGCTGGCTGTACACAGTATGTTTAAGCGCCTCGACGCCCTCGAGAAGTCCAGTGGTGGCTTGAACGTATCGTTCCTTAATACACATCCTGCTTCTGACGAGCGCGTCAAGGTATGCACCAGTCGTCACGGTCTCGTCATATATTACTTATTAATCTAATTATTACCAAAAAGCAACTTGAGGCTCTACTGCCGGAGGCATTCTCCATACGAGGCTCTGTGTGTGGTGGGATGTCCGATTACCTGGGTAGTTTCGGGGGGGCAGTCGCGTCAGGGCTTGGCATTAGTAGAACAGCGTGGGACAAGTAGAACACGTGTTTCGCTTGTTGTCTAAATTTGGTTTCATATTTCATGGTCACTGGCAATCACTCATCAGTCGGTCAATCCCAAGACACGTTTCTTAAACATCACTGATTCCCATCTCCGCGGGCTATAGTATTTCTCTTGAAGACGTCTGCAAGTTTGGTAGGAGGTCGTCGTCCGGCCACTATGGATATCTAAAGCTAGAAAACAATTGACCTAGTTTGACATGACGGGGACCTATCTGGGCTCCAAAGACCTCATGGGTCTGTCATGCCTTTCATCGACCCTGACTCGCTACGTCAAACCCGTTCGTAGGCGCCCCTGCTCTGACTCGCCCTGAAATGGGTTTTGATATATGATTGGAAATAATTGATAGCCCATCAGCAGGGGCTGTGTATAATAGGCCGGGCCACGTCTCTATGTGCCATGTTATCAGTCATACCGGGTGGCGGCGCCGACGTGTTTCATTCATTCGTCCGCTCGGCATTCTGCACCCGGGACAAACTCTCACGAAACATGGGATCGCACAAAGTTTATCTTCTCGCGCACTACTGTGATACAACACATGTACGGTATGTGTCCCGCAATTAGAACTTGCCTGAAATAAATGAACGGCCGAAAGGCCGCACAATACCGTGACACGATCTTTTTGCTTTATACCACTCTTGATGGCGTTTGATGATCCGGTTCACCCCAGGATCAAAAAGTTGGTTTGTTCCGTCCGCTTGGTGCGACGGAAGAGATACAAAAGTATGTGACTGCGGCATTCGTATCCAATGATGACAACTTAACAACAGGACTTGAACTCTCTCTACATCGCTGTCCCCTGGACTTGAATCTGGCCTGGTCTGGCCCATCATCAAGCTCAACTAGTCAGGGGTGGCTGCGGACTGTACCCTTTCCTGTCCCTGTCTCTCCCGTCTTCTCTTCCGTGTACCCCCATCCATCCTCCCAGGTTCCTCCTCTTCCTTTCTCAGCTGCTACGACCATCCTTCCTCTCGTTCCCTTCCCCTCCCTCCCTCCTTCCCACTAGTCGGTACTCTCCTGAGAGCTCGCGTCTAATAACGCGTACAGCACATCACTGAACCTCCCGAACAAGCTCGTCTGATGGTCCACGGAAATAACAAGTCCAGGGACGTGAAAGAGACCAAATCGTTCTCCTCGTGCGTTGGGCTTCATCATTTCATCCGCAACGAACTGAGCAATTTATTATCACAAAATACGCACCTATCCCCCCATATCTATAGCCCACGTACGATGCTCGTCGCCGCCATTGCACCGCCTGTCGGATTCACGGTCTACCTGCTGGCGATGTTCTTATTGGTATGGTGGCACCGCAGACGAATAAAGCGGCGACGTGTCGTACAAAATTCGTCGATGCGAGGATCGGTCGACCTTGAGGGCGAGCGGGACGATGTCGAAAGCAAACCGCATCAGCCGCGGCGACCACGCGCATTGACATTTGCCTCATCCATTTTGGAGACGCCAATGTCGCCTTCGATCAATTCGGCCACGCCGTTCGCAGCACCCTCAAGAGGATACAGCGGCGTCATGTCTATCTCGCCCGTGCCGACGTCGCCGCTCACGCCCACATCACCCATCTCGCCTCTCGGGTCATCTCCACTGGTTCCATTACGCGCCCCGCACCCAACCGATAATCCATTGCCCACTGGCAGATCGTCAGCCTCACGGTTCCGCATCAGCGTGCCTGCTTTCGTGGGCCGCCTCAGTGGTGGTGGGATTCCCACTATCACTGGCGGTGGAGGAGGCGGCGGAGGCGGAAGTGCGGGTGCAGGTACAGGAGAAGCTGAGGGAGCTGGGGGTGAGAGTGAGAGTGGAGGAGGCGGTCGTCGTCGTAAAAGACAAAGCCGTGCAGACCCGGTTTTACCACGGACGACAACGCCTACCGTCCGATTCAATTCCGACGATATGCTCGCACCAAGACGACCGCGACCACCCTCAATACGCCAACACATCATTCACAGCCCACGCGTGACTGCCACAGCCGCTGCACTGCTTGCCAGCACAACCCCCCCACCGCCAAACTCACCTCTCCCGCCCACACCACTAACAGCAACGCTAACATCGGGATCGCCATTATCGCCCATGCCGCCAACGCCCGTTCTGTCCATGCTGCCTAGATGCGCAAGTTCGTTGTCGAAGATAAGGGAAAAGACGAGGGTACGGCCTTTACCACCGTTGCCCTTACAACCCCAGCACGGGTTATCGTCGGTTTCACCACGACTACAACTACCGCCGCCGCCGTCGCAACCTCCACCGCCACAATCACGGCCACAGTTACAGTCGCCCCAAGCGGCGGTGATGACAACGACAACGACAGCAACACCCGCATCACCGCCGCCTGTCACCCAGGCAATCGTGCTGCAGCCAAATCGGCTACATTCACCTGAGAGAAAGGAAAAGAAGGAAAAGGAAGCACCCCCCCACTCATCGTCATCGTTATCACGGTCGCAGCGGCAGAATTATCCGTTCGCACGCCTTGTGGGTCACAGGCGGCGTCGAGCACAGGATAATGAATCACCCCCTCCGTATACTTCTCAATGCTTGGACTTGGACAAATAAACTGACCCGGCTAATGATTTTCTCCATCTCAATATATTATTATTATTCAGCACTCTCATTTGCCAATGTTTTTTTCTTCTTGTCTTTGTTTTTTCTCTTGTTGTTTTTTTAACATTACTACCCTCACAATCATTGACGTCTTTTCATGATGATACCATCTCGGATACGGCGGGAGAGACATTGGAAAGAAAAAAATTAGTTATTTCATCATATGAATACATGAATAGAAGCAAGATGGACATTCGGTGGGAGAGTTCTTGAGATCTCTCTGCTTCCTGACAAGTCGTCATTTCACTATCTTGGACCAATCCAAAGCCGTTTTCTGGATGATCATATCATCGGCGTTAGACGCCCAGAAGTGTAGCGTCACGTTGCAGAGAGCCGAGCCCAGTGAGTTCCGAGTTTGTAGACCTGCCTCGACCAAGCTGAGCGAGCTCCAGATGTATGCGGGAAAAAAAAAGAGAGAGAAAAAAAAACAAGTGAAAACCAAAAAATGCCAAAGACGTGATTCCCCGTCAAGGTTTTCGCGGCGAAGGATGATTTAGGTTGGTGGAAGAAATGGGCTTTTTATTTATCTTGAGAAGAATTCCTTTTTTGAGGTTCTTCGATTGTTGTGTGTTATCATGTCGGTCAGTGACACAGTGGTGCTGTACTGTACTAGTACTGTACTACCGTATCATAGCTAGACCAGGGGGAAACTGATGATGCGATCATGCCCTCGGCTAACTATACCGAGGGCCACTGATCGTCATTCGGGTATCGTGGATCTTGGCAAAAACGTTGAAAAAAAAAAACGCTAAACATAGCCACTCAGTTGCACACCGGATGCAACGCATGCGCAACAGAAACTCGGAACTCTCGGGCCATTCCGCTCATCATGAAATCATGAAATCATGATGTGCAAGAACAACCGATGGTACGGTGCGTTTCCTGTCGTGGTTTTTTGGGTTTCTGCGATTGTGGTGATCCGCTCGCATGTCGAGATCGGTGAAGGTGAACATGACTGAAAAGATTTCGGCCTCTCCCTCGCGTGGGTGTGAATGGTACTGAGCTTTGAGCCCCCCCCCACACGCCATGCATCATGTATGAATGCCGCGGGACCACATACACGGAATCACCGACTCGTATATACGGTGTACGCAAACGATTCGAACTCGGGAAGCAGCAAGGGAAAAAAATAATTCAAACGGTACAGTACAAATTGTTTTTCCGTCACTCGCTCTCTCTCTTTATTGATCCCGTTCTTCCCAAAAAAGGCGGACAATTTCTATGCTTTACGGTATTCAGCACTGTACCTTATAGCATGAGGCAAACGACGATTTTGCCTGTGACCACTCACAAAGTCCCCCAGTTGCCGACGTACGTGCACATACGCAAGAAAAAACGTGTGTCCGAGTCCCATTCGGCACCGTCCCAGAGCCAGAGATGGATCGATAGAGTCCCCAAATTCTCAAAAAGGGAGAAAGCTTTTTACGCACACTATATGTTATCGCACATGCCTATCGCTCGCACTCGCACGTGCGCCCGTATCGCCGCGCAGGGCTAAATCGAACAAGTCCGACCGACCGACGGTTTATACGTTAAGCCCGACGCCGCTTAGCACGAAGCGCAGGCGCAATGTCCATATCCATGTCGACGTCAACGCCCACACCCGCATCTTCCTCCAAGCCCGGCACGCCCAAGTCCGAGTCTTCGTCATCTAGTGCAAGCGATGCGCCGCGCTCGATGTCCCACTGTGGACTTTCCTCGCGCGCCCGCTTGGACGGTCCCGCTCCTAGCGTATCACGTGCCAGCGTCAGTTCGGATAAGGCCGGGGGCGAAGGCGAGTTGAGGTCAAGTTCGATGTCCCATGGAGGGCTTTGCGCTGGATGTTCGGTAGATCTTTGGTCAGAGTTAGCTGGCACGGGCAGTGGAGACTTCGCAGAGGCGGAAGATGCAAGTGCAGGTTCGGGTGCCGATGTGGACGGGGCCGCGAGCGCGCTGGTCGTGCCTGTGCGGAATGGCCGTTCGAAAGCATCTTTGAGCCTTGCGACTTTTTTAGGGCCGAAACCTGGGAGTCGCGCGAGCTGCGCAGCGTCCGCCTGTGCTATCTTCGCGAAGTTCTGTGTGTGCCGTTCCAACGTGGTATATGAATATAGACTAGGGGGGAGGAGAGAGGAAATAGGGGACGCACACCGAATGAAGCGCGGAGAGTCTCGACGTCTGTCTTGTTCACGCGCGGGATACTCGTGAGTGCTGTGCGGAGGAGCGCGCTGGGTGTTTTGTCTACCCGTTCGCGGATGAGCGTTGGTTGACGATGCTCGGACTGTTTGTAGGCGGTGAGGTACTGCCCTGCTTCGTCTGCGCTGTTGTGTGACACCCACCACCAACACCAACACATGCGTTGCATAGGTGTGCGTGTGTGTGTAAATTCATTTGCTCGTCGGTCTGTCGAGGAAGGAAGCGGGCTCACGACCAGGCTACGATGACTGTGATGTTGTTGACTAGACAGACCCTCGTGAGCTCTCGAATTGGTTCTTGGTGTTCTGACTGGGAATCGTTAGGAGGGTGGGACGGGGGGAAAGAGAGGGGGACGCACGATGTCACACATGAGAAGGAGGATGCGGAGGTTGTAGGACTGGCCTAGACGCTCGATGCGTTGGTGGATGTACTCGGGGTGGAGACGATGATACCTCAAGCTGTGATCCCAGAAACGTAAGATACGCTCAGCTGGTGGGATGGAGGAGAAGGGGAGATGGAGGCACCTGAGGAAGAGGACTCCTGTCGTTTTGCCGACTTGGTAGTCGGGCAGAATGTCTCCAAACTCCTTGGGGACGTTGCGAATGCATTCGACGATGGGATTCAGGCGTTGACACGGGTTGATGATGATTGAGTTTCCTGAGGCTGCTGGATGAACCACTGGAGGCTGCCGCTGTTTTCCCTTGAGATCTGTCGTTGACGGATGGGCGTGAGCCATGCAAGTTATGGAAGAGGTGAGTGTGGTGTGGTGATAGCCCGCGTCACAACATCAACATATATAAAGGTGAACATAGTTGGTACAGTAAATACGCTCTTGAAATGGCTCGTTTACAAATATATATTATCAGAAGATCCTTGCTAATGGTAACAGTATCGTACACCCAGAAATCGGCTACGGGCTGTTGGATAAATGGGACGTATCACGGAAAGACGTGGAAAGGTGTTCCACTACAACTCGACTGTGGTGAGGGAGTAGTTGGAGGTGGAAGCCGAAAAGACTGGCAATCCATCAGAATTCTTCACACCTGTTCGATGTATACACGTAAAATGACAGATAAACTTACTGGTAAATGAGATTGTCTGTACGACGGCCTATGGCTAGCGAGGATCGGGCACCATGGGTTCGGACGGTGCTGGCTGATTCTGATGTATTAAAGGAGCGTGCTCTCCGTCTTCCCAGTCGAGTTGCTTCTCAGACCGTCCACAACATCGGCATCTGCACAAGGTCTCTGTACAGCCATGTCCTACAAGCGGGTTATGCATTAGATATTACTGGTTCGCATCGTTTCACGGGCCCGGGAGAGGCAAGCGGAACTTGATAGAGGACGTACGGATGGAGGCAAAGTCAAAGCAGACGCCGCTGCAAATGTCGAGGCACGCCACGAAGGCGATGGCGCAGCAAGTGCCGATGAGTTCATCAGACATTCTATTTGTCTAGAGCCCGCTGCCGGTGTAACGTTCAAGTGAGGAGGAGTGACTACTGTACTAGTGCTGTAGCAGCGTGGACCGCACTCTGTCAGTCGTGCCGAGGGTGCCGAAGCCGACTGTTTGTCATGTGACGATGAGGCACACTTCGGGTAGTTGGCCATATATATACGTCTCACGTTTTACACTTTGATCTACCCCGTCTGCGCCATCGGGGGAAAAAGGCTCTGCTTCGATTCCTCAAACGACAAATGACCAAACATCCGCACACGCACGGCGACAAATCACCGTGTCAGTCTAGTCTATAGTTCAAACTTGGCCCGTGGCCGTTTGGGCTTTGACCGGTATCGCCGAAGGCCTGGCGTATCCTCAGTATAGCATCCTGCTGCACAAACCAGGATCCCGCTACAGTAAGTTAAAGAACACCGCCGTTCATAAACGATCTCGTAGTCATGGGAACCTTCTCCTTTGTAGCGGTTTCAGTGGGTTTTGAGGGCGAGTTTCAGGATTTCCCACTCGTTTTCTGTGGCTCTGGTTCGGATCAGAATAGCCACGTGAGTTTGACTCGGACCATCTACTGCTAATTATCATATTCAGGAGACAAAGAATGTCGGTCAACTTGTGCCGCAATGCCCGGCGCTGTCATGTTCTATTACCACGTGTCTTATGGGCGCATGTTCTTTCCTTTTCGCGACTCTCGGAGCTGCAAGCGCGGATTTCAACATCATGTTGCCGCGCGAAGCGAAGTTTTATCTCCACATCCCAATCGATGGGGCACAACAAGTTGCCTTACAAATCATGTGGGTTAACATGCCTTACGCGTGTGTACTCCGCGAACAAGTGGGGCAACTCCCACACCTTAAAACTGTCCCCAAACGGCCACACCGCACGTTTCCTCCTCATCCCTTCCTTCCCCAACCATCTCCATTCCCTTTCGAGGTGGCAGACGTTGTATACCCTATTAGATTCTGACAGCGACCTATCTATACCACCAACGCTTCGCCACAAAGTCACTGTTCCTCATCCCTCGTCATCAGTCGGTCCTTGTCACGACCCAGTGCCTGAACCATGTTCGACTTGCGAACGTTTAAGCTCTTCACCGCTATTGCCGTCGTCGCTACGTCTGTCTTCGCCCAGGACCACAGCTCGGAGCAGTCTGAGGCACAAATCACTGGTACGCATTATCGCCGCAAGCGCTCGCTACGCCCTTTGTCGCGCCCTTCGCTAACTTTTACGAAGACCCGAACGCCGAGTGCACAGTATATTCTTACCCGCCCGTTTCCCAGAATATACATAACTTTCCAACGATATGGCAGCCTGCGACTCTCCTCGCGAACGACAGTGACGGCCAAGCGCTATGGCAGAAAATCGCGTCTGGCGTTCCGAATATCCCACCCAAGGGCCAGCTCAATGGAAGCACCATCAACGTGACGTACGATTCAGGGAACGATCCTGCCTGCTGTGAGTGGTGTTTTCTCTCCCCTGCTCTGCTATTTCAAGAGGGTGAGGGGGGGAGGAGAGGAGGGTGACCGTCAGAGTCACGATCGGGACTCGTGCTTTCGGGGACATGCCACAGGCGCGCGACTGCGGTTCGACACCTACGACACCTTGGCACGGAAAACCCCGTACCCATGTCTTTACGCCCCCTTCCCCGTCACAGATGAGTTAGAATTCGTAACTCAACATTTTTCCTTATTCGGTTAGGGTGGACCATCCATCAGTGTACGACACCAAAGGTCTCCGGACTACCCCCAGACGTGGCGAGCATACCCGAACCCAAGTCGATGGGCTACGCCTTCGATGACGGGCCAAACTGCACGCATAATATTTTCTATAACTATCTCTCGAGCCAACAGCAGAAAGCGACAATGTTCTACATCGGGAGTAGTGTTCTCGTCTGGCCGCTTGAGGCGCAGCGCGCTATTGCGGATGGCCATGAAATTTGCGCTCGTGAGTGCTTTTCCCTTTTTGGGAACTTGTTCCATGGAGTGGAGGTTGACTTTCTGGTGGCGTGACAGACACTTGGTCACATCGTTACAGTGAGCTGCTTTTTGTATAGTTGCTACGATTGAGCGCGATCTAATGCCGCTGTTCCCACTCAGTGACCTCCTTCCAGAGCCAAGATGCATTCGCAGAGCTATGGTACTCGGTAAGTACTCTATCTACCCCGGACTCCATCCGTGCCGATTTAAACTATATTCTCGGTTAGATAAAAGCCATCAAACTCGTCACCGGCGTCACACCGACATGTTGGCGTCCTCCATATGGCGATGTTGATGTGCGCCCCGCCCCCGCATTTTCCCGGTTCTTCGAATATCACGATATTAACCTACGTTTTCTGTTGATATAGGACCGCATTCGCTATATTGCAAATCAACTTGGCCTGCAGACCATCGTCTGGAAGTATGACTCGTTCGACTGGCGCGTTGGGACCGTGGTTGGGAACGCCACTGTCACTCCGGCCGACGTTGATGCCAACTACGGCTTGTTCATGAGCAATCTGAGCGCGGGCACGTTTAACACGGTCGGGGGCCTCCTACTCACACACGAATTGAATAATTTCACGATGCAAGAGGCAATCAACTGGTATCCACGGCTCAAGGCGGCGTTTTCGGTACAATGCACTCCTTTGTCAATGTGATGACGTAAAATCCTAACCCTTTTTCCTTAGTACATCGTTCCCATCGGAGTTGCTCTCAACAAGACACAGCCGTACAAGGAGACGAACTACTCCTTGCCCAACTTCCAGCAGTGTAAGTGTTCATTCAGGCCATCCCCGTAGTCTCGGCCATGCACTGTCATGGAGATGAGCTCACCACATACCCGTTCTTTGTTCTTGTTTTCAGATATCTCTGGGCAGCTTACTGTCGCCAGTAACTCCTCGAGCAGCGTGTCCAGCGCGGGTCCGAGCGCTAGCGCCAGCGCGAGTTCAGGCAAAAAAACGTCTTCTGCAACTACTATGAGGGTGTCGTCCAGCGGTATATTGTGGACTCTCCTCTTGGCGGGGATGCTTGTCTCCGTATTGATGCTATGATGAACTATGAGTTTCAAGGGACGAACTCCGAGTCGTTCCATACGTATCCCCCGATAAGTGCCACATTCCCTCTGTAACGAGGCGCTTCTTTTCCAACGATTTACGAACTTTGTTGCTTGTTATAAAATGAACTCTATTGTTGTTGTTGTATCCGTCCTCACTTTCCGCCTGGGAAGGTGACTAGAACATACGTTAATCACACCAGCGACCCCCCCTCTCTTTCCTTGTT
Source organism: Russula olivacea (assembly GCA_963926505.1). Taxonomy (NCBI): domain Eukaryota; kingdom Fungi; phylum Basidiomycota; class Agaricomycetes; order Russulales; family Russulaceae; genus Russula; species Russula olivacea. The sequence continues at coordinate 4,036,684 of OZ004880.1, read as the reverse complement.
CTTTTGATAGGATCGTTACTTTTTCAACCCCCCACCTTTCTTTTTCTTACGCGTTTGTGATGTCGATCCCGCCTGCTATAGGGTTGCGGGAATCTGATGATGGCTTACGATATATGGTAATGACATGGCCCAGCTGAGTAGCATTCAGAGAGATGTCCCGAGGAACTTTTCCATACGGTAAACCAAGAAGAAAATAAATTTGATCTAGCCCCTTCAAGTCGGCATTGGGTGACGACAACTGAACGTGTTGTACCGTGACCATGTATTTGAAAGTGGGAAATACAGAGTGATGATGCGATAGGAAATTGAAGACACGAGGGATCCAAGTCAGTTACTTATACTAGCGGCTTGGTGATTGACTGAGCAGAGGAAAGTTGAGATCTTGAGATAACAGCTGTGCTCAGTACACCCAGTTGCCGAGTAATGCTGTCCGTACACAGGCGCCCAGGTTACGGCAGCTGGCAGTGAGGCTGAGCGATCTAGAGCGATCTAGACCTGCGAACAGGGCGCCGGGCACTGCAGTCCACTGACAGCACCTCTCATCAGGGTTACACGAGGACGACACAAGGCCAGCCAACCTCTCTCTCCAACCACATCCAACACTTGCTCGCCAACATGGGTCTTTGCTTATCAACCACCTCTCGCCTTCGATCCACTGAAAGAATCGGCCACGGTACGACATGTGGGTTCCAACGGCAGAGGTACGTTTCCTCCTGTTATCCTTACCAGCTTGTGATTAATGGACAATAGACCACATGTCGTATCGATCCATATTCTCGATGATGATTCACTGCTCAACATATTTCGCCTTTATCGCCCTTTTTTTTTAGGCGAAGACAATAATAACCTGGATCGTCTCGTAGGGGGGATGGGGCAATGGGTCCAGGGACGGTGGTGGTATAGACTCGCACATGTTTGCCAAAGATGGCGAAACCTTATACTTGGTTCGGCATCCTACCTGCGTCTTTCACTCGTCTGTACAAATGGCACACCCGTTGAAAACATGCTCGCACATTCACCTCCCCTTCCACTCACTCTTGATTACTGCAGTCATGATGGCATCACTGCAGAAGATGAAGAGGGGATATTGCTTGCTCTTGAGCAGCGTCATCGCGTCCGCCACCTCCGCCTTGTCTTCCCTGTTCAGGATCTGCGGAAGCTTGTCATGGCAATTGATGAGGAATTCCCGATCCTCGAATACCTGATTGTGGATCCTTGGCCGAAGGACAGCACGGTTTTGGTGCTCCCAGAAACACTTCAGGCACCACATTTACGTCACCTCATGCTGCGCGGCTTCGCCTGTCCAATACGATCTCCATTACACCCGACTGCTGCGAGCCTTGTCACACTCTGTCTTATAATAGATAACCAATCCGCCTACTTTCAACCAAATGTCCTGCTCCAGTGGATTTCATTTATGCCCCAGCTAGAGATTCTCGCGATCTTATTTACATTCCCTGTTCCCAACCATTATGTGGAGAGGCAACTCACACACACGCCAATCACGACACACATTACGCTTCCTAACCTTCGCTTCTTCTGGTTCCGAGGTGTCAGCGCTTACTTGGAAGCGGTTGTTTGTCGGATCACGGCCCCTCGCCTGGAACACCTGCAAATTCGACTCTTCAAGCAACTCACGTTTACCGTTCCACGTCTCGCGCAGTTTATGAACACAACGGAGAACCTCAGGTCCAACAATGCCGTGATCATGTTCGAGGACGAGATAATTTATGTGTGGATTTCCCGTGAGGCCAACCCATTTGTCTTTGCTGTAACGGTTCATTGCTGGCACCTCGACTGGCAGGTATCTTCCGTGGCACAAATTTGCAGTGCACTTAGCCAAGCGTTCTCTGCGGTGGAGCACCTCACTCTTCGACACGAGGTACATAGTCGGTCATCTGAAGAACACAATGATGTCGACCGGATCGAGTGGCACAAACTACTCAGATCGTTTAGCAACGTGAAGACCCTTGTTGTCGAGGATGGGCTCGTTGAGCAACTCTCTCGTTGTCTAGGATTGGAGGATGGAGAGCTTCCTCTTGAGCTTTTACCTGAACTGCAGGAGCTCACATATTTTGGAAGTGGCGATGCTGATGATGCATTCACCTCATTCATCGATTCCCGCCAGAACGCAGGCCGCCCTGTAACCCTAGTCCGTCGTAGTCCAAGACCAAGCCCTTCGAAGCCATCTTCCAAACCGCCCGCGATCACATCGGCGAGCGGCGAAGCCGGGAATGACACCGAAACTTGAGCTGTGGCTCCTACACGCGAACCACCGTCGGTCCACCGAGCAGTTCATCTATTACTCGGACTGCTTCCCATTCCTCCCCTGCCGCGTCTTATAGCCACCATGGCTATGACCTTTTCGTCCCGGATTCCGCGACACCGAACTTCCCTCAAAAATATGGCTCCCTCATGGATATATATATCAGTTTCATGTGGTCGTGTTCTTATTTTCCCCCTCTCCATCATTCACGACGACGACCTTGATTTTCCGGATCACAACTCTGACTATACCGTACCACTCGGATGACTATGTAATGCACGCGCACATTTATATCACTTTTCTTTCTCTGCCCGAGGCACGATGATATTCTGAACCTGTATATGTTTGTACAACTCTATCGCTGATAACTTGGAATATTATATAGGGATAGGGAGTGTGCCCCGGCTGCTGTTAGATGGTGTCTCTGGAGATAAGCAAGTGTTGTGCCGAGGGACGCCGTAGGGAAGGGCTGTGAAGGAGACGTGCGGATAGAGAGGAACGCAAGGCTCTCTCACGGGATTCCGGACTCTTTCTAGAAGAGATGCATTCAGGAGTGCTAACTTTATAGAAATTGACGACGCTGAGACGTTCGCTTTCAGGCGAGATCTGGGACCTTGGGCGGGTACCATCGGCCTGCCAGTGGTCCCTGGTCCTTCTACCATACCACCCAATGGATTTTGTCGTCACTCACTCAAGTCTCAAGCACACACGTTCCCATGTCCACTAGTACCTCCATCCTCTTTTCACCAGATGACATCTGCCCTAAGGATACCTAGCTGCGTTGTACTCCAAATTCGCAATTCTCGCGTTGCAACTATCAACGAAGATCGGCACCCATTGGAGGAGGATAGTAGCTGTAGAAGCTGCAGCTGCAGCTGTCCTACCCGGGATCTCGACCATACGCGACTCGGACGCACTGGCATGTGCTGTGCCTTAACGAGTGGTTTTACTCACATACGAATTGAACATTTTCATGATGCAGGGCTGGTATCCACGGCTCGGGCCGTCGTCGTTGGTGCAGCCTGAGTGCATTCCTCAGTTGCATCCAAAACTACTACTACAGTAGTACTATGCCAACTCTTGCTCTAACACATTGTGCGGGGAAATTTTTCTATGGAACTTTTTATATGGCACAACAAGGAGCATCTATCTAGTCCCTTAAATCAACTCGGCATTGGGTGAGGGCTACCGACCAAAGTGGTCCCAGCCGTCTTTTCGGCGGTTTACTCAGGTCCCCGAAGAGAAGGTGTGGGACGAGCCAGAGGGATCGAGGATGACCAGGTCAGCCAAGCAGCCAAGCAGGAGGTGTGATGCAGCCTTCTTCACGACACAGACCTGTACATGGAATATCAATCTATCTGATACATTGAAGCAATTCTTGGCGTACCTCCGAGTCCAGCTCGCGCTGCAATTTGCTTCAACAACTCTCGTATCGACGGTATGCCTGCTGGGTGAGCCAGGTCTACTCGGGCAGCGATGATTTGTAAACCTTGATCAGGAAAGCAATGGCTTTGCGATTGACGTGGGCGTCGATTTTGCGGAGTGCAAGAGGAAACCCGGCCATGCATGCGGCCATCCCTCCGGGACTAGAACGGGCGGCTCAAGAAGAGCGCGTTTCGACTCCTCGTCCACAAACGGTCTGATATCGTGCGAAAGGGAGTACAGGGAGGAAAGGTCCGTGAGACATGGGAGGTGCAGTGGCCGAGAAACGGCAGTGCGTGAGCGGAAACACTGGCCTCGGATGAAGCGGGAAAGCGGAAAAGGAGTAGAAACGGAAGTCACGAAAGTCCAGAGGAATAGGTGGTGGGGAAACGGAGAAGCGATTGAGCGAACGACCAGGGGAGGTTGTACTAAGGGGTCTTTCCCTCATTTGCACTTCTTACCCGCCCATTGCCCAGAATATACAATTCTCACCGATATGGCAGCCTGCGACTCTCCTCGCGAACGACAGTGATGGCCAAGCGCTGTGGCAGAAAATCGCGCCTGGCGTTCCGAATATCCCACCCGAATATCCCACCCAAGGGTCAGCTCAATGGAAGCACCATCAACGCGACGTACGATTCAGGGAACGACCCTGCCTGCTGTGAGTGACATTTTCTCTCCCCTGCTCTGCTATTTCAAGAGGTTGAACGGGGGGGAGGAGGGGACCATCAGAGTCATGATCGGGACTGGTGCGTTCGGGGACATGACACAGGCGCGTGGCTGCGGTTCGACAGCTATGAGAGACCGTGGCACGGAAAACCCCGTAGCCATGTCTTCAAAGTTTACGCCTCCCCATCACAGATGAGTTAGAACTCGTAACTCACCATTTCCCCTCATTGGATTTAGGGTGGTTCATCCATCTGTGTACGACACCGAAGCTCTCGGGACTACAGTACCCCCAAACATGGCTAGCATACCCGCACCCAATCGATCGGTTACGCCTTACTAGTATAGAGCGATCTAGACCTGCGATGTTCAGGGCGGCGCCTTAGGCAGTCCACTGACAGCGCCTCCCATCAGGGTTACACGAGGACCACACCGGCACGAGGCTAGCCAACCTCTCTCTCAAACCACATCCAACACTTGCTCGCCAACATGTATCTTTGCTTATCAACCACCTCTCGCCTTCGATCCACTGAAAGAATCGGCCAAGGTACGATGTGTGGCATGTTCCAACGGCAGAGGTACGTTTCCTCCTGTTATGCTTACCAGCTTGTGATTAATTGGGCAATAGTCCATATGTCGTATCAATCCATGTTCTCGATGATGATTCACTGCTCAACATATTTTATCTCTATCGCCCATTTTTTTTAGGCGAAGACGAGAAGGACTTGGACCATCTCCAAGGGGGGAGGAAGCTATGGGTCCAGGGACGTTGGTGGTATAGACTCGCATATGTTTGCCAAAGATGGCGAAACCTTATACTTGGTTCGGCATCCTACCTGCGTCTTTCACTCGTCTGTACAAATGGCACGCCCGTTCCAAAAATGCTCGCACATTCACCTCCCCTTCCGCTCACTCTTGATTACGACAGTGACGATGGCATCACTGCAGGAGATGAAGAGGGGATATTGCTTGCTCTCGAGCAGCGTCATCGCGTCCGCCACCTCCGCCTTCTCTTCCCTGTTCAGAATCTGCGGAAGCTTGTCATGGCAATCGATAAGGAATTCCCGATCCTGGAATATCTGATTGTGGATCCTCCGATGAGGGACAACACGACCTTGATGCTCCCGGAAACACTTCAAGCACCAAATCTACATCACCTCATGCTGAGCGGCTTCGCCTGTCCAATACGATCTCGATTACACCCGACTGCCGTGGGCCTTGTCACACTCTGTCTTGTGATATTACACCCATCTGCCTACTTTCAACCAAATGTTCTACTCCAATGGATGTCATTTATGCCCCAGCTAGAGAGTCTCGATATCCACTTTACATTCCCTGCTCCCAACCGTGATGCGGAGAGGCAACTCACATATACGCCAATCACGACGCACATTACACACCCTAATCTTCGCTTCTTCTGGTTCCGAGGCGTTAGCGCTTACTTGGAAGCTGTTGTTTGTCGGATCACGACCCCTCGGCTTGAAAACCTGCAAATTCAGTACTTTGACGAACTCATGTATTCCGTTCCACGTCTCGTGCAGTTTATAAATACAACAAAGAACTTCAGGTTCGACAGTGCCGAGATCGACTTCTCAAACAAGCGAGCTTGTGTGGAGACGTATGGTCGTGAGACCGATGCGTATGCCTTTGTCATTAAGGCCTACTGCGAGCACCTCGACTGGCAGGTATCTTCTGCAGCCCAAATTTCGAACGCGCTTCGTCAGGTGTTCTCTGTGGTGGAGCACCTCACACTTCGACACGAGGTCCACAGTCAGTCATCTGAAGAGCACAATGATGTCGACCGGATCGAGTGGCGCAACCTTCTTAGGTCGTTTAGCAACGTGAAGACGCTTCGTGTCGAGGATGGGCTCGTCGAGCAACTCTCTAGTTGTCTACGATTGGAAGACGGAGAGCTTCCTCTTGAGCTTTTACCTGAGCTGCAGGAGCTCACATATTTTGGAAGCGGCGATGCTGGTGATGCATTCACCTCATTCATCGATGCCCGCCAGAACACAGGCCGCCCTGTAACCCTAGTCCGTCGTAGACCAAGACCAAGCTCTTTAAAGCCCACCCTCTAAACCCCCCGCGATCACGTCTGCGAGCGGCGAAGCCAGTAATGACACCGAAACTTGAACCACAGCTCCTTCACGCAAACCACCGTCGGTCCATCGACTCATCGAGCAGTTCATCTATTGCTCGGACTGCTTCCCACTCCTCCACCCCTGCCGCCTCTTATAGCCACCACGGCTATGACCTTTTTGTCCAGGATTTCGCGACACCGAATATCCCTTAAGAATATGACACCCCCATGGATATACTGTATATATATCATTTCATGTGGTCATGCTCTCTTTTTTTCCCTCTCTGTCGTTTACCGTGATGACCATGGATTTCCGGATCACAACTCTAACTATACTGTACAAGTCGGATGGCTATGTACTACACGCGTGCATTTATATCTCTTTTCTTTTCTTTCTCTGTCCAAGGCACGATGATATGTTTGTACAATTCTATCGTCGGCGGCGCCACTGATGACGTGTGTGCTTGAGTGAGTGACGACAAAATCCATTTGGGTGGTAAGTTAGAACTTAGAAGAGTGTTAGAAGGACCAGGACCAGGACCAGGCCGATGGTAGCCCAACGCCCCAGATCTAGCCTGACAGCGAACGTCCCGGCGTCGTCAATTTCTACAAAGTTAGCATTCCTGAATTGAACGCGTCTCTTCTAGAAAGAGTCCGGACTTTCGTGAGAGACTTGCGTTCCTCTCTATCCGCACGTCTCCCTCAGTCCCTCCCTATGGCGTCCTTAGTCGGCACAACACTTGCTTGCTTGTAGCGACATCCTAACAGCAGATGGCACATCCCTATATAAAGTGTCACCTTCCCACGTCCATTACGTCCATCCTCTTTTCACCGATGGCATCTGCCCTAAGGAAACCTAGCTGCATTGTACTCCAAATTCGCAATTCTCGCATCACGACTATTGACGAAGATTGACGCCCACTCGAGGAGGATAGCTGTAAGTTAGAAGCTGCAGCTGCGGCTATCCTGCCCGGGATCTCGACCATCCACGACTCGGACGCATGTGCTGTGCCTGAGCGTGTGTACTGTAATGTTATCTTCCACCTATACAGTTCGAGTACAGTAGTTGATGTTATTGTATGTCTCACCATTTAGTCCCAAATTTCAGAATGGAGTTCCAGAATTCCATTGATTCTTTCGTGTGCGACAGATCAATGTCTTGTATTAATTACATTAAATGAGGTATGGACATGGGGTTCGAGAGCTCTGCACTACACAGAGGCCAGTAAACTTTCAGGACCATAGTAGGAACACATGGGATGCTTGTATACCAACTTACAAGTGCAAGGTGTTCTGTGAAGGCAAGATACAATCGAGGTCGGAATTCAAACTGAGTTTGAAAACGCGTCAAACGCGCTCACATGATCACCACGTCCCAATACGTCCCAATACAGTACTACTAGTACTGTGAGATGACCTGCTCCGAACAAGTGGGGCAACTGCTTCACCTTACTGTAAAACACGGCCACACCGCACGTCTCCTCCTCGTCCCCTCCCTAACATCTTCATTCCCCTTCGATATGGTGGACGTTGTATACCCTATTAGATTCTGACGGCGGACCCATCTATACCACCAACGCTTCGCCACAAAGTCACTGTCCCTCATCCCTCGTCATCAGTCGGTCCTTATCACGACCCAGTGCCTGAACCATGTTCGACTTGCGAACGTTTAAGCTCTTCACCGCTATTGCCGTCGTCGCTACGTCTGTCTTCGCCCAGGACCACAGCTCGGAGCAGTCTGAGGCACAAATCACTGGTACGCATTATCGCCGCAAGCGCTCGCTACGCCCTTTGTCGCGCCCTTCGCTAACTTTTACGAAGACCCGAACGCCGAGTGCACAGTATATTCTTACCCGCCTGTTTCCCAGAATATACATAACTTTCCAACGATATGGCAGCCTGCGACTCTCCTCGCGAACGACAGTGACGGCCAAGCGCTATGGCAGAAAATCGCGTCTGGCGTTCCGAATATCCCACCCAAGGGCCAGCTCAATGGAAGCACCATCAACGTGACGTACGATTCAGGGAACGATCCTGCCTGCTGTGAGTGGTGTTTTCTCTCCCCTGCTCTGCTATTTCAAGAGGGTGAGGTGGGGAGGAGAGGAGGGTGACCGTCAGAGTCACGATCGGGACTCGTGCTTTCGGGGACATGCCACAGGCACGCGACTGTGGTTCGACACCTACGAGACTTTGGCACGGAAAACCCAAAACCCCGTACCCATGTCTCTACGCCCCCTCCCCCGTCACAGATCAGTTAGAATTCGTAACTCAACATTTTCCCTTATTCGGTTAGGGTGACCATCCATTAGTGTACGACTCCGGCCTACCCCCAGACGTGGCGAGCATACCCGAACCCAAGTCGATGGGCTACGCCTTCGATGACGGGCCCAACTCCACGCATAATATCTTCTATAACTATCTCTCGAGCCAGAAGCAGAAAGCGACAATGTTCTACATCGGGAGTAGTGTTCTCGTCTGACCACTTGAAGCACAGCGCGCTATTGCAGACGGGCCATGAAATTTGCGCTCGTGAGTGCTTTTCCCTTTTGGGAACTTGTTCCATGGAGTGGGGGTTGACTTTCTGGTGGCATGTCAGACACTTGGTCACATCGTTACAGTGAGCTGCTTTTATGCAGTTGCTATGATTGAGCGCGATCTAATACCGCTGTTCCCACTCAGTGACTGCCTTCCAGAGCCAAGATACATTCGCAGAGCTATGGTATTCGGTAAGTACTCTATCTACCCTGGACTGTGCTGATTCAATCTATATTCGCGGTTAGATAAAGCCATCAAACTCGTCACCGGCGTCACACCGACATGTTGGCGTCCTCCATATGGCGATGTTGATGTGTGCCCCACCCCCGCATTTCCCGGCTCTTCGAATATCGCGATATTAATCTACGTTTTCTGTTGGCATAGGACCGCATTCGCTATATTGCAAATCAACTTGGCCTGCAGACCATCGTCTGGAAGTATGACTCGTTCAACTGGCGCGTTGGGACCGTGGTTGGGAATGCTACTGTCACTCAGGCCGATGTTGAGACCGACTACGGCTTGTTCATTAACAATCTGAGTGCGGGCACGTTTAACACGGTCGGGGGCCTCATACTCACACACGAATTGAATAATTTCACGATGCAAGAGGCAATCAACTGGTATCCACGGCTCAAGGCGGCGTTTTCGGTACAATGCACTCCTTTGTCAATGTGATGACCTAAGATGCTAACCCTTTTTCATTCTTTGCACTAGTACATCGTTCCCATTGGTGTTGCCCTCAACAAGCCTCAGCCATACAAGGAGACGAACTACTCCTTGCCCACCTTCCAGCAATGTAAGTGTTCATCCAGGCCATCACCGTAGTCTCGGCCGTGCACTGTCATGGTGATGGGCTCACCACATACCCGTTCTTCGTTCTTGTTTTCAGATATCTCTGGGCAGCTTACTGTCGCCAGTAACTCCTCGAGCAGCGTGTCCAGCGCGGGTCCGAGCGCTAGCGCCAGCGCGAGTTCAGGCAAAAAAACGTCGTCTGCAACTACCATGAGGGTGTCGTCCAGCGGTACATTGTGGACTCTCCTCTTGGCGGGGATGCTTGTCTCCGTATTGATGCTATGATGAACTATGAGCTTCAAGGGATGAACTCCAAGTCGTTCCATACGTATCCCCCGATAAGTCCCACATTCCCTCCCTCCCTCTGTAACGAGGCGCTTCTTTTCCAACGATTTACGAATTTTGTTGTTGCTTGTTATAAAATGAACTCTGTTGTTGTTGTATCCGTCCTCACTTTCCGCCTGGGAAAGTGACTAGAACATACGTTAATCACACCAGCGACCCCCCCTCTCTTTCCTTGTTCTTTTGATAGGATCGTTACTTTTTCAACCCCCCACCTTTCTTTTTCTTAGGCGTTTGTGATGTCGATCCCGCCCGCTATAGGGTTGCAGGAATCTGATGATGGCTTACGATATACGGTAATGACATGGCCCAGCTGAGTAGCATTCAGAGAGACGTCTCGAGGAACTTTTCCATACGGCAAACCAAGAAGAAAATAAAATTTGATCTAGCCCCTTCAAATCGGCATTGGGTGATGACAATTGAACATGACCATGCATTTGAAAGTGGGAAATACAGAGTGATAATGCGATAGGAAATTGAAGTGTACTCTACACGAGGTCAATTATTTATACTAGCGGCTTGGTGATTGACTGAGCAGAGGAAAGTTGAGATCTTGAGATCACAGCTGTGCTCAGTACACCCAGTTGCCGCCGAATAATGCTGTCCGTACACAAGCGCCCAGGCTAAGACAGCCGAGGCTGAGCGATCTAGAGCGATCTAGACCTGCGAACAGGGCGCCGAGCACTACAGTCCACTGACAGCACCTCTTAAAGTATCAGGGTTACACGAGGACGACACAAGCCAACCAACCTCTCTCTCCAACCACATCCGACACTTGATCGCCAACATGGGTCTTTGCTTATCAACCACCTCTCGCCTTCGATCCACTGAAAGAGTCGGCCAAGGTACAATATGTGGCATGATCCAACGGCAGCTCTGGTACGTTTCCTCCTGTTATGCTTACCAGCTTGTGATTAATGGGCAATAAATAGTCCACATGTCGCATCGATCCATATCCTCGATGATGATTCACTGCTCAACATATTTTACCTCTATCGCCCATTTTTTTTAGGCGAAGACGAGAGTGGCCCGGCCCGTCTCTATGGGGGGAAGTGGAGATCATGGGACCAGGGTCGCTGGTGGTATAGACTCGCACATGTTTGCAAAAGATGGCGAATCCTTATACTTGGTTCGCCATCCTACCTGCGTCTTTCACTCGTCTGTACAAATGGCACGCCCGTTGAAAACATGCTCGCACATTCACCTTCCCTTCCGCTCACGGTTGACTACAGCAGTGACGATGGCATCACTGCAGAAGATGAAGAGGGGATATTGCTTGCTCTCGAGCAGCGTCATCGCGTCCGCCACCTCCGCCTTGCCTTCCCTGTTCAGAATCTGCGGAAGCTTGTCATGGCAATCGAAGAGGAATTCCCGATCCTAGAATACCTGATTGTGGATCCTTGGACGAATGACAGCACGGGTTTGGTGCTCCCGGAAACACTTCAAGCACCACATTTACGTCACCTCATGCTGAGCGGCTTCACCTGTCCAATACGATCTCGATTACACCCGACTGCCGCGAGCCTTGTCACACTCTGTCTCAATATAGATCAATCCGCCTACTTTCAACCAAATGTCCTGCTCCAATGGATTTCATTTATGCCCGAGCTAGAAATTCTCGCGATCGACTTTATATTCCCTGTTCCCAACCGTGATGTGGAGAGGCAACTCACACGCACGCCAATCACGACACACATTACACTTCCTAACCTTCGCTTCTTCTCGTTCCAAGGCGTTAGCGCTTACTTGGAATCGGTTGTTTGTCGGATCTCGACCCCCCGCCTCGAAACCCTGATTATTCGACTCTTCAAACAAGTCACGTTTTCTGTTCCACGTCTCGCGCAGTTTATGAACGCAACGGAGAACTTCAGGTTCAACAATGTCGTGATCATGTTCAATGACGAGAAAATTTATGTGTGGATTTCCCGTGAGGCCAACGCATTTCTCTTTGTCGTAACGGTTGCTTGCTGGCACCTCGACTGGCAGGTATCTTCCGTGGCACAAATTTGCAATGCACTTAGCCAAGCATTCTCTGCGGTGGAGCACCTCACTCTTCGACACGAGGTACATAGTCGGTCATCTGAAGAGCACAATGATGTCGACCGGATCGAGTGGCACAAACTACTCAGATCGTTTAGCAACGTGAAGACCCTTCGTGTCGATGATGGGCTCGTCGAGCAACTCTCTCGTTGCCTACGATTGGAAGACGGAGAGCTTCCCCTTGAGCTCTTACCTGAACTGCAGGAGCTCACATATTTTGGAAGTGGCGATGCTGATGATGGATTCACCTCATTCATCGATTCCCGCCAGAACGCAGGCCGCCCTGTAACCCTGGTCCATTATAACCTGTGCCCAAGCCCTTCCCGAGTCGTCCTTCAAGGCTGAAACCCCCGCGATCACATCGGCGAGGGGTGAGGCTGGGAATGACCTCGATACTTAAACCCGGCTCCTACATGCGAACCACCGAACAGTTCATATGTTACTCGGGCTGCTTCCCACTCCCTTATCCCTGCTGCCTTCCATCCCCACCACGGCTATGACCTTTTTTTTCATCCAAGACCTTGCGATACCGAACTTCCCTCAAAAATATGGCTCCCCCATGGATATATATATCAGTTTCATGTGTGGTCGTGTTCTTATTTTCCTCCTCTCCATCATTCACGACGACGACCTTGATTTTCCGGATCACAACTCTGACTATACCGTACGACTCGGATGACTTTGTAATGCACGCGCACATTTATATCACTTTTCTTTCTCTGCCCGAGGCACGATGATATTCTGAACCTGTATATGTTTGTACAACTCTATCGCTGATAACCTGGAGTATTATATAGGGATAGGGAGTGTGCCCCGGCTGCCGTTAGATGGTGTCTCTGCAGATAAGCAAGTGTTGTGCCGAGGGACGCCGTAGGGAAGGGCTGTGAAGGAGACGTGCGGATAGAGAGGAACGCAAGGCTCTCTCACGGGATTCTGGACTCTTTCTAGAAGAGATGCATTCAGGAGTGCTAACTTTATAGAAATTGACGACGCTGAGACGTTCGCTTTCAGGCGAGATCTGGGACCTTGGGCGGGTACCATCGGCCTGCCAGTGGTCCCTGGTCCTTCTACCATACCACCCAATTGATTTTGTCGTCACTCACTCAAGCACACACGTTCCCACGTTCACTACCTCCATCCTTTTTTCACAGATGACATCTGCCCTGATGAAACCTGGCTGCGTTGTACTCCAAATGCGCAATTCTCGTGTCGCGACGATCGACGAAGATTCAAGTTGACGCCCATTCGAGGAGGAGGATAGTAGCTGTAGAAGCTGCAGCTGCAGCTGTCCTACCTGCCAGTGGGATCTCGACCATACACGACTCGGACGCATGTGCTGCACCTGAGCATGCGTATAAGAGTGGGTTTACTCACATACGAATTGAGCAATTTCATGATGCGGGAAGCAGTCCGCTGGTATCCACGGCTCAAGCCGTCGTCGTCGGTGCAGCCTGAGTGCATCCCTCAGTTACATCCAGAACTACTATGCCACTCTTGCTCTAACACATTGTGCGGGGAAAATTTTATATGGCACAACAAGAAGCATTTAGGCTGTCTAGTCCCTTCAATCAACCCGGCATTGGGCGATGGCTACCGACCAAAGTGGACCCAGCCTACTTTTCGGCGGATTGCTCAGGTCCCCGAAGAGAATGTGCGGGACAGGCGGAGGGATCGAGGATGACCAGGTAAGCTTTGCCATCTGGGTTGTCCTCTTGGCAGCCGAGCAGGAGGCGGGATACCGCCTTCTTCACGATCTGCACATGGAATATCAATCTATCTGATCCATATGGGGCAATTCTTGGCGTACCTCCGAGTCGAGCTCGCGCTGCAATTTGCTTCAACAACTCTCTCGTATCGACGGTATACCTGCTGCGTAAGCCAGGTCCACTCGGACAGCGGTGATTTGTAAACCTCGATCAGGAAAGCCGGCAACAATGATTTTGCAATTGACGTTGGCGTCGATTTTGCGGAGTGCAAGAGGAAACCCAGCCATGCATGCGGCCATCACTCCGGGACTAGAAAGGAAGAGCGCGTTTCGACTCCATGTCCCCAAACAGTCTGATATCATGCGAAAGGGAGTACTGACAGCAAGGATATTGGCAAGGTTTTGGACGAGCAGTGCAAAATAATGGGTCGAAAATGGGGAGGAAAAATCTGTGAGACATGGGAGGTGCAGTGTCCGAGAAACGGCACTTACGGCAGTGGGTAAGTGGAAACACTGGCCTCGGATGGAGCGGAACAGCGGAAAAGGAGTGGAAACGGAAGTCACGAAAGTCCAGAGGAATAGGTGGTGGGGAAACGGAGAAGCGATTTAGCAAACGAACAGGGGAGGTTGTACTAAGGGGTCTTTCCCTCATTTGCACATATTCTTACCCGCCCATTGCCCAGAATATACAACTTTCTCACCGATATGGCAGCCTGCGACCATCCTCGCGAACGACAGTGACGGCCAGGCGCTGTAGCAGAAAATCGCGCCTGGCGTTCCGAATAGTACCCACCCAAGGGCCAACTCAATGAATGCACCATCAACGTGACGTACGACTCAGGGAACGATCCTGACTGCTGTGAGTGGCATTTTCTCTTCCCTGCTTTGAACGGGGAGAAGAGGAGGGTGACCGTCAGAGTCACGATCGGGGACATGTGGCACGGAAAACCCCGGCCCGTGTCTTTACGCTTACGCCCCTTCCCGACGAATTAGAACTAGCTCACCATTTTCCTTTATTCGGTTAGGGTGCCCATCAGTGTATGACACAGAAGGTCTCGGGACCACCCCCTAGACGTGGCTACTGACTAGTATACCTGAACCCAAGTTGATGGGCTACGCCTTCGATGACGGGCCAAACTCCACGCATGATATCTTTCATAACTATCCCTCCAGCCAGAAGCAGAAAGCGACAATGTTCTACATTGGGAGTAGTGTTCTCGACTGGCCGCTTGAGACGCAGCGCGCTGTCACGGATGGCCATGAAATTTGCGACAGTGAGTGGTTTTCCCTTTTTGGGAACTTGTCCCATGGGGGTTGACCTTTTTCTGGTGGCTTGATAGACACTTGGTCGCATCGTTATAGTGAGCTGCTTTTGTTGCAGTTACTATGATTGAGCACGATCTGATGCCGCTGTCTCCAGTTACCGCCTTCCAGAGCCAAGACGCATTCACTGAGCTTTGGTACGCGGTATGTACTCTAGTATCTACCCCAGACTGTCATCGCCACCCGTACTGATACAGGAACTAGATTTTCTGTTACAGTAAATAAAAACCATCAAACTTGCCACTGGCGTCACACCAACATGTTGGCGTCATCCTACGGCGATGTTGATGTGCGTCCCACATTTTCCCGGCTCTTCGAATATCGAGGTATTAACCTACATTTTCTGCTAGGATAGGACCGCGTTTGCTATATTGTAAATCAGCTGGGCCTGCAGACTATAGTCCGGAAGTATGACTCGTTTGACTGGCGCGTTGGGACCGTGGTTGGGAACCGCCGTGACGCCACTGTCTCTCAGGCCGATGTTGATGCTGACTACGGCCTGTTCATTAATAATCTGAGCGTGGCCACGTTTGACACGGTCGGGGGCATCATGCTCACACACGAATTGAATAATTTCATGGTGCAGGATGCAATCAACTGGTATCTACGGTCCAGGCGACGTTTTCGGTACAATACCTTCACTGGTCAACGTCATGACCTAAAATGATAACACTTTTATTCTTCTTTGCACTAGTATATCGTTCCCATTGGTGTTGCCCTCAATAAGACAGCCGCACAAGGAGATGAACTGCTCCTTGCCCACCTTCCAACAGTGCAAGTGTTCATCCAGGTCACAACCTTAGTCTTGGCCATGCACGGTCATGGAGATGGGCTCACCACATACCCGTTCTTTGTTCTTATTTTCAGATATCTCTGGGCAGCTTACTGTCGCCAGTAACTCCTCGAGCAGCGTGTCCAGCGCGGGTCCGAGCGCTAGCACCAGCGTGAGTTCAGGCAATAAAACTTCGTCCACAACTACCATCAGTACCATGAGGGTGTCGTCCAGCGGTACATTGCGGACTCTCCTCTTGGCGGGGATTCTTCTCTCCGTATTGATACTATGATGAACTATGAGTTTCAACAGACGAACTCCGACTCGTTCCATACAAGTATCTGCCGATGAGTCCCACATTCCCTCCCTTTCATACTCGACTTCTGTGACGAGATGCTTCTTTCCCGACGATTTACGACCTTAGTTTCTTGTTGTAAAATGATCTATGTTGTTGTTGTTGTATTCGTCCTCACTTCCCGGATGCGCGCCCGGGAAGTTGACTCGAACATACGTTAATCACGCCAGCGACTCCGCTCTCTTCCTTGTTTCTTTGATAGGATCATTTCTTTCTTTTTCAATTCCACTTGTACCATTTTTTTTATTGGCGTGTGTGATGTCGATCCCGCCCACTATCGTGTCGCGGGAACCTGACCACGGCTTATGATATACGGTAATGATACGGCCCAGCTGAGTAGCATTCAGGGAGACGTCTCGAGGAACTTTCCATACGGCAAACCAAGAAGAAAATAAAATTTTATCTAGCCTCTTCAATCGAGTTGGCATTGGGTGATGGCTACTGAACGTGCTGAACCCTGACCATGCATTTGAAAGTGGGAGTTACAGAATGCCAGTGATGATGTGATAGGAAATTGAAGAGTACACGAAATATTGTGGCTTCAGGCCTAGGTCAGTTATATATACTAGCTAGCGGCATGGTGATAGACTTGACTGAGCGGAGGAAAGTTGGGATCTCGAGATCACAGCGCTCAGTACACCCAGTTGCAGAATAATGCTGTCCGTACACAGGCGCCCAGGCTAGAATGGCTGAGGCTGAGCGATGTAGAGCGATCTAGACCTGCAAACAGGGCCCCGGCCCGGGGCGCTACAGTCCACTGACAGCGCCTCTCATCAGTGTTACACGAGGACGACACAAGGCCAGCCAACTGAACCTCTCTCTCCAACCACATCCAACACTTGTTCCGAGTCGCCAATATGGGTCTTTGCTTATCAACCACCTCTCGCCTTCGATCCACTGAAAGAACTGGGCAAAGTACAATAAGTGAATCGTCACGGGCAAAACAGAAGAGGTACTTTTCCTCCTGTTTTGCTTACCAACTTGTGATTAATGGGCAATAGTTCACATGTCGTATCGATCCATGTCCTCGATGATGATTCACTGCTCAACATCTTTTACCTATATCGACCATATTTTTTAGGCGAAGATGATGACGCTTACCATTTCGAAGGGGGGAGGGTGCTATGGGTCCAGGGACACTGGTGGTACAGACTCGCACATGTTTGCCAAAGATGGCGAAACCTTATACTTGGTTCGGCATCCTACCTGCGTCTTTCACTCGTCTGTACCAATGGCACGCCCGTTGAAAACATGCTCGCACATTCACCTCCCCTTCCGCTCACTGTTGATTACCGCAGTAAAGTTGACATCACCGCAGAAGATGAAGAGGGGATATTGCTTGCTCTCAAGCAGCGTCATCGCGTCCGCCACCTACGCCTTATCTTCCCTGTTCGGAATCTACAGAAGCTTGTCACGGCAATTGATGAGGAATTCCCGATCCTGGAATACCTGATTGTGTATTCTTGGAAGAAGGACAGCACGGTCTTGCCAGTGGTGCTGCCGGAAACACTTCAAGCACCACATTTACGTCACCTCATGCTGAACGGCTTCACCTGTCCAATACGATCTCGATTACACCCGACTGCCATGAGCCTTGTCACACTCTATCTTAATATAAATCACCAATCCGCCTACTTTCAACCAAATATCCTGCTCCAATGGATTTCATTCATGCCCCAGCTAGAGCATCTCGCGATTGCCTTTACTTTCATTGTTCCCAACCGTGATGTGGAGAGGCAACTCACACGCACGCCAATCACGACACACATTACACTTCCTAATCTTCACTCGTTCTGGTTCCGAGGCGTTAGCGCTTACTTGGAAGCGATTGTTTGTCGGATCACGACCCCTCGCCTCGAAAGGCTGCAAATTCGACTCTTCAAGCAAATCACGTTTTCCGTTCCACGTCTACCGCAGTTTATGAACACAGCAGAGAACCTCAGGTTCGACAAAGCCCTGATCATGTTCAAGGACAAGGAAATTGACGTGTGGATGTTTTTCCGTGAGGCCGACACATGTGCCTTTGCTGTAACGATTGATTTCTCGCACCTCGACTGGCAGGTATCTTCCGTGGCACAAATTTCCCATGCTCTTAGCCAAGTGCTCTCCCCAGTGGAGTTCCTCACTCTTCGACATGAGGTCCATAGTCAATCATCTGAAGAACACAATGATGTCGACCGGATCGAGTGGCACAACCTACTCAGATCATTTAGCAATGTGAGGACCCTTGGCCTTGGCGATGGGCTCGTCGAGCAACTCTCTCGTTGTCTAGGATTGGAGGACGGAGAGCTTCCTCTTGAACTTTTACCTGAACTGCAGAAGCTTATATATGTTGGAAGTCGCGATACCGGTGATGCATTCACCTCATTCATCGATTCCCGCCAGAACGCAGGCCGCCCTGTAACCCTGATCCACTATAACCCGAGCCCAATCCCTTCCGATTCATCCTTCAAAGCTGAAACCCCCGTGATCACATCGGCGAGCGGTGAGGCTGGGAATGACGTCGATACTTAAACCCGGCTCCTACACGCAAACTACCGAGGAGTTCATATATCGCTCGGACTGCTTCCCATTCCCTTATCCCTGCCGCCTTTCATCCCCACCGCGGCTATGACTTTTCATCCAGGATCTTGTGACACCGGACATCCCTAAAAAATGTGGCTCTCCCATGTATGTATATCTCAGACGTGGTCGTATACTTATACCCCCTCTTCATTATTCGCCATGGTGTTCTCAGATCATAAACCTAACTCAATGAAACTCAATGACTATTAAACGTACGCATGCACCTACGTTCCTGATCTATCTCTCTATGAGTTGAAAAGATATTCTCATCTAGTGGTAGTAAAACGACGATTTTATTGTTGGTTAACGCAGAATATTATGTACAGTGTGTGGCTGCCATTACGATGTAAATGTTGATACGAGTAAAGTATTATTCTTAACGGAAAATGGAACTAAGAAGGGTGGTGTAGAGGTACCGAAAATCAAGACTTTTCGGGAAAACTGAGCTGTTTTTGGAACGTACGTGCAATTGTATTCGCTAGGAAGCATCAGAAAGACTTTAGAATGATTACATTAAGTAGCTTTTACAAGGGAGAACACAGTGATTGAGCGTTCACAGGCTGGAATCGAAGGGTATATACGTGAGACTCCCATGCTCGAGGGGAAAAGATAGAAATCACTAGGCAACGCTTTCAGAGGTTGGAATCCTAATTGGGTGGGTAGAGACGATGGTCAGAAACGTGAATTTATGGCGTCTTGAGCATGTTTGATTGTGCAGGGTTGAACCCTAGGATCGTGGTGATGGCCAGGAGAATGAGTATTCCGGTGTTGCGCAGGGCGGTCGCCTCCTAGGAATACGCCAGGCCCCGGGGGTCAAAATTTTATTTGTCCTCAGTCGAACGTAGTGGGAGTGGTATGGCGCCAAGCGGAAGGCAGCAGAAGTCGCGAATGACATTTTCGTGCACACGCGTGTGCTAGGACTGCGACGGGAACTCGAACCGACGACAAAGAACGCTCTCGACGGCTTCGCCTGGCGCGAATGCGAGCTAAGCTCGGCCGTGGAATCAGATAGGGGTCTGGCATGTCAAGAAGAATGCCGTGTAGCAAACGTGCTACACTAGAACAAGTTGATGTCATTCCCATGTTTGCCATATCCAGATTTGTAGATTGCATACAAGACATTACTAGGAATGTTTGTGGGACGGGCCAGCCTCGAACTGTCAGAGGGGAGGGAGTTCACGGATCTGCTCAAGTCAGTGTTGCATGCTGAAGCCTGGGGCGTCCCGCTGTGCTGGGCTATAGGATGTCGACCTTATCACTACCGCAGAGAGCACCTCTGCCGGGGCTTGAAAACTTCCACCGTTAGGAGCCGATATTATATATCGTCGTCGTTGCCATCATCTTTCTCTTGGGATGGGCTCGTCAAAATGGCCACAGTGCCGGTTTCCCGGGCAGAGCGCTCAGGTCGGGAAGGAGAAGGCGCGGGACAGGTTGGAGGATTCGGGAATGGCCAGGTCGACGCTAAGTTATTATCCGGGTTATTCTCAGCGTGGCCGAACGCGAGGTCATGGAAGGAGCCGACCCACTAAAAGGCGGAACGCTGCCTTCTTCACGAATGGGTCTGTGGCCCTGTGCCTAGAATATCAACCTGCTGGTCCGCTCGGCGAGGAGATTCTCAGCGCACCTCAGAGTCCACCGCGTGCTGCCATACACTCCAAACGCTTCCTCAAGGTTGATAGGTACGCCTACTGCATGGGCCAGGTTCGCTCGGACAGCGCGGCGCCGGAATCGGTGGGATTGCTGTCGACATGAACGTGGATTGCGCAGGGCGGATGGGAAAAAAGACTCGTCCGTGCATGTAGCGATCCTTCCGGGAAGATAAAAAGGCTGAGAGAAAGCGCATTTGGACTCGTTGAGCATCGACGTGTCACCTGGTTGCACACTGCACTCGGCCCTCCAAGCCACAATCTGTTGAAATCGAGCTCACGCGGCTCATCCGGATCCCTCCCTAAGCTTTTAGTACAGCACGCTAGTTGTAGTATCACACTACTGTAATGTTATCTCCCACCTATACATTTTGAGTTCAGTAGTTGATGTTATGTAGTCCCGAATTTCAGAATGGAGATCCATTGATTCGTTCGTGTGCGATAGGTCAATGTCTTGTATTACATCACATGAGGTATGAACATGAGGTTCAAGAGCTTTCAAGTTGCACTGCACAGAAGCCAGTTTTCATTCAGGACCATAGTAGTAACACATGGAATGCTTGTATACAGTACCAACTTACAAGTGCAAGGTGTTCTGTGAAGAACGAGAGACAATCGAGGTCGGAATTCAAACTGAGTTTGAAAACGCGTCAAACGCGCTCACGTGATGCAATACAGTACTGTACAGATGTTGGGCATGTCGGCACTGCAGTCCACTGACAGCGCCTCTCATCAGGGTTACACGACGACGACACAAGGCCAACCACACACACACTCCAACCACATCCAACACTTGCTCGCTAACATGGGTCTTTGCTTATCCACCTCTCGCCTTCGATCCACTGAAAGAATCGGCCAAGGTACGATATGTGGGTTCCAACGGCAGAGGTACGTTTCCTCCTGTTATGCTTACCAGCTTGTGACTAATGGGCAATAGACCACATGTCGTATCAATCCATGTTCTCGATGATGATTCACTGCTCAACATCTTTTACCTATATCGCCCATTTTTTTTAGGCGAAGATGATGATGTCGCTTGCCGTTTCCAAGGGGGGACGAAGCATTGGGTCCAGGGACGTTGGTGGTATCAACTGGCACATGTTTGCCAAAGATGGCGAAACCTTATACTTGGTTCGGCATCCTACCTGCGTCTTTCACTCGTCTGTACAAATGGCACGCCCGTTGAAAACATGCTCACACATTCACCTCCCCTTCCGCTCACTCTTGATTACAACAGTGAAGATGGCATCATTGCAGAAGATGAAGAGGGGATATTGCTTGCTCTCGAGCAGCGTCATCGCGTCCGCCACCTCCGCCTTGCCTTCCCTGTTCAGAATCTGCGGAAGCTTGTCATGGCAATTGATGAGGAATTCCCGATCCTAGAATACCTGATTGTGGATCCTTGGACGAATGACAGCACGGGTTTGGTGCTCCCGGAAACACTTCAAGCACCACATTTACGTCACCTCATGCTGAGCGGCTTCACCTGTCCAATACGATCTCGATTACACCCGACTGCCGCGAGCCTTGTCACACTCTGTCTCAATATAGATCACCAATCCGCCTACTTTCAACCAAATGTCCTGCTCCAATGGATTTCATCTATGCCCCTGCTGGAGAGTCTCGCGATCCTCTTTACATTCGCTGTTCCCAACCGCGATGTGGAGAGGCAACTCACACATACGCCAATCACGACACACATTACACTTCCTAACCTTCACTCGTTCTGGTTCCGAGGCGTTAGCGCTTATGTGGAAGCGATTGTTTGTCGGATCGCGACCCCTCGCCTCGAAAGGCTGCGAATTCTACTCTTCAAGCAACTCACGTTTTCTGTTCCACGTCTCCCGCAGTTTATGAACACAACAGAGAACCTCAGGTTCGACAAAGCCATAATCATGTTCGAGGACGAGCGAATTAATGTGTGGATTTCCCATGAGGCCAACGCATTCGTCTTTGCTGTAGCGGTTGATTGCTGGCACCTCGACTGGCAGGTATCTTCCGTGGCACAGATTTGCAATGCGTTTAGCCAAGCGTTCTCTGCGGTGGAGCATATCACTCTTCAACATGATGTCCATATTCAGTCATCTGAAGAGCACAATGATGTCGACCGGATCGAGTGGCACAAACTACTCAGATCGTTTAGCAACGTGAAGACCCTTCGTGTCGATGATGGGCTCGTCGAGCAACTCTCTCGTTGTCTACGGTTGGAGGATGGAGAGCTCCCTTTGGAGTTGTTACCTGAACTGCAGGAGCTCACATATGTTGGAAGTCGCGATACCGGTGATGCGTTCACCTCATTCATCGATGCCCGCCAGAACGCAGGCCGCCCTGTAACCCTGGTCCATTATAACCCGAGCCCAAGCCCTTCCGAGTCGTCCTTCGGGGCTGAAACCCCCGCGATCACATCGGCGAGCGGCGAGGCTGGGAATGACGTCGATACTTAAACCCGGCTCCTACACGCGAACTACCGAACAGTTCATATATTGCTCGGACTGCTTCCCACTCCCTTATCCCTGCCGCCTTCCATCCCCACCACGGCTATGACCTTTTCGTCCAGGATTTCGCGACACCGAACATCCGTCAAAAATACGGCTCCCCTATGGATATATATATCAGTTTCTCGTGGTCGTGCTCTTTTTTTCACCCTCTCCGCTGTTCACTGTGACAACCTTGATTTCCCGGATCACCCTTGGTTCCCTGGATCATTACGATGACTTTGCGATGTACGCATACACCTATTTCGTACTTCTTTCTCTGTCTGAGGCACGAAGATATTCTGGTCTTGTGTATGTATGTGTATGTGTACTATTCTATTCTATGACCAGATAACGTGAAATATTATGTATGGAGTGCGCGGCTGCCAGTGCATGCCCCAAGTAATTGAATTTCGTGACTTCGCGAGGGAAATCGTAAGCAAGGACGTGGAACAGATGTGCAGATGGAGAGGAACACAAGGCTCTATTCGTGAAAATCGGACTTCTTAGGAATGGTGAGGCGATGGTATTCTTAGATGTGAGTGAGAGGAAGCGGAGGGAGAGTCATCTCTATTGACCCCGGGACTGATTGTCCCTCGCGGCTATGGCCCGGGAGTACATCTGTATCCGACCGGATGTATTACTAATCTGTGGGAACTGAGTGCCGGTTTGGGCTATTCCCAACAGGACGCCCGGGTGCGTTCAGGCGTCGATTAGGCCGCCTGAATATCACCCTGGCCGCCTCCGAACCGTACCGCCTCAAGTTCAACGATCAACGTTCAACCAATCACACACGTTCCCACATCCACCACCTCTATCCCCGCCTCACCGATGACACACCCTGAGAAAGCTTAGCTGCGTTAAACTCCACCACAATTCTCACACCGTGACTATCCACGAAGATCGATCGCCCATTCGAGGTAGACATGTGTAACAGCCGCCACCGGCGAACCCAGGATCACACCCGTTGCCGTCTCAGGCTCGACCATCCCTGATGCAGGCGCCACGCCTGAGGCCTGAGTGCTGAGGGTGTGCACATAGGCGCGAATTTGTTCACACAAAATTGAACAATTTCACGATGCAGGAAGCAGCGACTGGTATCCAGGGCTCAAGCCGTCGTTGTTGGTACAGCGCACTCCTTAATTACGTCCAGACCCACAATGTTAACCCGTATTCTTGCTCCAGCACATGGTCTTTATAGACGTTGCCATCAACGAGACATAACAGTACAAGGAGACAAACTACTCCATACCTTCTTTTGACCGGTGTAAGCATTTATGCCAGGCCACACTCTAGTTTTAGCCATGCATGTCGTGATAAGTGGCTCATCACATATCCGATTTCTCTACACGATTTTCAGATATCTCAGGACAGATTGCAGCCGCCAGCAACGCCTCGGGATCAACACCGCTTCCGGTAGAAGTCTAAGTACTAGCTCCAGCACAGGTGCATTCAATAAAAAGTCGTCCGTGGTCACCGATTCACCATCAGGGTGTCGTCCAGTGGCACATGGTGGCCTCTGCTATCAGCGGGGATGCTTCTCCTCAGATTGATGTTATGGTGAGCAACGGGTGTCAACAAGCGAACTCATTTCAACATCACTCGATGAGTCTTCCTCTTTCGGATCTTCCCTCTCTTTCGACTTTTTATAATATTTTTTCCGACGATTTACTTCATATATATCGAACAATGTTATTGCTGTATCCGTCGTCGAGTTCCGGGCACGCGCTCGGGAGTTGGTTTGAACACTTTACTAGTAACCACCCCAGCGACTCCCCTCTCTTGTTGTTTTGATAGGGTCGTTGCTTTCTTTTTCAATACCACTTGTACCATCCTTTTTCTTAGGTGTGTGTGATGATCCCGCCCGCTATTGGGTTGCGGGAGCCTGATGATGGCTTATGATATTCGGTAACGATACGGCCCAGCTGAGTAGCGTTCAGGGTGATGTCTCGAAGAACTTTTTATACGGCATACCAAGAAGAAAATAAATGTTATTTAGCCCCTTCAATCGAGTCGACATCGGGTGACATGTACCGAACATACTGAACCGTGACCCTGTGCATTGAACGTCGAGTTACAGAGTTGATGAAATTGAAGAGGGACACGAGGCATCCAAATATTGTGGTTTATATATACTAGCTAGCGGCTTCGTGATAGACTTGACTGAGCGGAGGAAAGTGTCTCGAGATCAAGCAGCGCTCAGTACGCTCAGTTGCGGAATGAAGCTGCCCAGCAGTTACTGTATTAGGGCGGCCACCCTGACTGCGTACTGGGCGCCAAGTCCCCTGTCAACGCTTCCATTACCTCCCATACAGTACAGTACAGTTCTGTACTGTACCGAAAAGTTCTCCCACAAGGGTTACACGAGGACCGCACGAAGCCAGCTAAAACCTCTCTCCAACCACATCCAACACTTGCTCGCCGACGTGGTTCTTTACTTATCAACCACCTCTCGCCTTTGATCCTGGGCAAAGTACAATGAATGACGAGTCACTGGCAAAACAGCCGAGGTACGTTTCCTCCTGTTATGCTTACCAGCTTGTGATTAATGGGCAATAAATAGTCCTCATATCGTATCGATCCATATCCTCGACGATGATTCACTGCTCAACATATTTTACCTCTATCGCCCATTTTTTCTAGGCGAAGACGAGAAGGACTTCAACCGTCTCATAGGGGGGAGGGTGTCATGGGACCAGGGACGCTGGTGGTATAGACTCGCACACGTCTGCCAAAGATGGCGAAACCTCACACTTGGTTCGGCATCCTACCTGCGTCTTTCACTCGTCTGTACAAATGGCACGCCCGTTGAAAACATGCTTGCACATTCACCTCCCCTTCCGCTCACTGTTGATTATATCGGTACAGGTGGCATCACTGCAGAAGATGAAGAGGGGTTATTGCTTGCTCTCGAGCAGCGCCATCGCGTCCGCCACCTCCGCCTTGTCTTCCCTGTTCAGAATCTGCAGAAGCTTGTCATGGCAATCGATGAGGAGTTCCCGATTCTGGAATACCTGATTGTGGATCGTTTTTCGAAGGACAGCACGGTCTTGGTGCTCCCGGAAACACTTCAAGCACCACATTTACGTCACCTCGTGCTGGGAAGCTTCGCCTGTCCAATACGATCTCGATTACACCCAACTGCCGCAGGTCTTGTCACACTCTATCTTGTGATATCCCACCCATCCGCCTACTTTCAACCGAGTGTCCTACTCCAGTGGATTTCCTTCATGCCCCAGCTAGAGGATCTCGAGATCATCTTTACATTCCCTGTTCCCAACCGTGGTGTGGAGAGGCAACTCACCCATACGCCAATCACGACACACATCACACTTCCTAATCTTCGCCTGTTCGTGTTCCGAGGCGTTAGCGCTTACTTGGAAGCGGTTGTTTGTCGGATCACGACCCCTCGCCTCGAAGACCTGCAAATTCAGTTCGTCGAGCAACTCACGTTTTCCGTTCCAGGTCTCCTGCAGTTTAGGAACACAACAGAGAACCTCAGGTTCGACAATGCCGAGATCATGTTCAAGGACAAGCAAATTCGCATGCGGATGTTTTCCCGTGGGGTCTACACGTATGCCTTTGATGTTTGGGTTGATTGCTGGCACCTCGACTGGCAGTTATCTTCCGTGGCGCAAATTTGCAATGCGCTTAGCCAAGTGTTCTCTGCGGTGGAGCACCTCACTCTTGAACACGAAGTCCATGGTCAGTCATCTGGAGAGCACAATGATGTCGACCGGATCGAGTGGCGCAAACTTCTTAAATCGTTTTGCAACGCGAAAACCCTTCGTGTCGAGGATGGGCTCGTCGAGCAACTCTCTTGTTGTCTACGACTGGAGGACGGAGAGCTTCCTCTTGAGCTGTTACCTGAACTGCAGGAGCTCACATATTCTGGAAGCGGCGATGCAAGTGATGCGTTCACCTCATTCACCGATGTCCGTCAGAACGCAGGCCGCCCTGTAACCCTGGTCCGTCACAGATCAAGCCCAAGCCCTTCGGAGTCTCCCTT
The DNA here is from genome assembly GCA_963926505.1 of Russula olivacea. Taxonomy (NCBI): domain Eukaryota; kingdom Fungi; phylum Basidiomycota; class Agaricomycetes; order Russulales; family Russulaceae; genus Russula; species Russula olivacea. Next base: position 4,009,692 of record OZ004880.1, on the reverse strand, counting down.
TGGAGCTCCCGCGATCACATCAGCGAGCGACGGAGCTGGGAATGACATCGATACTTGAACCTGGTTCCCCACGCGAACCACCGAGTTGTTCATCTATTGCTCGGACTGCTTCCCACCTCTACCCCTGCCGCCTTACATACCCACTACGACAATGATCCTTTCATCAAAGATGTTGCGACGCCGGATATCCCCAAAAAGTATGGCTCCCCCATGGATACTGTATATATATATCAGTTTCATGTGGTCGTGTTCTTCTTTCCGCCCTCTCTGTCATTCACCACGATGAAGACCTTAGTTTTCCGGATCACAACTCTAGCTATACCATACGACTCGGATGACTAACCTAGTATGCAATGCACTGTAAGGTAAGGTCCCCTCGGAGCCACGTTCGGAACGGAACGAACTTCCGCGTAGCGCCCGTCCTCACGTGCCTTTGTTGATTTTCTGTTTCTTTTCTTTCTCTTTTTTTCTCTTTCGCGTCGTTCTTATCGCCTCGGGCTGGACAACAACCCATCCTTCAAAGCTACGACACAAGACGAAATGACATACTCGTCCCAATCACAATCCTTCCCGCCATCACTGCTTCGTTCTTTTATATTCCTTTTCTTCTTTACCTCTCGTCTTGCATTCTCGGACAACATCTACCGACACAACATCGCTACCACGCGGCAGCCGTACGCTCCTTCCTTTCTAGCTTATTTTAGTCTTTCCTTTATGCTTACATATCTTTCTATTCAATTCTTATCACCGACACCTCCGAGATCGCCACTACCATACAAAACCTAGACACAGCCGAAAGGCAGCTGCGCATGTATATAAATAAGACCGCCCTCCTGCTTGTCGAGGAGGGCGTCATCATCACGTTCAATCAGAAGTTCCTACACTCTCTTCTGTTCACTCGTGTCATTTCTTCCTTCTCTCGGCGACCGTCTCGGTGGAATCGCTGTCCACAACGTCTCCACCGACGTCTCGCGTTTTCGATCTTCTCGAGCCTCTGCCTCCTCTTTGTCTCTCCCCCCCTCTCCTGCTTGGACGACACTTTCATACCCTTAGCCTTAGCACATTCCTTAGATACAGCAGGGGTGTATTTATATCACTTTTCTTTCTCTGTCTGAGGCACGATGATATTCTGATTGTGCAATCCTATTGCTGATAACGTGGGATAGGGATAGGGAGCGTGCGCCAGCTGCCGTTAGATGATGTTTCTACAAGTAAGGAAATGTTGTGCCGAGGGACGCCGCCACGGTAGGCAAGGGCTGGGAAACGTGTAAATAGAGAAGAACGCAAGGCTCTCTCATGGAAGTCCGGACTCTTTCTAGGAATGCTAACTTGGTAGAGGCGTTGCTCTCGGGCTGGATCTGGAGCCTCGGGTGGGCACTACAATTGGCCCGGGCTCAGTCTGTTCCTCTGCTCCGCTTCTTCTACCACCCAATGGGTTTGTCGTTAATCACTCAAGCACACATGTCCCCACGTACTCTACCTCCATCCTCTTTCACCACTGGCAATGACATCTCCCCTAAGGGAACCTAGCTGCGTTGTACTCCGAATTCGCACTTCTCGCGTCGCGACTATCGATGAAGATTGACGCATATTGACGCCCAATCGAGGATGATAACAGTAGAAGGCTAGAAGCTGCAGCTGCAGCCGTCCAGGCTCGTCCTACCCACCTGGGATCTCGACCATCCATTGTTGAGAGATATGCGTGCAGCATGCAGATCTGGCGGACCGGAGGTAGATCCACGCCTCGGACTTCCGATCGGGATACCGATCCGCTCCACACATCAGCAAAACGTCATGTGTCTTAATCTGTACTTTATTAGCTTTTTTCCCCTTATTTTCCCTTATTTTCCCTTGTTTCAAGACAAGTCCCCCTGAAACAAGGGAAACAAGGGAAAATAAGGGGAAAAAAGCTAATAAAGTACAGATCAAGACATTTGACGTTTTGCTGATGCAGAGACCTGCATACGTGCGAGTCTCAGGTGCATGCACATATCTACTGAGACTGATCAAGACATTTGTAGTTTAGTTACATTAATATAGTATATTAGCTTGGCTGTATGATAGTGACGAGGTGACGACTGAAGTCCCATACGATACATACTTCCTACAGTATATATTAGACTGGCTGCGGTCCGGTCTGCGAACATGGCAGACCAGGTTTGGACATGAACCGGACCCTATGTTCATGTCCAGGTTCGTGAATTTAGCTGGACCGAACATTCAGTGGGGTCAGGGTTCAACACCCTTCACGAACACGAACCTGAGGTTCGAACCTGAACCAGGAGAGGTAAAGTTTTTTTTTTTCAATTCTATTTACCTGTACAATTTACACTACTGTTGTATGAGTACTGTGTATGTCCGAGTTGCTCGATGCAGAACTGCTTCCATGGCATGTTGTGTAGCGTGAGAAAAAGATGGCGAGTGTGGGGATGCCAGGAGATGGTCAGGGAGAGGTGCAGAAGCTGGAGCTTGAGGGGTTTAGTTGGGGTCTGGCTTCGATGACGTTGTACGGGTCCAGATCATTGCGTTCATCGTCGTGAGGACCTCTCAGGCTCCCACATTATTGGCACTGTCGATCCCCTCTTCATGCCCGAGGGTGATAAATGCCCTAAGCACGTTAGGGATAAGGAACCGGAGTATTACAGGAACGGTGATACTGCGTGACTCGTGCCCGGGTGCCAAGTAAACAAGCAGCGCACCTTCTTCGTATGAGTCGAGTTGAACACCTGCACGCCCCTTCCCACTCCACAGTTGTGAGCATCCACTGGCCCTCGAATTGGATCTAGTATTCGAGACCATCGCAGAAGTCTCGCAGGGTCTTGATGCGATCTGCAGGTGTTCATGAAATGTGCCGACCCTGGAATGTGCATACAGCACGGGAGACGCTTGGAAAGTACTCGGAAATATCGTGTAGACTTGAGCGCGGAGCAATGTCATCACGTGGAAACGATTTATTCTTCAAGATGCTAGCATACACGAGCTGGCGCAAGCAGAATCTTTCGTACTCTTGCAGCACTGGCAAATACGTCGCATCTGGAGAAGAGATAATGGTAAGCGAATGTGTTCGGAATGCGATGAGGGAAGAGAATTGAAAACTTCTTACTGTGTCGGCACCACCAGAGTAGAGATGGCATTGCCCACTTGATCTTGTCATCTTTTTCGGGGGGTGCGACTGTCAAGTGAGTTCGTGACTAGTGATTTAAAGTCCGGTCTGGTCCGGTCTTTTGCCCTTTTGAACAAGGACCAGGACCAGGACTGGTTGATAGTTTTCAAAAATCCATAAAGACCGAACCAAGACCACTATCAACTGGTCCATGTCAGTCTAATTATGCTAAAAGACCAGTTGACAACTGGTCTTATTATGAACCAGTTGACAACTAGTCTCAACCAGTTTATTTCCAGTTGCAACTGACACTTAAGATCACTTTTAAAACTTAAACTCAGATAGTGTTGCTACAGCTTAAGCCAATGTTTTTTGAAATTTGATTATATCTTAAAAAATAAAATTGCTAAAAATATGAAAATATTTGTGGATATAGATAAGATCAGAAGCTGATGGGTCCTCTGCCAATGCTAAGCAATCTGACCAACCATTTCTGAGTTATTTGATCAGCTATAAAATTAATTTAAAATGCTAATTTTGTAGCCAATCAAATAACATAGGAATGGCTAATCAGACCACTTAAAGTTGGCAGAGGACCCATTAACTTCTGATCTTATCTATGTTGATAAATATTTTTGTATTTTTAGCTATTTTATTTCTTAAGATATAATCAAATTTCAAAAAACATTAAGCTATTGCTGCCACCACAGTCAGATATGTGGCAACTGTATTAAGAATTGTATCTTGGCATATGGCATGGAACTTGAACTTTACTAAACAGTTAAGGTCTCCTGGTTGCTAAAAGACCAGTTGAAACCAGTCTTTTCCTGGTTGCAGAAAGAAAATCAAATGCATGCAACTGCAACTGGTCCTGCTCCCAAACTGAGGCAACTGCAACCAGTGGTCCGGTCTTTTTTTGGTCCAGTCCAGTCCAGTCCTAGTCTTTTTTCAGTCCATAGGACTGGACCTTAAAACACTATTTGTGACAGAGTTGAGGACTGCAGTTTCCTCAGCCTGCAATAAGAAAGGCAAGAAGGGTCAGAATATAGAATGGTTCAAACCGACCGAAAACGCACCTACCTTCCCTTCGCTGCTGATTCTTCTGAGTATACATGCACTTAGGTCACACTATGCTCTTCTTTTATAAGGATGTCTTTGTTAGGTGGGATGACCACGGAGAATGGGAAACGGCGCTTGGCCAGCTAGAAAGGATAAATTAGGTGTCGGAGACTCGGAGTACGGCCAAAAAAAAACAAATTTTCCTCGCACCCCAGCAGAGTTCGCCGTTGACTTTGCCATCTGCCATCCTCCCAATCCTTCATCATCATGGGACGGGGCGAACGTGACAAGGTTGATACATCGCTCATCGTGACAGAACCACATGTCCCTCGACCAACAGCACGCACACAAGGTCTTGATCATCAGGAAGGGTTGTGTGCACCAAAAGTCCCTGAAAGGGTAAAAGGTTAGTTGGTGTCCCAAATATAACGGTGTTGTGACTTACTGTCCCTGCAGGCCCCAAGACAACAGCTGCAGAGTCTACTGGCAACACGAATTCAGAGAAAAAACGTGAGCCTTATTTGAGGCTGTGAAAACAAAAAAAACTAATAAATCATCAAAGAACTCACGATTAATACCTTGTTTCTGAAGGATGCATCAAAGCCTGAAGGGGAAGCTTGTAATCCAGATGGAACGTTGAAGGATGCTGATGAAATGGAATGGTGGAATTCACCGTTGGATTTGGCACCTCAGGCTGCGCCATTTGAAACTCACAATGAAGATGTTCTACATGTTCTTGATGATGAAACTGTCGGAGTGAGTGCGGAACGACATGGCGGAGCGCCCATGGGAAGCGCCCGCACATATGCAGCCCGTGTGAATAAGTGTCAAACATCATTAGCATCATTCCCCACGTAGTACCAGTGACAGCACCATGAGTGCATGTCATACAGTTCCTAGTCCATTCGCTTAGCTAGTCCCTACCATAGTCTCGGGGCATCAAGCCCTTGCTGTACATAAATAGAGACCAGTAGAAGCCCTGCTCCCTCAGTTATCGTGCCGCACGCATGACTGCTGAGGTGAGCAGGCCATATCCTTACACACACATTAAGATGCTTACACACACTGTAGATTGTCTATCTACAGGTAATATACATGAGTTATTGTGCCGCACGCGCGACCGCTGAGATCGTCTATCTACAGCATTTGCACGCGTCCGCGTTATCTCACCCTGGATAGTTATATTTGCATTAGGTTATGGGCCCTGCCCATCTAGCTACTACCCCATCTAGTCCTGCCAGCTCCTTCGTTCCTTTGTCCCTGAATTCCCCATCCCCGCTACCTAAACTAAAACCCCTCGCCAGTACACCTACTCCTGCCATGTCAACCTCCGCTGCATCTCCTGTCACCCCGACAAGCATCGAAAAGCTCCCGGCTAACATCCCTCGCCTCAAGCTCAACGGAGCAAACTGGGCCATCTTTAAGATGCGCTTCAGCAATGCGATGCATGTCACACGCCGTTGGGGCTACTTCACAGGCATGGTGCTATGCCCTAACCCTGTTGACCTAGACAACCCCACCACAGATGAGACTGTAGCCATTGAGCAATGGGAGTACGATGACGCGGTCGCAAGCTACCTTCTATCGCAGCGACTCCCCAACACCATTGAAATCTGCCTCGCCAACTGCACATCCACCAGACATCGCTGGGCCATGGTATCCAGAGATTACCAAGCCAAGAGCACATACGCGCAGGCCGATCTTCACCAAGTGTTCCTGGATATGCGCTGCACAAAGGGGGCCGACGTCCGAGAGTTCCTAACCAACTTATGCTATAAGCGTGAGGAGTTAGCGGCCGCAGATGTCACAGTTACCAAAAAGGAATATGAAAGGACGATCCTAAAAGGCATCCCTAGCGAGCTAGCGACGTTTGCGTCGCAGCTCCTCTCTTCGGCGCTGATCTTGAATAGAACCGCGAGCATCAATGTTGATGCCCTCATCAACCAGATCTGCGAAGAGGCCGATCGTTTAAAAAGCAGACGAACAAAAGGAGGCAAAAAGGACTCAACCACTGATGAGGCCCTGACTGCCACTCCCGACAACGGGAGACAATGGCGCCGGAAGGGCAAGTGCCACAACTGTGGCAAACCAGGCCATTGGGCCAAAGAGTGCCGCTCCCCAAAGAAGGATGAGAGTGCAGACACACAAACACAGGCGCCGAGCACCAGCTCCAAACCTGCAAACAAGCCGGTAGGCTCAGCAAGCGTTGTACACGACATCGAAGGCGATGGGTTCTGGATGGCCACTGATGAGGCTGTCGACCGCACGCATCTTGCCAGGGTCGAACCAGATCCACTCCTGGGCGCACTAGATGAGATCGAAGTCGTGCCACATCCGGAAGGGGAGATAGAGCTAAGCAACGAGGAATGGCTAGGGGCTGTCATTGCCCCTGCCAACATGGACGATCGTGTTTGCATCGAGCTGTATGACTCAGGCGCAACGAAACACATCAGTCCCTACAAATCAGACTTCACCTCATACACACCTCTAGTCCCCCCAGTCTTCCTGAACACCACAAATCAGCAGTGATTCCCGGCCATTGGGCGCAGAACGCTCACCGTTCAAGTGCCAAACGGCGGCACTGAATCAGAGTTGATCCTCCATGGAGCGCTGCATGCGCCTGCCGTGGGTTGCACCCTCGTATCGGTGGCAGCGCTAGACGAGGAAGGGTACCATGCGCATATCGGCGCAGGCCACCTAGAGCTTACAAACCCACAAGGGGAGCGCGTAGGACGCATCCCCCGTACTGAACGATGCCTGTACAGGGTCGTACATGCACCAGACTCCATAAATGTCGCAGAGCAAGTGTCGGTCATGGAGTTGCACCGACGGCTGGGCCACATCGCAGCTGCGAGCGCGCGCAAGCTTGTAAAAAGCGGCGCTGTCATAGGGGTTGAAATGGACCCGGACTCGCAGGAAACCGACTGCGACGCTTGCATATTCGCCCGAGCCACTCGATTACCTATACCCAAAGTAAGGATCAACCCACCAGCCAAAAACTTTGGAGATGAGATACATACCAATGTATGGGGACCAGCCACCATCGCAACATGCCAAGCACGAAGGTATTTCGCTACCTTCACGGATGACGCAACGAGGTACACCGTCACGTACCTCCTACGCACCAAGGACGAGGCCCTTGAAGCCTATAAGTCATTCGAAGCATGGGCTATCACCCAACAACACTGCACCGCGATCAAAGCCTTGCGCTCCGATCGTGGTGGGGAATACTTATCTGGCGCATTTGATCAGCACCTAAAAAAGGCTGGCACGGCGAGAAAACTTACCACACACAACACCCCTCAACTCAACGGCATCGCGGAACGCTTAAACTGCACGCTGCTTGAATGCATTTGCGCACTCTCACATGACAGTGGCCTGCCCAAATCGTTATGGGGCGAGGCACTAAGACATGCGACCTGGCTTAAGAACCGGACGGCAACCCGTGCACTTGATGGCAAGACGCCATTCGAGGCACTGTACGGTCGACCACCCGATCTGTCCACCCTCCGCATATGGGGCTCCCACATATGGGTACACAATGCCAACGGGTCGAAGCTCGATGTGCGCGCACGCGAGGCACGCTGGCTCAGACCTGATGTCGAGGCAAGGGCACACCGCGTCTACTTCCCGAGCACCGGAAACATCCATGTCGAGCGAAACATCTACTTTAGGACATCAGCTCAGCTCGAGGGGGAGGAAGAAAACTCACCAGCAGGTGACAGCGAGCAGACTGCCGCTCCTCCTAACCCCTCAACTTCTCCCGAGCCGCTCAGCTCACCTGACATGCCTGTCCTTGACGACGCCGACAATGATGCAACAGAAGCACCAGAGGAGCAGCAGCCACAGCCGCCGCCACCTCCCCAGCTACGCCGTTCCGAGCGCCTTCGGAAGCCATCGTGCACCATCCGCAACTTGCAGGCTGGAAAGGGCATAACCCTTGCACACAGCGGTTCCCCGAAAGTGTTGATGGGCTTGATGATCCCAGATCCGATAGAGGAAAACGATGAGGAAGCAGGGGGAGTGTGGGTCGTCATAGATGGTGCACCTGCACTCCTTGAGGACTTCGAGGGCATCGAGCACACCCTCATGGCCGAGACCTCTGACGCCGAGGCACTGGAGCCCCACACACTCGCAGAGGCAAAGCGTTGCAAGGACTGGTTGTGGTGGGAAAAGGCCATTCAAGAAGAACTTGCTACTCTTGAGGCCGCCGGGACTTGGGTGCAAGAGGAACCACCACCAGGAGCAAATATCATCGGCTCCAAATGGGTTTTCAAGGCCAAAAAGGACGCCGTGGGCATCATCGCCCGTTTTAAAGCGAGGTTGGTAGCCCAGGGATTCAGTCAGATTGATGGCATCGATTATGACGATACCTATGCACCTGTGGCCCGACTCGCATCCTCCAGAGCCATTATTGCGATGGCTAACTGGCTAAACCTTGAGATGCACCAAGTGGACATAAAAGGAGCGTACTTGAATGGAGAGTTGAACGACAACAAGGTGTTGTACATGCATCACCCCCCTGGCTACAAGACACGTGACGCAGGAACGTGCGTCCTGCGCTTAAAGAAAACGCTGTACGGCCTCAAACAATCTGGCCGCCGCTGGTATCAGAAACTCTCCTCCATTTTCGACACCCTCGGTTTCTCAAAATGCTCAGTCGACCAGGCTGTCTTCTACAAAACCAACAAGCGCAAAAATGAAGTCACGGTCGTCGCGGTCCACGTCAACGACTGCACAATCGCCGCCAGCAACCCATGCCTCATCGAGGACTTCAAGGCCAGTCTACGCCAGCACGTCGAGGTCACCGACCTCGGTGAACTGCACTGGATGCTAGGAGTTGAGATCAAACGAGATTGCGAGGCTTGCACCGTCCATCTTTCCCAGCACGCGTACATCGACTCAATCCTTCGCCGCTACAACCTCGATGAGCTCAAGCCCCTCTCATCGCCCATGGACCCCGCCATTCGACTCACATCCGAGCAGGCACCAGCCACCACGGCCGAACATGCGATCATGCGCGATAAGCCATATCACGAGGCTGTTGGTGCCCTCAACTGGGCTGCCCTCACCACTCGTCCTGACATCGCATTTGCCATCTCCACCATCGCTAAATTTGCATCAAACCCCAGCATTGCCCATTGGGACGTGGTCAAGCGTGTATACCGCTACCTGTTTGGCATGCGCGACCTTTGGCTCACATACAGCGAGACCAGGTGAGTCCTCGAAGGCTATGCAGATGTGGACGGCAGCATGAGCGAAGACAGGCGCGCCATCACAGGATATGCATTCCTCATCGATGGCGGCGCCATCTCGTGGTCCTCTAAACGACAGGAGCTTGTCTCCCTATCCACAACTGAGAGCGAGTACATAGCAGCAACGCACGGCATGAAAGAGGCCATCTGGCTGCGCAGCCTCCTCTCCGAGATCTTCGAGCCCATTAAGCCACCAACCACACTCTTCTCTGACAACCAGGCCGCCATTGCCCTCACCCGTGACCACCAGTACCACGCACGCACGAAGCACATCGACATGCGTTTCCATTTCATCCACTGGGTCATCGAACAGGGCTCCTTGTGCCTCATTTATTGCCTGACCGACGACATGATCGCCGACACCCTCACCAAGGCCCTGCCTTCTTGGAAACTGAAGCATTTCGCCACAGGACTCGGACTGCGCATGAAATGAGGGGGAGTGTCGGAGTGAGCGTGGAACGACATGGTGGAGCGCCCGTGGGAAGCGCCCGCACATACGCAGCCCGCGCGAATAAGTGTCAAACATTGTTAGCATCATTCCCCACGTAGTACCAGTGACAGCACCATGAGTGCATGTCATACAGTTCCTAGTCCATTCGCTTAGCTAGTCCCTACCATAGTCTCGGGGCATCAAGCCCTTGCTGTACATAAATAGAGACCAGTAGAAGCCCTGCTCCCTCAGTTATCGTGCCGCACACATGACCGCTGAGGTGAGCAGGCCGTATCCTTACACACACATTAAGATGCTTACACACACTGTAGATTGTCTATCTACAGGTAATATACATGAGTTATTGTGCCGCACGCGCGACCGCTGAGATCGTCTATCTACAGCATTTGCACGCGTCCACGTTATCTCACCCTGGATAGTTATATTTGCATTAGAAACTGATGACAAACACATCACAAAAAGGCGTCAAGTAAGCTAATGTTCAAATTCTATAAGCGTAACCACTTACATCCTCACTTCACTCCAGCTATGCAAAAAGGGTAAAACTGTCTATTTGGGTGACAACGAAATGTATGCGAGTGATGCTGAGAATTCGACGAAGGGAACTGCAAGGTCAAGTTCCATGACTGTTGATGCCGGTGCCACTGAAGCAGATGGTGTTGAGGAAGGGATTGATGAAGCCGGAGGTGGTCATGTAGAAACAGAAAGTGAAGATGAGGATCCGGAGGCTACAAGGTGATACTGGGAGTTGAAGAGGAAGAAAGAAGGTGTTCATAAGGTGTGTCATGTGTCATGATGTGTGGTGTGATGCGTGATGCGGTTATGATTTGATATTGCTGACTCACTTGCTTAAGCCCAAGAAAAAAAGTCAGAACACGCAGGATTTACAACTCTGCTTTGTGAAGGATGTCCGCATGGTCAAGAATGAGGAAGTAGTGGGCGAGTATTGCAAGTTATGCCTGTGAGTTGTCAAATTTCCTCTTTTTCGGCTTTTAATTCAACATACAACATGCCCTAGAGAGAAAGGTGCAAAGAAAGCAGACACCTTTTTCACCGGAAATGGTTCATCTCATCGAACACACATCACAAGGCATTTACCCTCTTGTTAACCTGAAATTTGTCTAAACTGATGGGCTTTAGGTTTCATTACTGCCATTATCTTGAAATCTGTGAAGCCAAAGGCATTGAACCAAAGGCCCGCGTGCCAGATGAATTTCAGAAGAAAAATAAGTATGTCACTTAGAAAGTTAGTCCCGCTTTAAAACACTGACGATGCTCTGCATAAAGAGGACAGAAAACGATGAACGGGTTTGTTGTTGCCATTAAGAAGCCAACGCCAATTCCACCTGTTACGAAAACTGGCTTGAAGGAATATCTACTTGAGTATATCGTTGACAGCGACCTGGTATGTAAATACCCTTCGTTGTTGGGGTGTATCTCAGGCTTCTCTCTATGTCCATATTTCAGTCTTTCTGGTCTGTTGAGCGTGCATCGTTCTTGCACCTCATCCGTTATCTTTGCCCAAAGCTTAACACAAGTGACATCCCAAAGTGTACCTGCATGGGTGACGCAGTCATGGAAAAGGTTACAAAACTTGATGAAATTGACTTGGATCTGGTAACAGGCATCGACTCTCTTGTCTCTATCGTTTATGATGGCTGGTCTTCAAAACGACGCCGTTCTTTCGCATCCTACAGTATCCAGTACATTTACTCACCACCCGAAGATCCTTATCACTGGTCCTTGAAGAGTCACCTCCTTGAGTTCCATTGGACTGTAGGACGCCACACTGGGTTGATGGTCGGAAATGATATCGTCGGTGTCATTCAAAAGTTCGGGCTTAAAGATAAGGTTTGTGGTCTTTTCAATGCAAAAAACAGAGTTTAAGATCTATTTTTCCAGTTTGGTTGGCTTATTGGTGACAACGTACCAGTCAACGATGTGGCAGTTCGGCAAGTCTGCAAGACTTTGGATCCACAGGTGGAGCGACTCGATGCAAAGGAGGTTTGGGGCCGGTATGTTTTTTACGCTTTTGTTAGGGTACATTGCCACTCACTTACATTGTATACTGCAGGTGTATCGAACACTCCATCCACCTCATGGCATGTCACTTTGTGACGGCACTCAATGTTCCAGGCCTTGGCCGAACAAAGGCAAAAATCCATGCATCAAGTTCAGCGCAGCAAAAACTCGACGAGTTTGAGGAGCACTTTGATGTTGATACCAGCATGGAGGTAGAGGCTTTGCCCAATGATGCGGAGGCGATGCATGCAGCATTTGACATCGCCTTTGAGGCTGGAGACGTTGTCGGAAAGTTGATGGCATTCATTGCCCAGCTTTGTGCCTGTAGCGATGATGTGCGGGAGTATTTGTTGCAGATCGCAACATCACTGGGTTGTCCATCATGGGAGATTAAGCTTTGGGTGCGTACACGCTGGGGCAGCCTCAGTGACTGCTTCCACACTGTCCTTGCGATCCAGAAAGTACGTAGTGCGTTACTATTCCAAGGCTTATCACATGATAATTATGGATGTTCCAGGGGATTGACCGCTTCTGCCGCCTCGCTGATGAAGAAGATGACTTACCACCCCTCGCCAATGGCAAGAAATGGGTCAACTACTTGCTTTCTGGACCAGAGTGGGACATCATCAGGCTTGCACATGATTGCTTGGAGGTATGCTTCTTGCTCGCTAATTAAATGTTGTCTGACTATCACAAATAGATTTTGAAGACAGCTCATGGTGAACTCTCTGCGGAGAAAGCACCCACATGTTACAAAGTCTTTCCATTGGTGGAGATGCTTCAAAGCAAGTGGGAGGAGCTTCTTAAGAACAAGCGATATGAGCCTGTTCATGAGGCTCTGGAAGCCGGCTTGGAGAACATGGCAAAGTGGTATCGTAAAGCGGATGATACCTCAATTTATTTCGTTTCTCATGGTGAGGATTCTACTTTGCTCTTGTAACTGCAATTAACTCTCGTAGTTCTCGATCCAACATGGAAGCTGTCTTATGTACAGGTGGCGTGGCATGCTGAGTATGTGGAAGCCAATATGAACCGTCTTCAAGAAATTGTATGCCAATGATCCTTTTATTTCCATACACTATTTGTCTTAATCTCTCACCCTTCATCCAGTATCTCAAATATCACACAAAATTCCATGCCGCAAAGGAAACTCAACCGCGTATTGCTACTAGTGCAACAGGAAATCCAACCAATACTCTCTGTCGCTGTGAGTTCTTCCTTTGTATTTTTGAACCATTGTTTTAATGCCATTATCAAGAACACTCAACAACTGAGCGATGGATGACCCAGATTGTGAAGAAGGTGAAACCTGCTACCTCAAACAGAGAAGGCCAGGTCTCTGATCCATATGCTGAACTGAACAGATTTTTCAAGAGCGACCCACTTTCAAGAACAGAGTGTCCTAACATCATTGCATGGTACGGGGTAAGTCTCAGTTTACTCATCATGATGATGTCACCAAGTTGTCAGCTTACTTATTATTTGGTAGTCGAAATCGACTGAGAAGGAGTTTCCTGTCATTCAGCTCATGGCTCGCGACTATATGGCAATACCGGCATCCTCTTGTCTTGCAGAACGTTCATTCTCGATGTCAGCTTGCACAGATGATGTCCGTCGACGTCAGATGGGGAGTGAGAAGTTTGGAGCACTGCAGAGATTACGTGCCGCATATCGTGATGGTCGTTTGGAAGCTGTTAAAGAGAGTTGGATAGAGATCGATCCTGATTTTGGCATTAATACAGATGCTGAGTAGCAGAATTGTGTAGATAGCTAAGCATGTACTGTAAATCGTGCGGGTCACTGATACAGGTAGCACCATAGCAATCGCGATGAGACGTGTCATCAATGTATCAACCCCCATGACCCGTAGCCAATTGATCTAACTCAGCCGCTCGATTCAAGACTTCCTGTTTACCCAGGAGATCCGCTCTTCTCGTCCAGGCAGTCCCAGTTTCCAGGGATGGCTACACCATCCATACCCTCTCATATTCATCACACGTTAGCACACATGTCAACACACCCTCACACTTCCTTGCCGATGGCGCCACCATCGACCAACTCCCGCTAAGCACCTTCATACTCCCCGGTCTCATCCTAGATGTCTCCCACAAGAAGGTGCATGAATGCCATTTAGGAGTTAAACGATTTTCGATGATTGATTAAAGATATATTGTGCACTGTCAATAGACTCAATAACCGCCACCAACTTGTCATCAACAGCTTTCAGTTTATTGTCAACATCCTTCATGTGATTGTCGATGCCGGCTACCCTATCATCGATGCCGGCCACACCTTTGTCCAAGCCACACACGCGCTCATTGACACTGGCCACATGTTCATCGACACCGGCCACATGCTTGTCGACACCGGCCACTCGGTCATCGATGCCAGCCACCCTATCATATCAACGCCAGCCACTCTATCATCGACGACAAGCACATTGTCCGCAATTTCCTAGAGATGATCCAAACGTTGATGAGAACACGCATTTCCATAACTGCATTGCTGAGCTCGAAAGTCTGGTTCGCGAGCTACACGGTAAGCCAAGCCCACTGTCTTACCAATCCACACTGACATGCATACTGAACCGCAGGCAAGCCCCATCCTTGCTCACTGGGCAGATGCAAACTTCTGCGACAGTGACCCAAATGAGAAGTGGCATTCATGCGCCTCTAAATGACCACACCACTGCCAACTCCAACTTGAAAGGGCCCACGCGCCACTACTTTGACCCAGCCATAGTGGGCAGAATGCATGGGATTTGGGAAGCCTAAGGAAGGGAAGTGGGTTGCATTGCTGCCCATGTGGTGCATGTGTCTTCGTCTACATACTGTACTGTCAATGTGCATGCAGATTGTGATTTTTGAGTCAACCGAACATTGTTTGAACCTGAACCGGACCTGAACCCAGGTCCAGGTTAAGGTTTGCCAATCTGCCTGAACTGAACATTTAGGTCCGGTCCAGGTTCAGGGCCAGGGTTACTGAACCCGAACCGGACCGGACCCCGGCCAGTCTAGTATATATACGCGTTACTTTATTCTACATCACTTCAGCTCGTCTTACTACGACTGAAGTGAGTACTTCATATGGACTCACGCTCCTTATTAGTTCACTGACACATGTATTAAAGCTGCTACTTTAGGTATGGTATAATACATGTAGCTCGTCTTACTACGACTGAACTGCTACTTTAGCGTTCTCTCCACGCCCTCTCTAGCTGTGTTTCATCATCCATGACACATGTGCTGTGTCTGAGCATGTGTATAAGAGTGGTTTTGCTCACATATGAATTGAAAATTTGAAATTGAACAATTTCATGATGCAGGAAGTGGTCCACTGGTATCCATGGCTCAGTGCACTCGGGCCACACCGATGACGATGGCCTCCTCAGTTACGTCCAGACCTGCAATGCTAACTCTTCATCAGCAAAACCAGAAAATGGCAGAAATTGTGTCATAGCAAACCTTAAATTCCATAGCACCTCATAGCATGTCTTAGCAGTTATAGCAGGGGGCCAATTTCATAGACCTCTGTAGTGATCTGTAGCTAGGGAAAATCATGGGTTGGGCAACCCGTATGGGCCACAGGTACGGGTTAGAATTTTCCCACCTGCAAGAAACCCGTACCCGTGGGGTGGGCAGCACGCGTGAACATGCATTTGCGTGCTTTTTTTACTTTGTCACAACATCTTCTTGCCATCCTTCTCCACCACCACCTTCAACCCTTCCTTGCAGAGAGTCAGTGCACTGACAACTGCAAGTCCCCATTCAGAATGCCAAGCCTGATTTGGGCATTACTCAAGTGCAACACAAGATATAAGAGTGAAAAAGTCAAACGCATGGCTGTGACAAACATTTCACTCTGTAGAGCATCACCGTTGTGTCATTCAGAATATAAGTACTGTAGATATAATTACAGGAGACTGTCCCTACTGAGTGCCTGAGTTGGCAAGAACGATGACAGGAAATGAATGAGCGCGTGTTGATGTGCCGGAAGTATGGAAAATGTCAAAAAAGAGAGAAATGTCAGTAACTATGAGAATGTTGCTAAAGGAATGAATGTGAAGGGTATACTAAGGTCATGCTGTCAGGGCAGAGCTGATCATCATCGTCCAATGTCCAAAAAGGGAGTGCGAAGTCGGGGCGAGGGCGTCGAATGGGTGGCTGTGAGGGCGGAACAGTCTTCGATTTGCTCGGCATTGCCTTGCACTGGATCCGAATGACAATGTATTGTTGTTTACGTAGTCTCATGAATACTAGCAGCTTCGAGACCATGGAACGAGGGCTGAAAGAGAGCCTCGGGCACACGGAATCTGAATAACATCAGACTGAGTCCACAAAGGCTAACAGAACACCTACCAATGGTGATGACCGGTGCGTAGCAATTCTACTCTTGATATATGGCTGTTGTGTTGAAACCGATGGATGATCCTTCGGTGAAGTGGCTCAAGACGTTCATCAACAGCGGCATGGCACAGATAATGGCAATCGCGGAGGATGTGCAGAAGCTATGTAAAACACTAGGAAATATCAACGAACTTCAAGGTGACCCAGAGGGCCCTGGGGACGCGGATGCAGGTGCAGGTCATATGGAGACTCAGACATTCACGTTATTGCAAGGCATACAGAGTTTGGTGGAAGAAAGCAAGCGACGAGATTGCAACTCTGTGCATTTACTTGGCACGATGAACAGCCTGGTCGCCGCTCTTAATGAGGATATGTGTAAGAATGCCGAGATGCGAAACACATACTGTAAGCCCAAGCCAAACTCCACCCTTTTTCTTGTGATACGGTGTGTTCTAAAACGAAGTATTCTAGCCACTGAATCGGTATTAGGGGTCATCAAATATCAACGACAAGATCAGGAGAGAATCCTTTGTACTTGTTCATGGGGCTAACTGGCACCGATGGCGCGAGGGAGAGCAGGCCAGAACCCGGTGTGAGCAGCGATATGCATGCAGCGTGACCTGCGAGCATTTGTGGATCGAGTAACCACAACAGGCCATCGGTGTCTTCCTCCTCAGGAAGCGTAGCCAATCTATTTATCATCATCACCCACAAGTCAACAAACAGAAAAGGTCAGCAATGAGGAGGGAATCGGGACGTACATGCTTTGCAAGGTTGGCAGCACCAGGAAGCCATCGCGGAATGCGTCGTACTCTGCCACCTCGTCCAGAGCGTGGCATGTATCGTCTGCATCGACAGCATGGGCAAAGACTGGGTCATTTGCTACCGCCATACGGAACAGGCCACGTAGTCACTGCTTGCATGCATCGTCGTCACCTGCAAGTGAGGGCAAGAGCCAGTACGGTGTGCGTGCACAATGCCACATTGGCCAAACCGACGCTGATTGCCAATCGACAAGCACCAGCTAAGGTGGTGGTGGTATGATTGAGTTACCCTGTTCTGAAAAGGGACAGAACTAGGGGGGAAAAGAACGCACAATACGTGTAGGATCATTGGGTGTGACAACGATATTCTTCAGTCCGAGCTCGTGCAAATCGAGCGCATACTGAGCCAGCTCTGGATCTGCGCTGTCAAGGCCTTCGCAGCATCGTACGAGCTTGATAAGCAGGGTGACAGCACGCTCAACGATATCCTGTGTCTCTGCAAGCAGGGCCTGGTACTCAGCTCCCGCTGGAGCACCTTGGGGGAAAAGCACGCGGGCTCGCAAACCTTTCTCCAACCATGTCATGGGGAAGTCGTGGATACTATTGAGTATCGACTTCTTCTGTTGCAGCTATGTGGCCATGGCTTGAATGGGCAGAGTAGAATACGCTGGAGCTTTGAGAATTGAGACCCCACCTTGAGTATGCGTAAGGGTATAATCCAGAATATGGAAGATCCTCATGTGAAAGAAGAACGAGATCGATGGAGGGAGCAATCCTGTCATAGTGACGAATCAACGTCGACATGCGGTTTGAAGTGGATCACGTGGCGTGGCAACTGTCAGACGTTGACTTGTAAAAATTTCAACAAGTTCACGTCCACCCAACTCCACCACCCCACCACTCTGGGGCCTAAGTACCCTTCTTCCTTCCTTGCCGCCTAATTGCCCCTCCCCCTGATGTAAGAGTCAACCTTGGCACTGCTCAGGGGGGTGAGTCTTGGTTACTCTGGGGGGCAGTTGATTCTTGGATTCTGAACCATCACGGGTGTAAGGACGCCAACTGCAGTTACTGCACTTGCCAGTTTGAGTTTCGTACACCTTGTCTCGAACCACTATCTTGGCTTATTTATGTCCTTAGTGTGCGATCAGTCGTCTCATTCCTGTGTATGCCCCGCTATTCCTTTTCCTCCATGCGGTATGCATTAATTGTATGCATTTAGTCGCAGAAAAAAGTCATAAAGCAGTAACGACCCCTTCATTCAAATCGCACCGAAAAATGTCTTCCTCGCCCATCCCAGCTCCAGAAGTTTCTCCTCAGGTTTCGGATGTCCCTTGTCACAGCCACGTCTAACGACATGGAACTTAGAGGACAACTCGTATACATCGCGTATACAGTGGGACAGAAGAACAGGTTACAGCCTCCAAGTACTGTTAGGAGACCCTGTTGTAGCACAAATGTACGAGAAGAAAGGGGAAACTGATATTGAGCCCCTGGGGCTGTCAAGAGCTACAGTAGGTAGGTAGACAGGAGACTCAACTTGGCCCTCCCTGGGCGCAATGAGCCCTCCTTATATGCTACTACAGACAAGGGGTGGGAAAGTAGAAGTAGAGTTCAGGGTACAGGGTTCTCAGGACATGAGGCCACCATGAGGCAGCCATGAGGCAGGCAGGAACAAGGTACAAGGGGAGGCAAACATGAGGCAGATAACAGCAAGGCACAGGGGAATAGGTTATATGACACACAGGGGCATGAGGTGGCCATGAGGCTGACATGAGGCGAACAAGGGTCAGGCAGAATGGGGCAACAGGGGGAGAATGGACAGGGGAGTTATGAGGGGTGCAAAGGGACGTCCGATGACTGATGGGAGGCAGGTGATGCCCGTGATCCACGGTGACTGGGTAAGCGCGGGGACCTGACTTGGGCAGCAGGCAATGAGGGGGTACTGGGCTGCGACGAGGATGATAAGGAGGATGGAGTTTGATGTGGGTAGTGAAAGGGGTCTTGACCACAGAAAAAGCAAGGTTCTAGGCTATGGGCAGCCTTCCATGTGTGCTGCCAATACGCAGGGTTGTGCCAAGGGGGCGACGGATTCGACGACGGTTTCACCCCTTCTGTTCCGGCCCCAGCTGCGTCGACCTACAACCCCCCTCTGCCGTCTGTGGCATCCGCTCCTTCTGCTTCCCTGTATGTTGGTGAACTGGATCCTATGCTGTTTGAAATTTTCAATATGATTGGTCCAGTTGCAAGGTATGTTCCACTGCCTTGGTTCCCAACACATTGAGTTGATTACGGTTCCTGTGTATTTGTAGCATCTGCATTTGCCGTGATGCTGTCACACGTCGTTCTTTGGGTTATGTGAAAACGTCGTCGAGATCGCTGCCTCCCTGGCACAACACCGCATACTGGCAGCATACATGGAAGGCTGCTCGTAGCCTAGAACCATGCTTCCTGTGCGGTCGAGACCCTTATTGTCACTCTGATCACACCCCGTTTTCACTATTCTGTTCGCTTCAACCCAATTCTCCTTCGTTACCCATCCCCCAAGCCAATTCCCTGCCTTCACCCTGTCACTGTGGATCACCGGTGTCACCTGCCTCCCGTCAGCCATAGAATGCCCCTTTGCATGCCTCATAGCTCCTCTGTCCATTCCCCTTTGCCCTGTTCTTCCCTAGCCCTTGACTGCCTCATGTTCACCTCCCTTCCACCCTGTTCCTGGTCCGCCTCATGCCTGCCTCATGTCCTGAGACATCATCGGTCCAGCCCCTGTGCCTTGTTGTTATCTGCCTCATGTTTGCTTCCCCTTGTACCTTGTTCCTGCCTGCCTCATGTTAGCCCCATGTCCTGAGGACCCTGTACCCTGAACCTTACTCTTACATTCCCACCCCTGTCTGTAGTAGCATATAAGGAGGACTCATTGCACCCAGAGAGAGCCAAGTTGAGTCTCCTGTCTACCTACCTACTGTAGCTCTTGACAGCCCCAGGGGCTCAATATCAGTTTCCCCTTTCCCCTCGTCCATTAGTGCTATAGCAGGGTCTCCTAACAGTACTTGGAGGCTGTACCCTGCTCTTCTGTCCCACCGTATACACGATGTATACGAGTTGTCCTCTAAGTTCCATGTCGTTAGACGCAGCTGTGACATTATGCTTATGTCAATTATCTCAATGCAAGCGACGGTAAGTGGCCATGCATATATCCCTTTGATGCCACGTCTCATATCCCGGTGCCCAGGTGAGCGTGCATTGGAGCAACTAAACTATTCCTTGATTAAAGGGCACGCTTGGTCAGTAATCTCTAGGTTTTGTTCTGCGTCAAATTTCATCTTCATCCCCAGTCATATCATGTGGTCTCAGCATGACCCCGCCTTGCGCAAGACCGGCCAAGGCAACGTTTTCATCAAAAACCTAGATGAAGCTATTGACAACAAGGTTTGTCTTGCATATTCTAAAAAGGAAGGCGTGCTTAATACCAGCAGGCACTTTATGATACCTTTGCTGCATTCAGCAATGCTCTATCTTGCGAGGTCGCTACTGACAAGCAGGGTCGCTCTCGCAGCTATGGCTATGTTCATTATGAGACAGCCGAGGCCGCGGACACTGCTATTCACCTTGCAGCCCGACAGTAGCTCCTGTTTTGTTGACCAGAATGGGGTGCGTTTGTCCAAGTACCCCTTGCTGCCCCTCTTCATTGCTGCAGACGCGATACATGACAACAACAACAAGGTGCCAGTTGACTAGCCTCCTGTGGACATCGTCATGGACCGTAACAGATTGCGCAAGCTCCTGCGCTGGGTTAACCCATCGGAGGGCAGGGAAGTATGTGATTGTTGGATCGATGTGGAATTCATTGGGGTCAAGACGATCGTGCTGAGCTGTTGGAAGGGCCGCAATCGTGAGCCACCTACTGGGAAGAGCTATGGGTTTGCCTTTGAGGCCAGTGTACCGATGTCACCAACAACCACCTCATCCTCCTCATCGCCGCCTGCACATTTCTAGGTATCTGCCCAACCACTCCCCCACCCATCCCCCCTGACCGTTCATCAAACAGGTTTGAGCTTCAAGCATGGCCCTCCTTACATTCATTCCATCGAGCAACGATGGCATCAGGTTGAATCCATCCTAGGTGCAATCCTGTCATTGAAGGATCCCAACCACCTTGCCCAAGATATCCTTGGCAGAGTAGACATAGGTCCTTTGTGGGTATCTCGTGCCATTCCCCCAAGCCCTCCCTCTGATATTCAGCTCATGCCATGCAGGGCCTCACAGGTTGCCTCAGTATCTCAGCAGGAACATTAAAAGAAGACTTGCATTCATGAATGAACGCTGACAAACAGCGCTTAATCAGCATCCGCTCACGACCAAGTAGCACATCCAACGTGCCGCCTCATCTCTGCTTCAACACCCACAACTCCACTCAACAATCAAGCACCTGGTCCTCCTCGATCTCCTCGACGCACCACATCCATCAGCAAAACATCATGTGTCTTAATCTGTACTTTATTAGCTTTTTTCCCCTTATTTTCCCTTATTTTCCCTTGTTTCAAGACATGTCCCCCTGAAACAAGGGAAATAAGGGAAAATAAGGGGAAAAAAGCTAATAAAGTACAGATCAAGACATTTGATGTTTTGCTGATGTCCACTTGTGCTTTTCTACTTCCCCAACACAGCCTGGCTCTGGCGTTCTCAAAAGTGCCGAGACGTGCCTCTGCAACGCAGGCATCCTCGATGACGCTGCGCTTGGCGACAATGCGATGGCGCTCGATCTCCCAACATTGCGTGCATGGAACCACATCCTCATCAGGAAAATGTCAATTGACTTAATTATGTCTTAATCCATCTTAAATAAAATTAAGTAAAATTAAGTAAAATTCAATTAAGACAGTTGTTACTTAATTTCAGTAGAGTTGATTCCTGAAACCTCACTTAATTCACTTAGATTAAGTATATTAAGCCACTAAGCCACTTAAATTTTCATAAAAATGATATATTTCAGTATCCAAATTAGGTAAACAAATAAGGAAAATAAGACAATTAAGCCACTTTCCGGAGTATTAAGATTTCCAGTGAAAAAATGCAAAATGGGACATCAAACTACTATAGAGCAACAACACTCAGGCTGGCAATGATCTGTCATATGATTCAAGTCAGCTTTGCTTGTTCCCACCCCACAAGAGTGTGTGATTTACCGTGAGTTGTTGTGATTCAGCACAGCATTTTCTTGGGAACCTCCTCGCACGCTTGGGTTGTGAGTGCTTGGGGACTGTGATTTGGCACATTAGAGGGCGCAGGAGAGGTGTGGGAGGGCAGAGTTCGAATCATGAATCAAAGTTTGAAGTGCCATCAGCGTCCTTCCAGTTTTATTTCATGTGGGGCAACGGCTGCCCCTCTACCTGAGGATACAAATATGGGTACTCTGCAGTAGTCAGAGTCAGATATATACACGACATTGAGCAGCACGTGCAGCTCACCTGTGCTCCCCTCTGCAGGCTCCGGCGAGCAGAGATCGAATGACTCTAAAGGACCAAAAAACGATGCAATGCGATGCAAAGGTCTACAGCAGTGTTCATCAGTTAATGCCCCTGAGGAAAAAGAAAGTGAATTGGCTTGAGGGTCAAATTGCAGCAGCACGGTATACACATCGATCGCAGCATCAAATCCATAAACAATATAACAACACATTACACTGTATAGGCGACATGCTCGCATGGGTGCACCAAGTGATCGCTGCAGAGCGTGAGTTCCTTGAGGTGCTTCTCAGCACTGACACAGGCATGCGCACGTCCTCGTAATTTGGTAACGTAGCGGAAAGGCCGACAAGACGAATGTAATCTGAGGTTTGCTCCATGCACCAGATCGTCCACATGACAATACTCTCGGGGACAAGACCATGCTCATCATGAAGAAGATGAATCTCATCAATGATGAGTAGGCGAACAAGGTTTGTGTAAGATGTGTCAGAATTCTTGCACGTAATGACATCCCACTTCTCTGATGTAGTTACGATAATTTGTGTCTCGATGATTTGCCATTTTGTCATTTGCAAGTCGCCGGTAAGCTCGCCAACCTTGATGCCGAACAGGGGCGACATAGACAATCTTAAATGCATCAAGATTGTAGGCAACAGTAGACTTGTCACGTCATTTTCCAAGCTCATTGAGGATGGTAAGCATAGCTACGTTTGTCTCTGAGAGAGTCAACACCGAACCGCAAAGAATGTGCGAAAAAACTCGCCTTGCCGGCTCCAGTTGGAGCACAGAGTAGAATTGGTTCGTCGGTACCAAATGCTATCGGGTACAGCTTGCTCTGCACGCGATTAAGAATTTTAAGTCCCGAGGGCCAGGCCCGCACGAGGGAGGAGCATCATGATCATTGGAAGGTTCTGCGCATAAATATAGCAAGTCTCTGAAGGATGTTAGCGAGCTGATTTTGTACGGGAGACTCGAGGGCCAGCGAGGCTGCGATGGGTAACCGGCGTCGAAGAAGTGTGAATTGAACGGCCACGATGTGTGTACATGCGTCGCGGGTAAAGGCAAACAAGAGTGTGAAAAAACGAAAAGCCAACCGTGACGCGCGTCGACACGCTGGTCACTAGCGTGACAGCGACACGTGACGAGGGACTTGTTCATTTTTTTTCCGTTCCGCTCCCTCTTACTACCCTGTACACATGGCCTCATGCTACGAAAGCGTCTGCAATCGGAGGACTGCGATGCTCTTCTTTGGCCCCACTATTCCCTCCCATACAGGACCCACACTCCCGACTACAACAGCACCTTCCGCACCCGCACGTAGCAAGACGATGCGCATTACCCTTGTATCGTTTGCAGCTGCACGACGAAGACTGCACGTGAAACTGTTTGCCAACAGTGATGAAGAGATTCTCTGGATTTGCCGTGGGAAGGATGATGGACGGGAGCTTGTGCAATGCGACGACTGATGGTCCTGGTATCACTTGGAGTGTCTCGGGATCATAGACATCGCAGAGCTTGGGCGTGAAGAAGACCCTTCTTACTGCCACAACATTAAGGTTACCGATATCAGAGCCAACGTTCGCACCTGTCGAAGAAGAGCCACCCCTTCGCCGGCGGCGCGACCCACTCTTTTTCAAAACTCTGCAAGAGTCGCCAGCGAACGCTGACTGGCGGCTCGGTCCTAATCCAACGACTCCGAAGGCCAACCCCACCCGCGCAGCGGCAGGCGAACCATATACCCGATCGTCCTTAGGATCGTGGAATAGTCCACAAACACCACGGAACAGCAGCGCGATGACAGAGCGCGTGTACGTATACATGATGCCGGAGCCGAAGAGTTACATACATCAAGTCTGTCGTCAATTCAAGAAATGTACCGGACTGGACAGAGGAGGATGAGAATCTGGTTGTTAACACGCTCTCCCAAAAGGCGAACGGCATGTAAGCTCAGATCATTATGTACTGTACCTCACATTATATACTCACGTCATAACTTAGGTTCCGCTGGGTCGCCTGCCAGATGGACAATGTTCTTAAGTGCTATTCGAACGATATTCACGATGTGCTAGACGACCTGCCAGAGGATCTGGACGAAACATACGAGCGAACGTTGCGGGATATCGATAACCAAAAACGTAAATACGCCCAGCGACTGTTCAAGTGCCTCTTGGTCTCCACTCGCCCACTTCGGGTCGAGGAGGTCGCAGCGATTTTGCCAAGCCGGTTCGACGCGACAGTGCCCACACCGTTAAGGAAAGGTTCTCGGCCATTGGATGCGAAAGGATTCGTGTTGTCCGCATGCGCCAGTCTGATCACGATCATCAATCAGGGAGGCAGCCAAGTAGTACAATTCGCTCACTTCTCCGTCAAGGAGTACCTGACATCGGAGCGACTTGCCGCGTCTGAAGAACGTCTTTCATACTATCACATTCTCCCCGAACCCGCACATACCATCCTTGCACACACTTGCCTCAGCGTCCTCCTCCACCTCGACGACGAAATCGACAGAGATACCATAGCACACTATCCCCTCGCCCCATATGCCGCCCACTGGGTTGACCATGCCAAGTTTCGGGACGTATCATCGCACATCAAGGAGGTCATGACGCGTCTATTTGATCCTGCAAAGCCACATTTCGCGGCATGGGTCTGGCTATACGACATCGACCGTTATTGGACGGAGCGCATGCCCACGGTGCATCCGACTCAGCCCGAGGCTGTTCCACTTTATTATGCCTCTCTTTGTGGTTTCGTTAGCCTCACAGAGCACCTGATCGCTGCCGATTCACGGGAGGTCAATAGCTCGGGCGGTTCTCACACAACTCCATTACATGCCGCCTCAGTCAAGGGACATTTAAAAGTCACATCGCTTCTCCTTAGAAATGGTGCCGATCCCGACTCTCGTGATGATCTCGGCAGGGTTCCACTTCATAGGGTGTCACAGGGCGGACAGGTCGTCATGGCGAAATCATCACTCGAGATCGCGCAGCTCCTCGTCAATTCTGGCGCGGATGTGAATGTCGCCGACGACAAAGGCTGTGCCCCGCTACACGCAGCAGCGCAATCTGGGTATCGTGAGATCGCGGAACTGCTACTTGGTTCTGGCGCAAGTCTCGATGCTCGGAATGAGAAGCAACAGACACCGTTGGAACTCTCCTGTTTAAATGGGAAGCCTGACATGGCACAGTTCCTTATAGATCGTGGCTCAGACATCAATTCCCGAGACGAAGACGGCTTCACCCCATTACACGCTGCGTCACGATGTGGACATGTTGACATCGCACGGCTATTGCTAGACTGCGGCTCTGATGCGAACGCACGCGAGACGCAAAATTGGACTGCCCTCCAGTATGCGTCACGGTATGGATACCCTGACCTCGCACAGCTCTTGATAGACCGCGGCGCCTATGTGAATGCACGGGGAGAAGATCGCTGGACTCCGCTGCATCAAGCGTCACGGAATGGATACCTTGACCTCGCACGGCTCTTGATAGACCGCGGTGCCGTTGTGAATGCACAGGGAGAAGATCGCTGGACTGCGCTGCATGAAGCTTCCCATGATGGGCACCTCGATGTCGCGAAGTTGCTGATCGATCATGGCGCAAACGTCGCCAGCTGGAACGACAAACAGCAGACTCCCTTGGCCGTGGCATCGTATTTTGGGCACCTTGAAGTCGCACGCTTCCTGATCGAGAAGGGTGCATCCGTGTCTGCCCCGGATGAGGAAGGCCGCACACCATTTCACATGGCGGCGTCTCAAGGGCATCTACATGTCACGAAGTTCTTGCTAGAGTGTGGCATCGATGTTAACATCCAGAACCGATATGAACGGACGTCATTGTACTCGGCATCTATGAACGGGAAGCTCGATGTTGTACGCTTCCTGATCGATCAAGGCGCAGATACTCATATTAGAGACAACAATAATTCGAGTCCTCTGCACATCGCATCTCAAAAGGGGCACATCGATGTCGTGCAACTAATGATCAACACTGGCACTCCTGTCGACGTTATCTCGCCGTTCAACCCTGCGTCGACGCCGCCGCGCGGCATGTGCATTGGCATAGTTTGCTGATGTATGGTATAAGCGCATCTTACTTACAGGAAGTGCATCTTACTTACAGGAAGTGCATCTTACTTACAGGAAGAGCGTCTTAATGACTTTATTGACTTAAAATTACTTTGACATTAAAAATATTAAGTAAATTAAAGAAAGCTTACCTTTTTGATCATTCTTGATCATCTTAATTCCAATTTAAGAAATATAAGTGTCTCTAAGTGGCATTAAGTGAATTGATGTTTTGCTGATGCTCCGGAAAATTAGCTAGTAGTTTGGGCTGTATTGCATTAGTTTTACAATAGATTAAATTAATTTTCTTTCCAAATCAAAAAGTGGCCTGACAGCTGTGGTGGAGAATAATAGTGTGAAGGGGTGATAATTTTTTTTTTAAACGTGTACAAATGCCTGTTCGTGCGCGCAGCCCGCCCCGCGGGTACGGGTTTTTTGCGGGTGGGACCTGTACCCGTGGCCCGTACGGGTTGCTGAACCCGTGATTTTCCCTATGTGCAAGGGGCTGTATAGCATTACCATAGGTGTATGTAGTTCTATGTAGTGCTATGTAGTGCTACAAAGATAAAGACCTCAGCTATGGTGCTAAGGTGCTATAGCTGCTATACATCAGGAAAACCCAAAACATCTTAGAGCCTCTTAGACATCTTGGGGACGTCTTGGAGGGCTGGATAGCTCTTGCCTCAACTTTCTGCAAGACCAGTAAGAGATTTTTTTTCCCAAAGACCTTGTAAGAGGTGCCCAAGAGCACCCAGAATTAAATTTTATAAAGTGACAAAGTAAGTTAAAATCAGGTCAAAATGCTATCTCATGTGAACAAGGTCAATGATATGTTATTGTGAAAAGGCAAAAACGCCGGGAAAAGTCATGGAAAAATGTGAATGTGAAAAATTGCTAAGTCGCGTGTTTGGCATTGCATTTTAATTGTGGCTGATCATTTATAATAATTAAAAAACGTACCATTTTCTTTCATCGTTGTGCCATCTTCATCGTGCCATCTTGCACCTGAGACTTCGCTGGCCATTCCGATCTTTGTTCCCCCTCTGCAACCCCCATCCATCCTGTGCTCTGCTTCTTTACCAATCCCGGCACCAGGTACCACGTCTCAAGTATTCTGTATTCATCTCACATATTGAGTTGTCAATGCTCATCACTGTTCAGAAACTTGGATCAGAATTTTACGAGCCATGATTGAGCGTGCCGCTGCCTTGAACGCTTTCGAGGATGGAATCTGTGAGGTTAGCCTGTATCATATATTCTCCATGCTATTGTTCTGACTTTATGGCTCTAGGAAATATGTTCTGCATTTCAGGTGGGCTCGGAAGACGATAGAAAGTCATTCATCCCTGTGCATACTGCCGTAGAAGTATCCCCATGAGTAGGCATTGTGACACCGTGTGATTATTATGTTGATGTCTCATAGGAATATGCTGCCGCCAGTAGAGAATACACTGCGCCACCAAATCGCGAGCCACAACTTGAAGATGATCATCCTAGGAAACTCTCCCAAAAATTGCGCAACGAAGCAGCATCCAACCCTCTTGAACCCACAACTGGCACGCTGTTCCTGTAATCACTTTTGTGGCTCCATGCGCTGCGTAATGGGCTCGTACTTGGTAGGTGCGTACATGGTAGAAGACCCGGTGCCTTCCAATTATGATTCTCTCCACATAGCATCGAATTGTTGATGTCACAAGAACGGCGCTCACACACCATCCTGCCGCTTCGTGCATCCTCGATGCCATCATTGACGGCCCAACAATTCAGCCTTGATCTCAGCGTGCTCTGCTCCATGCCATGGAAGCCACTTAACCCTCCCAGGGCACGTGTATGATCCTGGGATTAAACAAAGCTTCATCAGAAGTGATAGAGTTCTCAATCAGATCGTTCTTCTTGTTCTCCGCGGGGGAAGCCCGCTGTAATATCACTTACTCCTCCCTCCTTCTCCACTCTCTTCTTGCCTCCCACGCCTTCTTCGACCCCTACTCCGCCGCTGTTCAACTTTATGCGCGCTCAGGCCAGCTCCCTACAAACTTCTCTTGGGCCACCCGCTTCCATGATGGGCGGATGCTTTGTCTAGCACTGCGCTTTCTTCTGGGACGAGTATTCAAAGTCTGAAGCCCTCGTAAAATATCTCACAGAAACAGAATCCCAACAGCACACCGAAGGCTAAACGCACGCGAAAAGATGTGAGTAGTTTGTCTTTGTCTGTTTTGTCCGTATTATTAAAGTGCCACAAAACAGAATGTGGCCTCCCACAAGTGGAAACGTATGCGGTTACTTATCTTCTGGTGGTCCTATCATGCTAATATGCCCTCCTGTTGTGGTCAGTTCTCAATGGCGAAGAGCAGCGTGGCGGTCTTGTTATTATTCGTGGCTCTAAATCCCAACAGCTGTCCTCTCAAGCTCTCTCCAATAATACCAACGTGGTTGCAGGTCCATCCCATCCACCTAACAAGAAATTCCGTGCCGACCCCGCCAAGGCATCTAGTAGTAAGGGCAAGCACAAGTCGCCTGATGAAGATGGCACAAAGAGGATGTCTGGCGTATGGAGATGGAGACCGATGCCATTCAATGTGCCACACCGCTCACACGACGTGATACCCGGCGACACGTGGTTACCCTTTCACAACATCGGCAGAGCGTGAGATTGTTTGTGACATCAAGGAGAAGTTGTGCTATGTTTCCCTCATAAGTGTTCTGTTGCCTTTGTGGACTCAGTCTGATGCTATTCAGATTCCGTGTGCCCAAGGTTCTCTTTCAGCCCTCGTTCCTTGGTCTTGAAGCTTCCATCTTCAAGTGCAACCTCGATGTCTGTCGTGTTCCCCAGTATCGCAAACTGTATGCAAAAAGAACCCATACTCTCCCCCGTGAGCATGAAGGTCAAGATCGTTGCTCCTCCCGTCACTCCCGAATGCAAGTACTCTGTCTGGATCGGTGGTTCTATTCTCGCGTCACACGAACATATGTAGTTCTATTCTGCTGTAGTCATGTATATGAAGTATAGCCAATTATATAGAAATATGAGAAAAAACTGTTCTTGCAACAGCTCTTGGAGCGGGTCTTAGAAGCTCTTGGAGTGCATCTCAGAAGCTCTTAGAGCATGCGTTAGAAGCTCTTGGAGCATGTGTTAGAAGTTCTTGAAGCACGTCTCAGAAGCTCTTGAAGCACATCTTAGAAGTTCTTGGAGGCTCTTGGGCAAGAACTCGAGCCTCCTTGCATAAGAGCTTCTCTTGGAGCTCTTGTTCGTCTTGGGCAAGACTCCGAGTAGGGCTGCGAACCGTACCGTAACGGTTTATGGCCGTACTACGACGGGTCAGTATGGGTGGGCTGCCGACCTCCACCCGTACCGTAAAGTTCAACTTAACACCCTATATGGTACGGTACGGGTAGTCATACGGCCGTAAACGGCTGTACGGGCCGTACAGCAAATGTATATTCGATTATTTTGATAAACTACTGAGTATTATGAACTTTTTGTTATTTGCTAAAGCGGGACTGTTCCCATGGCCTGGGCCATCGTTGCGTAGTGCGAGAGAAAGGTTGGTGTTGAGCGTGGGGTGAGTGCTACGCCAGGAGACGGTTGAGGAGCGTAGTCTGGGGCCTGAGTTGCGGGGCGTGCGTGTTCGGGCTTCCGAGTTGTGTGCACTTGATGCGCCCTTGGGGTCGCCCGTGTGTCGTCCAATCCTTGACTGTTGGTATTGCGAGTGCACCGGACTTGCACACGCATCTTGCATTACAAGGAGAGTTGATGTTGGTGTTGGTGTTGATGTTAGTGGTGGTTGCGGTGTTTGCGGAGGGAGGAGGGGTGGGGTGTGTAGTGATTTAAAGTCCGGTCCAGTCCGGTCTTTTGCCCTTTTGAACAAGGACCAGGACCAGGACTGGTTGATAGTTTTCAAAAATCCATAAAGACTGGACCAAGACCACTATCAACTGGTCCATGTCAGTCTTATTACACTAAAAGACCAGTTGACAACTGGTCTTATTATGAACCAGTTGACAACTAGTCTCAACCAGTTTATTTCCAGTTGCAACTGACACTTAAGATCACTTTTAAAACTTAAACTCAGATAGTGTTGCTACAGCTTAAGCCAATGTTTTTTGAAATTTGATTATATCTTAAAAAATAAAATTGCTAAAAATATGAAAATATTTGTGGATATAGATAAGATCAGAAGCTGATGGGTCCTCTGCCAATGCTAAGCAATCTGACCAACCATTTCTGAGTTATTTGATCAGCTATAAAATTAATTTAAAATGCTAATTTTGTAGCTAATCAAATAACATAGGAATGGCTAATCAGACCACTTAAAGTTGGCAGAGGACCCATTAACTTCTGATCTTATCAATGTTGATAAATATTTTTGTATTTTTAGCTATTTTATTTCTTAAGATATAATCAAATTTCAAAAAACATTAAGCTATTGCTGCCACCACAGTCAGATATGTGGCAACTGTATTAAGAATTGTATCTTGGCATATGGCATGGAACTTGAACTTTACTAAACAGTTAAGGTCTCCTGGTTGCTAAAAGACCAGTTGAAACCAGTCTTTTCCTGGTTGCAGAAAGAAAGTCAAATGCATGCAACTGCAACTGGTCCTGCTCCCAAACTGAGGCAACTGCAACCAGTGGTCCGGTCTTTTTTTGGTCCGGTCCAGTCCGGTCCTAGTCTTTTTTCAGTCCATAGGACTGGACCTTAAAACACTAGGGGTGTGTGTGTGTGCGGTAGTGGTAGTGGTAGTAGTGGCTGTGGTGGTGATGGCGGAGGGTGGTGACGGTGGCGGTAGGTGGCGGGCGGACGTGAGTGTGCGGTGCATCGGTTGAGACTGGCGATTGGACTGGTGTGTGAACGGGCGGTGTGTATATCTAAGGCAGGCTGGGCAGGCACAACGATTTGTATACTATGAAGACTGAGTAACTACGAGACTTGCGGCGAGAGATTGTCGCGCGGCGGTGAAACGGGTGGCGCGGGGTGCTGAACTGGGAAGGCACTGGTCGACGAGGCAGTACCATGCTTTGCGAGTTGAAACGACCGTGGAGCGGGCGGAAATCGCGGAAACGGCGTAGAAACAACTGAATGTGGCGAAGTCGATGTCTGTGCTGATATGTGCGGCGGGAGATCGTGGCGCGGAGTCGATACGAGGTGTGTATCTGCCTGGTAAAGTGACTTGGACGTCCGGGACACTGGGTCTGCTTGCATGCGCACTTGTGCTTGCGGAAACGCTTCGACTACCCGTGGTGCCTGCTTTCCGGGCAGGGACGATGTTAACGCTGAGACTCGTGGTAAGAAATCGTCGCGCGGGATCGAGCTGGGTGGCGCGCGTTGCTGGTCTGAATGTGCTTGGGCGGTAGGGACTGGGGCCACTTTGACTGATGGAGGGCATTCCAGTGCCGGCGGGAATGCGGACGTTGCTTGTGGCAGTGTTTGAAACGATGGCGGGACGTCTAAAGGTTGAGTTGAAAGCGACACGATGTCGCGCGGCGGTGAAACGAATGGCGCGGGGTGCTGGACTGGGAAGGCACTGGTCGACGAGGCAGTACCTTGCAGGGGGTCGTAATATGACTGTGGAACTGGCTGGGGTCGCGAAACGGGGGCTGGTATGACTGGAGTCGGTGGAATCGGTGTCGTTGCTGGTGTCGGTGGCGAGGAATCGTGGCGCGGGGTGTGTACAAGGTGCACACCTGCCGGGCGTGATAAACTCGATGTTTTGTGTACTGGGTCTGCTCGTATTCGTGATTGTGCAACAGGAAATGCTTCGACTAAGCGCGTTATTGGTTTCGCGGGTGGAGACGGTGTTAGGGTCGGGATGAACGGCATAAACGTGTCGCGCGGCGGCGAACTGGGCGGCGCGGGGTGACAATCTTCCTGTCCTTGTGCAGTAACGATGGGGGCGGTCTGGGTCAATGAGGGGTGCTCCGGTTCCGGTGGAAATGCGGGTGGTGCTTTTGGCGGTATCTGGAACGACGCGTATGAGAGTACATTCTTTCCAGCTCCAGGGAAGTGCATTGGCGCCGCTGGCACCCATAGCTGCGGCCATCCTCGATTTCGACTTTTCGCTTCAGATCAAAGTTGCATGACAGACTTCTTCCTCCTCACAGCATGAGTGAGGCCCACAGAACCCCGCACAGCCATACCCGATGAATATCCAGAGACTGAGCATGAGTAAATATAATTTAGAATTCGTTTAATCACAAGAAAAGAATAAGGCTACGCACCAGCTGAACAAGAAGACGAGGGTCCTCCAGGCCGCCCAGGCGGCATTGGCAATCAAAACACCTTTGGCATAGGCCAACAGAGCTTGCGTGTTATCATCAAAGAATGTTGCATTGTGGCGCACGATACTCTGATCAACGTCAGAGAGTGACAACCCACCAGGGACATTCTTGAGTCAGGACTGAAGAATGAGAGTAAGAGTGCGAGAGCCAGGCCTGCACGTGGGAGGAGCGTCACAATAGTTGGGAGGTTTTGCACATGAAGATGGCACATCTTGATGGAATGCGTCAATTTTGGTGGTGCCCGAGATGGTGGATGGAGAGAGCAATAAGAGGCATGTGACAGGAGGGGAGGAACGTGCAGGTGCGCTAGAGCAATGCTCACGCTAATGCAATGATTGAAGGAATACTTCACTTTCAAACGCCAGCGCAGGCACATTCATTCCATTTACTTTAATCTTACACTAATCGGCCCATACCCATATCCAGCACACCCGACAGTATGTGCAACGCGGAGCTCATCATTCAAGGCTCACGTGCAACCACACGCTCGCCGATCTCGCACCCCTGGCAGCTAATACAGGGGGCGATCATTATTACTTATCTATATTTGATGGTCATGTCTGACCGTCATTTATTGTTGCTGCTCACATGTTTGATGTACCTTCATTTTCCCTGCTTGTACATTCCCGTTCCCTTTCACATGTGTCAACCCTTTTGCATTTAAGTGGTGTAGTGTGCACCCAAAAATATTATCCTGTTCTCGTTGTCTTCCATTGCCCATGCATGCTCGCGTCCAGTTTCCAAGTCATCAGTCACACTCGTCGCCACTCCTCGTTGAAGTCGCCCGCGGCTCGTTCCCATGCCACTCGCCCGTTCCCACGCCACTTCCACTCGTTCGTTTTGCGCCTCGCGCTCCAGCTGCATTCTCGTTCTACATTACAGCACATCTCTGCAAGTGCATTGCGCAGCGAGCCCTCTGCTGAATGGAGGACCACGCTCGAGTTGACATAGGGGGATGCCGAGGAGCGAATGTGCTGGAGAAAGTAGATGAGGACATGGTGACAAAGTTGAAAGCCGGGGAGAACAGGTAGATGGGAAGGATGAGGGGACAGCCTGGATGTGAAACAACGATAAGTCTATCTTCTATGACACTAAAGCCATAAACACTTACGGAAGCGCCAACGACGATGATAAGAGTAGAGGTCCTCGTAGCCAAAAAAAATGCCGAATATCCAGAGGACCCAGCACTGGCAGTGGCAGCACACGATGTATGCAACGGCGCCCAGGACCCAGCTACGACCAGACCCAGGGACTCCAGAGGCGTCCGGATTCAGAAACTTTGCAACTCTACGGATAATCTCGGTTCAGCAAACACAACCGCACACAAAATGCAGAAGGCCCAACTCACTTGATCAAGATGTAAATGGCATTAAAGTCAAGGAACATACATGTGCGAGAACGAGGATGGGAAATAGATAGAAATGTATGTGTGTTTTCCGGGACGAGTCGTGCAGGAGTTCGAGGTGCAAGCCTGGAGATCGGAACATTCAGTTACTGGGTGAGATTATGAGATAGCTTTGAGGTCCTCTGCACATCCGAGGGTGCAAGATGTGCTACCATTCGTGCTTTTCCATGTGGAGGGTGCATGTGTTCATTGTGTTGATCGCATAGCAACTTCCTTTGCAAGACCTTCTTGGATGAGGAGACACGGAAAGAGTCTTGTCAGATCCATGTGTGCTATTCCAGATCTACAGGGGATTGGATTGCTCACTGGCACTGGCAGAGTGGTCGACTTGTAGTTTGAGTCACGTGAATCATACGGCCATCGACAGCCGTTTTCACCCGTAATTGTATGGCTGAAGTATGGTATACGGCCGTACAGGGACGGCCGTTTGAAAGTTGAGCTTGGTTACCGACAGTACGGTAACGGGACCCGTACTAGTCCGGCTGTACGGCCGTCGTGTACGGTTACGGCGTGCAGCCCTAGGCAAGAGCTCTAAGAGCTTCTAAGAGCTATTGGGTTTTCCTGATGTAGAGTGCTGTACAGGGCTAAGAATCATTTTCTGGTTTTGCTGATGTTGCTCCGAGTCCAGCACATTGTGCGGAGAATGTTTTAATATGGCATACCAAGAAGTATATATCTAGTCACTTCAATCGACTCGGCATTGGGTGATCATGATGGCTACCGAACGTACTGAAGTAACTGAACCGTGACCGTGCATTTGAAAAATGGGAAGTTTCAGGGCGACGATGCGATAGAAAACTGAAGAGGCACGATGCATCCAAATATTGTGGCTTCAAGTCATTTATATATACTATCGTAGCGGCTTGGTGATAGACTTGACTGAGCGGAGGAAAGTTGAGATCTCGAGATCAGCGCTCAGTACACTCAGGAGTGAAGCTGTCCGCATGCACTGGTACAGGACCGTACTGTACATAGGCGCCCAGGTTAGGCAGGGCGGGCAGTCCCCTGGCAACGCCATCAACCCCCAGGGTTGCACGAGGAGTCGAGGACCGCACGAGGCCAGCCATCTCTCTTCAACCACATCCAATACTTGCTCCCTGACATGGGTCTTTGTTTATCAACTACCTCTCGCCTTCGATCCAATGGAAGAATTCGCCAATGTACAATAAGCTGCAAATACCAACGGCCGAGGTACGTTTCCTCCTGTTCGTTTACAAGCGTGTGATTAATGGGCAATAGTCCACATACTGCATCGATCCATATCCTCGATGATGACTCGCTGCTCAACATATTTTGTCTCTATCGACCATTTTTTTTAGGCGAAGACGAGAAGGACTTCAACCGTCTCCTAGGGGGTAGGGAGCCGTGGGACCAGGGACGCTGGTGGTATAGACTCGCACACGTCTGCCAAAGATGGCGACATCTCATACTTGATTCAGCATCCTACCTGCGACTTTCGCTCGTCTGTACAAATGGCACCCCCGTTGCAAACATGCTGGCACATTCACCCCCCCTTCCGCTCACTATCGATTACATCGGTGAAGATGGCATCGCTGGAGAAGTTGAAGAGGGGATATTACTTGCTCTCGAGCAGCGTGATCGTGTCCGCCACGTCCGCCTTCTCTTTTCTGCTCGGAATCTGCAGAAGCTTGTCATGGCAATCGATGAGGAATTCCCGATCCTGGAATACCTGATTTTGCAGCCTTGGGTGGCGGACAGCACGGCCTTGATGCTCCCAGAAACACTTCAAGCACCAAATTTACATCACCTCACGCTGAGAGGCTTCACCTGTCCAATACGATCTCGATTACATCCGACTGCAATGGGCCTTGTCACACTCTATCTTATGATAAGGCACCCATCTGCCTACTTCCAACCAAATGTTCTGCTCCAATGGATTTCTTTTATGCCCCAGCTAGAGAGTCTCGCCATCCTCTTTTCATTCCCTGTTCCCAACCGTGATGTGGAAAGGCAACTCACACATACACCAAGCACGACACACATTACACTTCCTAACCTTCGCTTGTTCTGGTTCCGAGGCGTTAGCACTTACTTGGAATCGGTTGTTTGTCGGATCACGGCCCCTCGCCTCGACAAGCTGCAGATTCGTCTCTTCAAGCAAATCACGTTTTCCGTTCCATGTCTTCCGCAGTTTATGAACACCACAGAGAACCTCCGGTTCGACAATGCCGTGATCATGTTCAAGGACAAGAAAATTGATGTGATGATATTTTCCCGTGGGGCCGACATGTATGCCTTTGCTGTAACGGTTGATTGCTGGCACCTCGACTGGCAGGTATCTTCTGTGGCGCAAATTTTCAATGCGCTTAGCCAAGTGTTCTCTACGGTGGAGCACCTCACTCTTGAACATGAAGTCCATGGTCAGTCATCTGATGAGCACAATGATGTCGATCGGATCGAGTGGCGCAACCTTCTTAGGTCGTTTAGCAACGTGAAGACCCTTGGCATTGAGGATAGGCTCGTCGAGCAACTCTCTTGTTGTCTACGATTGGAGGACGGAGAGCTTCCTCTTGAGCTGTTACCTGAACTGCAGGAGCTCACATATTCTGGAAGCCGCGATACCGGTGATGCATTCACCTCATTCATCGATGCGCGCCAAAGCGCAGGCCGCCCTGTGACCCTGGTCCGTCACGGTTCGAGCCCAAGCCCCTCGGAGGCATCCTTTTTCACATTTGAACCCCCTGCGATCACAGCGGCGAGCGACGAAGCTGGGAATGACCTCGGTACTTAACCCCACCCCCCACAGACGAACCACCGAGCTATTCATCTATTTCTCGGACTGCTTCCCCACTCTCCTTTGCCGCGTTTTATCCCCACCACGACTATGACCTTTTCATCGAGGATTTCGTGACGTCGAACATCCCTCAAAATGTAGCATCCCCGTGGAGATATATGCTGCTTTCATGTGGTCGGTTTCTTCATTTCGCCCTCTCTGCCAGTCACCGTTACAACCCTGGTTTTTTTGGATCGCAACTCCAATTAGTATACGTACAACTGCCAGGCTGCACCTTGCACTTATGTCACTCTTCTTTCTCTGTCCGAGGCACGAAGATAATCTGATTTTGTGTATGAATTCTATCACTAGATACGGTGGAATCTTGAGTTACCATGTATGTATTTGCTCGCTTCGGCCTAGAGTGCCGCATTGTCTCGCGCCGTCACCGAGCATCGAGGCCATTGCGTCGCCCTATACAGTAATTCTCTAAAGTCTGTTGCAGACCCGAATATTCTCCATTTACAGATGTGCCCTCTGCCCAGTTCGTTCGCAACTTACTTCCTGCCAATACGGCATCCTACAGCCCTCAGAGATACCGCCACGTACTTCGAGTATCAAAAGACCACGTTGTCAATGACACTGCTGCTTAATCCAACATGGAGGACCCCAACGCATCATTTGGCGTAGATCTGCTCCTTCCACAAGTCGGCGGCAGCGCACGCAAGACAGATGTAAGAAATAGTTCCAGCTAACGTTACGAGTCACGTACGGCCAGTCCAATCCGCTTGGAGTGGATCCGGGCACTCTCAATGTGACCCGGGGATCCGCGACGATAGCGCCGATCGGCCTTCTGATGACGCCAGTGGTATTGCTTGTCTTTGGACCCAGGACAAGCTGTCGGTATCGCGGCTAGCGAATGCGCTGCATGCGCTCGGTATGGTGACTTTAAGAGGGACGAAGGATTTGGTGTGGAAGTCGAAGCATATGCCTCTGGACTGCCAGTTTCTGGAGAGATTGCGGAGCAACGGCAACGGATTGGCCTGTTGCGTTGGACATGGAGCTGTCAGCTAAATGGCAAAGGACAGCAAATGCTTTTTGGTAGTTTGCCAGTGAGGCCTAGTGTCAGGCTAGAGGGGTAATAGATTTTGGTCGTTGGCTCGTGAGACGCTGAGCGGAGCAAGTTTAGATCCGAAGATAAGTTCGGAATGATGTCCGCACAGACTGAGAGGCACTCTGGCCTGCGAAACAGGGCCCCAAGGCGGTTCATGCCAGTGACCGGCGCCTCCTGTGGCGAACCGTTGCCACGTGACTCCGAGCAAACAGGTCGACCAACGTTTACTGTATCTTTAGACTACATCCAATACTTGCTACTTGGCATGGGCCTTTGTTTATCAACCACCTCTCATCTTCAATCCGCTGAAAGGGTCGACCAAGGTGCGATGAGGCGCGAGTCTCAACGACAGAGGTACGCATCCACCTATTCCCTTTTAGCTTGCGAATTACAGGGGGTAACAGTCCACGTACGACAACGATCCACATCCT
This sequence comes from Russula olivacea, assembly GCA_963926505.1. NCBI lineage: Eukaryota > Fungi > Basidiomycota > Agaricomycetes > Russulales > Russulaceae > Russula > Russula olivacea. Next base: position 3,971,197 of record OZ004880.1, on the reverse strand, counting down.
CGACGATGATTCGCTTCTCAATGTCTTTTATCTCTATCAGCATCTAGACGACGACAACAACAACGAAGGAACCATCATCCTTGGGGAGGAGGATTGTGTGCGGGATTGTTACCGCCGTTGCTGGTGGTACCAACTCGCACACGTTTGCCGAAGATGGCGAGGTCTCATACTTGCATCATCATCCTATCTCGGTCTTTCCCTCGTTTGCACATACGGCACGCCCGTAGCAGACATGCTAGCCCACTCACCACCCCTTCCACTTGCTATCAATTTCTTTGACGATGATCGCAACATCACTGCGGAAGATGAAGAAACAATGATTCTTGCACTCAAGCAACGCGATCGCATTCGCCGCGTCCGCGTTCAGGTGCTAGATATGCAGAAGTTCGCCATGGCCATGGAAGAGGAATATCCAATCCTGGAATGCCTGATTATGGGACCGTCGACAGAGGATGATGACAGTATACTGATGTTTCCCACAACCTTTCAGGCCCCACGTCTACGTCACCTCATGCTAGCTAGCTTTGCCCTTCCAATAGAATCTCGACTACTCACGACTGCTATGGGCCTCGTCACATTCAGCCTTTTTATGATCCAACCACCCACATACTTCCAGCCAAATGTTCTGCTCGAATGGCTTTCATTCATGCCCCAGCTGGAGATGCTCATGATCAACTTTTCATTCCCTTTTCCCAGGCGTTATATGGGGCAGCAAGTCACACATACACCCATCGCAACACCCGTCATACTCCCTAACCTTCGCCTATTTCTGCTTCAAGGCGATGGCGCTTTCATGGAAGAGGTTTGTCGGATCACTACCCCTCGTCTAAAACGGCTTCAAATTGAGCTCCTCAACGAACTCACATTTCCCGTTCCATGTCTCCTGCATTTTATCGACACAGCAAAGAGCGTCAGGTTCGACAGTGCCGAGTTCATATTTTCTGAGGCCCAAGTTTATGTTAAGATGTCTCTCCGTAACTCTGAGGCGTATGGAATTCGCATACATGTTACCTGCTGCCACCTTGACAGGCAGGTATCTTCTATTACACAGATTTTCAATACGTTTGGCAAAGTGTTCACTTCGGTGGAGCATCTTACTCTTAAACGTAGTCGGCCATCTCGAGAGCACAATAATGTCGACCACACCGAGTGGCGCAAAATACTTGGGTGGTTTAGCAATGTGAAAACCGTCTACGTCGATGATAGGCTCATCAGGGATCTCTCTCGTTGTCTACGATTTGATGGCGGAGAGGACCCTTAAGAACTGTTACCTGAGCTGCGGAAGCTCACATATTCTCGGCACAGCCATGCAGGTGACTCGGACGCATTCGCCTCATTTATCGATGCCCGCCAGAACGTGGGCCGTACTGTAACCATGATCCGTTCATGACCCAAAGCCGGAGTCGCCCTTTGAGGTTCTATGGTCATTCCTGTGTCCGAGGAAACTACGAATGACCTCGATACTTGAACCTAGCATCCTCATGCGAGCCACCGAGCTATTCATCTATCATCCGGACTATTTCCCATTCCCCCGTACCCCTGGTATCTTTCATCTTCACCATGGTTTCTCGGTACATAAAAGTGGCTACGATATTTATGGTGTGTATGTCAGAATATATTTCAATTGCCAGGAGATAACGCTGGATGTCGTCTGTAATGGCTACCATGTTAACGGAGTACTAAGGCAGACGGGAATGTGTATGTCCATGGCAACCCAAATGTGCATACACTGGATAATAGCTGGTTATTGGCACAGGCGCTCTCCAGTCAGACTCTGGGGAAAGCAGAATAGCAAAGCAACCTTCGTCAAAGTGTGAGGCACGTCCAACGGAAATTTCCGAAGCAGACAAGTCGGAGTTCGCCGTAGGCCTCGCCAGAACTGTACAGTTGGACCAGGGCAGTGACGACGAGTGCCACGTTCCCACGCAGAACGATACGAGGATTACATGCCACCAACGAAAGCCTGTCTTCAACTACCTCCCTGTCCCTGGCATGGGTCTCAGCTTATCCACTACTATTCGCCAAAGTCAACAGCACAACGGGTCATGTGTCCCAACGACAGAGGTACGCTTTTTGCTCCTGTTATGAAGATCAGCTTGTGATCTGACTTGGTCCACTGGCGACCTAACGCATCTATCCACCTCCTCGGTGATGATTCTCTTCTCAATCTATTTTCTCTCTATCGGCCGGTTCTTTTACGTGAAGACGGAGGTGACATTTTCCTTATCTCGTGGGGAAAAAATGAAACGAGATCGCGAACTCTGGTGGTACTGTACAAGCCCTGCGCACGGTTTGTCGAAGATGGTGAAACCTCATACTTGGGTCAGCCTCCTACCTGAGCCTTGGCCCCGTTTGTGCACATGGCACATGGCACGCCTGTTGCTGACATGCTGGCACATTCACCTCATTTCCGCACATTATCGATTACCTCGGTAAAGATGTTGCAGATTATTCCCTCTTCATCTTCTAGATGAAGGAGGAATAATCTGTGCGCTCCACACCGTGATCGCGTGCGCCGCATGCGCTTTATGACCTTTCCAAGTTGTTCCGAGTCGGTAGAAGCTCATCATGGCCGTCAATTTTTGAACACCACACTTGACACCACATCTTTGCCATCCCAGACTGGGGTTTTGCACTTCCGATAGATATGAGCTCTGTGAGCCCCGTCTCGCTCTGTATTATCGTCAGCCACCCATCCGACTACCGCCAAATCTTTATTTCAACGGATTTCTGTCATGCCCCAGTTAGAGATGCCCGTGATCGTCTATTTATTTCCTGTTCCTAGCCGTGATGTGGAGAGGCAGCCCATGCATACGTCGGTCATGACGCGCGTTACACTTCCAAATCCTCGCTTGTTTGCGTTTCAAAGTGTTAGCGCGTGTCAGCACTTGGGAGAGGTTTTTCGTTGACTCCCCACTTTTCGCCTCGAGAACCTCCAAATTGATTCATCAACTTTGTTTTTGTTTCAGGTTATGGAGAACAGGTCGGACACGGCTAATTTCATTTTCTCTATTAAAGAAGTTCGCGTGGAGGGGTATTCATGTGAGTTGATCTTTATCCGCCAGTCAACTGTTCCCTGCAGTGGAGCGTCTCACTCTTGAACATAAGGACATAGTCAGGTCGATCGCACATAGGAAATCCCTCATGTTGATAATCAAGGTAATTTCTCGTTATATGCGGTGGGCGATTGGAGGGTCCCCTTTGAAGCAGGAAGTCGGGTGTTTTGGGAGCACCGCTGTTGTCATTCATCGCGCGCTAGAAGGCAAACCGCCCGTAACTCTGATTCATCTGTAGAGCAATACTGGACGCCCCCCCATACCGTATGTGATCCACCCAGCTGTCCACCCATCTCACGACTGCTACTTAGACCCTTGCACCCCTTCGGGCTTTCATCCCGCTACAACGACGTTCAAGTCTCAATTGTACACCGTCGATCATCCCTCAGGTAGATGACTTTCATAGGTGTATAATATATATTGGTTCATGCACGGTGGTGTACGTCTTATTCTCCATTTCCCATATCACCCTCCGCGATATACCGGTGTTGGGTTCACAATGTTGTGTATGACTATGTGATGTATGCGGGGCACCGATTTCGCAGTATCACTGTGATTCGCACTTTTGTCTCCGTCTAGGCAGTGGTACTCATATCTAGTGTATGCGGGACTATAATTCTGCCGATTGATGACACGGAGTATTCTGTGCGGTATTCTAGGCTACCACTATGATAGAGATGTTGCTGCAAGTGTACAAGTGTTGTTCCTAGAGAAGACGAGAAGAAAGGGTAGGGGATGCCCAGATCGAGAAAGAACGCAAAGCTCTTTTCGGGGACGCGGAGGGCATTCAGAATGGCCAAGAGGTGTCTGAGAGGGTTAAGAATGATCACACTAAGTAGCTATAGAAGCTAACCAGAAATTGATTTCGACTGCGAGCCGAACGGGGCAGTCACGTGTATAAGAATTTGAAATAATCCCAGCCAATGAAAGATACTATAATAACTTACCAGGAGAAGCAGCCTGTTAGAACGTAGAAAGTAAGCCAATGAGAAGCGCGGTTAAGACCCGACCGTGAAGAATATTGCCAGAGGCCAAATCTGGGGTTTATATATATATGAACGGAACAAGAATTGACAAGTGAGCTCAACAACCATGGCCATGTGGAGATCTACGTTTTCTCGTGCGCTCCGCTCGAAGTGCCGCTTGCGTGTATTCGAGGTTACTAGTGACGTTATGGTTATAAAGAAACTCATAATGTTTCGATGATAACAGTGTTCCGGAAGATCAGTTCCCTGTGGCACAACTTTTCGAGTCCGGGCAGGTGGGCGAAGATGCTCTATGGGGTTGCGACCCAAGTCAAAGTCTATAGCCTGACATACGACACCTGAGGTTACAGCATGCGGTAGTGAAGATATGCGGATCCATGGAATCGCAGAAACCACTGGCACCACCAGTCCAACGCGAACAAATTCTTAGGCGGCCGTTCTTCGTATGCGATTGAAAATTGCTTTGGAGATGGTAAGCAAGCGAATAGCGTCATATTTCTCCACAGCCCAGTGCGTCAGTCGGCGAAACATGCGATAAATTTGGACATGCCAAGCCGGAGTCCATGATAGCCAAGCTCTTCGCGCGTCAACTTAGATAGGCATATGACCCTTGTGATGATCCGTGAGAATGCAGCGCTGGCTTCAAAGGGCCAAAACGGTCTCCGAACGCACTTCCGCGGGGCGCCTTCAGTCTGAAAAGAGATGGCGCGGGGCAGGTCGGAAGGATCATGACTGGTCAGTCCGACGCTGACATCTGACTTGCCCTCAAGGCGGACAAAGGAGGAGGCGGAACAGCACCTTCTCCATGACATTAGTGCGCGTCTGGAAATGGATCAGCCCGAACCGCAACTGTGTTCTTGGCGCACCGGAGTCCGGCGCGTGCCGTCATGTGCTCCTTCCACCTCGAAGCTCCAACTAACACCTCGCATTCATAAAGTGCGTCGACATCGTTGGCATGGTCTACTCGGATAGCACGACTTCGTGTCTTGATCGAGGACACCGGGCTTTTCAAATAAGGTAAAGGTCAGTAAGACTCGGTTTGACCAATACCGTGGCTTCACACCATTGGGGAAGATGAGGCCCTAGACGGAGCGAGTACATAGAGGTGGGGTGAGGCGTCCTGGGGGTCTTCACTGTCCATTTGATCGGGAGGAACCCTTGGCCGGAGGCGCCTGGGGCAGATTGCCCAGACGTGCCCCAAGGGCTATTGTACAGTACCTCATCTGGATTAATGGGGATGTCCCTGGTTTGGAGAGCAAGTGGATCACCAGGAAATTATTTTGGAATGTTATCTAGGCGGTCATCGAAGAATGTGGTGCGGAAGTCTCGGAAGAGCGGGGCTCGGTGGGTTATTGGAGATTGGAGGGGTGGTCGAGAATCATGTGAATGGAAATGGGAAAACACGAAGACCTTGTGACGTAGATCATGTAATGCATCCAATCATACTTGACTTTTTGGATGGCCTTTTTTAGTGCTCTGCGGACGGTTCGGCACTTGGTCGTAGTAGGCAGACCGGAGGCTGATAGGCACGATACAGCATTATAACTACTAGGAGATAGTAAGTATTCAATTGTGCTGCATTTGTGCGTGTGACTTCTGAGGCGAGGCCAATGACGAAATGAAGGAGTCAAGTCGCAGCGTCGGTGTAGGTGTAAGTCATCATGCATCATGCATCATGGGCAGCGGCTACCAGCGGCACGGCAACGTGGCACACTCACGTAACTTTACTATCATGACCCGCGGAGTTGAAATTGCACATAGTAGTTGAAATCCATTTTTCTTAAATCTAAATCATCGCATTTCTGTTTCGGAATTTCCGGGATGTATTTAAAGAAGTCTTTAGTATGCACATGTAAATTATCGAAGGTGTGCTGTCTTAGGAATATATTGCGGAATGGTTGCCGAGAACGATGATCATCGATTTCTGTTGAAAGCCGAGTCTGTAGATCCAAAAATGCACCAAAATGCTCTGGAAAAATTCTATGGAGATTTAAATACTTAGGCTATTGTGCTCAAATGCTACATTTATTGCTGCAAGGTGTTGTGCTCATGCAGTGGAACAAAGGAATGTACTGGCCATTTTCTATTTTCAAAGTCCGATAACGACACCAAGCGTACGAGTTGGAATGGCATACCGTACTCCTTCGCGTCTCCAGCGTCTCTTCAATCGATCGACCGCGGTCAGTCCACTGTCAGTCCTCCGCGGCTGAGTGGTCTCTAGGAGCCCGGGCCTCCCTGGATACGACTTTCGCATCTATGCCGCCTACTTCAAAAAAAAACACCTCCAATCCCTAGAATCCATTGCGAGCTACGACTGTACGACATTTCCCAGTGATTAGCGAATGTTCGTCTTCCGATTAACAATTCTCTTTTTTTTCCCAATTCAATCGACTACGGACGCGCTATCCGAAGTTCTGAACCCGATTCCATATTCCTTTGACGAATGCAGTGGCCGCGTCTTCCGCGTCTCCAGACTCTCCACTCAGTGGGACCAAGAGTGGGACAACGATCAGAGGGGAAGTCTGCGCACACCCCACTTTCTTCTGTGCAGAGGAAGGACTGGAAAGTGCGCAACGTTGGTTCTTACGCAACAGACGCCAGCCCAAGTTCGCAGCTCCCGAATAAAGCAATAACACGTTAGAGGCGCGCAGCGGTGGATGAAAAGCTTGAAGACTACCATGGTACAGCAGGTCCAAGTCGTTACCAAACGTCATAATTAGCGTCATAAAAATGGCGATACCCTCACAATCGACCAAAGCCGAATCAGGGAAACTCCTATCATGATTTGCTAGCGAGCGATAATTACCATAATAGGCTTTCGCGAGTCCGGCGATAGTGCTCGCTTAGCCTCGCTAGCACTTGCTATCACTCGCTAGCAAATCGGATTTTTCCTGCTCCAATGCGTGTGGGATCTCTATTTTCCCCCTGTCAGATCTCTGACCATGCTGAACTTGAAACTTGTGGAGACCTGCAGAGCTCGAATTGGTTTGGATACTTCCGCACGTTCTTCCAACATCCCAAGGAAGCAGAGACTTCAAATTCCTGAAATAAACGGTCGTGGAATAGGGACGCTCTGGGTTGAATCTATCACTGTTGTGGGGATGACGTGGCTAATCCCTCCGATCGCGCCAGTGTAACCTCATCTATACTCACCCCGAAAGGAAATATTAATGTAAGTGAAAAAGGTGAGTATAGCGGGAGGCGATACCGCGGGATGACTTCCTTTCGGTTCGTGTTCAACCTGGACCCCAGATCTCCGACTCGGCCACTCCAGCTTTGGTATAAATATATCGACGCTGACTCCTTGACTGTCCAGAACACCCTCAACATGGAACCTATACCGCACCATCGTTTGTTGACAATGACCATTTCCACCGCCAAGGTGATGGAATGGCTCTCTGGCCTCAGCTCCTTTTTATTAAACAACGCGCGAGGTCCTGCGACGCCAAAACCACTCTCTGTTCCCGGTTCGCTGGGAAACACTTACGAGGCTGCCTGTGCCTGGTTTTTAGGCCCTAAAGCCGAGAATGCTGACTACCTCAAAATGTATGTGGAGATCATTCTGAATGACCTAGTCCAATGCAGGCGAAACTTCTCTCAAGATGACGACGTTCGTATATCGTCTTCGTCTTCGTGACATGATGGCATGATCATCATATTAACTATACAGGACTTTGTTAATGCAAGGATAGCTTCTTCGCCGGCATTCAGGAAGAGTATGTCTATACTCAGAACTAACCTCACATTTCTTTCCCGGCTACTCCCGCAACATTCTGTCCCATTTAATTCCCCTCGATACATGGCCCATATGGTAAATGATGTGTCTATGCCGGCGACGTTGGGTTACCTTATGGGACTCATGTACAATCCCAACAATATCTCCCCTGAGGCTGGCCCTCTCACTCACATCATCGAATATGACGTGGGACAACAGCTCTGCGGTATGCTCGGATACAACGCACAATTGGGCGCCGAGCCGCCATCACTGGAGGGTCCGACGGCGTGGGGACATATTACCTGTGGCGGCTCTATGGCAAACATGGAGTCGATGTGGTAAGGCCCATCAAGTTATCCTATTGAGAAAATACTGACGATAGCTCCCTCCCTGACGACAGGGTTGGTGAGTATGGTTGTGCTATGTCCTTCTAGCCCGTACTTACTTACGCAGCGCGAAACCTGAAGTTTTATCCACTGGCGTTGAAAAGAGCGACCGAAAACGAGGCCTTTCTAGCGCATGTCGCCACGCACTTCAAACTCAGGCTTTGCACCGGGGAAGAAAGATTTCTGGTAGACTGCGAGGCATGGGACCTTCTTAACTTGACCCCCGATGAGGTCGTCTCTCTCTTAACTCGAATCGCGGAGACATTTGGGCTTTCATCCCCGGCTTTACAGGGTATATTAAACAAATACCTCATCCAAACAACGGGTAAAGAGGACCTTGAGAAATATTTCAGGATTCAATGCTCGCCGCAGTACTTATGCCCCAACACTGCCCATTACTCATGGCCGAAAGGAGCAGGTGAGTACTGTGTCTAAATTACGAGGTACAACTACTAATCCCCAATTGGAAGCCGTCACTGGAATCGGATCAAGAAACATCATAGGCGTCCCTGTCGACGAGCAAGCGCGAATGGATTGCCAGGCACTGGATATGCTCCTCGCAGAGTCCCTTCGACACCGCCATGCTATCTACGCCGTTGTCGTGATTATGGGCACCACTGAGCATGGCTCCGTCGACCCACTTTCCAAAGTCCTTGCGCTCCGCCGGAAGTATCAGAAGCTCGGATTATCTTTCCTAGTCCACGCTGACGCAGCCTGGGGAGGGTACTTCACATCGATGCTCTTGCCCAATCCCGCCAGCTCGGGCTTTGAGAGCCACCTCGACGACCCAGCGCTATTCTTAAATCCTCACACTGAGAGCGAGCTGCGCCATCTGCGCTTCGCGGATTCCGTCACCGTTGATCCACACAAGAGCGGCTACACGCCGTTTCCCGCAGGCGCCTTGTGCTACAGGGATGGTCGTTTGCGGTTCTTTGTCACTTGGAAAAGTCCCGTTACTGGTTCAGTGAAAGCGGACTCGATGGAGATGGGTGTTTATGGTCTCGAAGGAAGGTATGTACGAGCCGTCGTATAACCTACGTACAGTAGGCAAATGCACTTTTTTGTCAGCAAACCAGGTGCAGCGCCGTTGGCTGTGTGGCTAGGACATGAAGTAATTGGCTTACACAAGGGCGGATTCGGCTTCCTCCTTGGGCAGTCCATGTTTTCATCCACGAAGGTGAGTTATGTACCCCCGTCACTCGCATCGTCATGATCGGAGGCATTTTGTCGCAAGATGTATGGACACTGGGCGACTATGTCACTTGATCACCCCAACCTCCTCATCGTCCCATTCCGGATGTTACCGAGCGAAATGGAGCCAGACGCATCGGCGAAAACGGTGGACGAGGAACGTCGTTTCATACGGGACGCTCTCCTCAAGCGCGCTCGAGAAGTGCTCGCCAAAGATCCCAAAGCATGTACCCTCATGCGCCAGATGGGCTCCGATCTCATGGTCAATTCATTTGCCTGCAATTTCCGCGTTGATGGGGTCGTCAATCAGGACGTCTCGGAGGCAAATGCTCTGAATTCTCGCATATACGACAGGCTCTCGCTTAAGAAGATGGGCGAGAAGCTCGAGAGCAAGAAGGTCATCATCATGACAAGCAAACTCTCACAGAAAGGATATGGAGCGTGCCTCACAAAGTTCAAGGAGCGCCTTGGCCTCCGAGGACAAGAGGACCTTGTCATCCTCGCGAGCGTCTCGATGTCTCCGTTCATTTCGCCTTTCAATTTTGAGCAAGTCCTTGCGGATGCCTTCCGTGAAGTGGCCGAGGAGGAAGTTGAGGTATGATTTCATTATGTGCGGCGATATTCTTCGGGTTCGACTCAATTCCACACGAACAGGTCTCCGTGGCGCACAACAAATCCCAGTCTGCGCTAAGAGCATTTGTTCTACAAGGCAGCGGTCCCGTCAACTTGGTTCACATGGCTTGTTTTGGTACGGCTAGCCAGCGTCGACAGTGCATTCTAAATGGTGAACTATCGGATGCTGGTCTCAAGGCGTACTTGAACGCAAAGAGGGCAGATCCCACTTCTACCTACCTGGTGTGCACGTTGGAGAGAGAAGAGCTTTCAACTATTATTCAGCGGGAAACCTTCAAGTGTATGATATCGAAGCTGACCTCCGTCGGGTACCTCTTCGATTGTCAACCTGTGTGGTCGTCGCTAATGTCACTCGACGTAGCGTCAGCGCTGTTGCGGAAGCGGAGGTCACAAACATTAGGGTCATCAAGGATCAGCCGCTGTCCTCTCGTCATCTTGATATCGCCTACCCTTCAAGGATGCCATTCTACCTGTACGGCACACGACAGGGAATGCATATAGATCATATACTCGTCCAGGCGCCTAACGCACAGCTGTCAGCAGGCGAAGTCACCTACGAGCTTATCAAGGGAAGTGAATCTGTCGTTGCGGAAGGGCTGGAGAACTGCCTCATTGCCGTGGCAGATGCCATTCCGGAGCACCTAATGCAGCCATTTACTTCAGATCGCCTCGAATTCTTCTTCCGTCCCCGTGCGAAGCTCGACGTGACTATTTACCCTGACGAGGCTGCTCAATCACAAGGACACGACTTCTGCGACAATCTGGGCGAGCCCGTCGCACGCGCCAGAATTACACTTGGCGACAACACTTTCATCGACGAATATATGATCAACCTCGATCCAGTCGCCGCGATGTCGCAAACGTTGAACAGTATGCCAGGGCACTTCCCAGAGGTAGAGGTAACGTTGACCGCGCAAGATCATCCTCTTTTCCGCGGATACGCACCCAAAGGGACGACAAACCGTCACTCATTGACAGCAGGAAACACGCAGAGTTGGCGTGCGGTATGGGATAGGGCTCTCGCAGGCCGCCAGTTTGCGGACATTGATTCAAACCCAGCTTCGGATGATTCCGCATCATTGGGCACCGAACATCGAGAACGACGACTCCCAAGTGCTGACCTTTGATTACGGAGTGATTGCCTCTGAGAGCAGATATATGGCCGCACCGCATTTCGTTCTTCTCACGACTCCACAATGTACTACTGACACTGCCAAGTCTCGGACTTTGTGCTGCTTTGTGCATGGAACCATCATATTGATTCGATTAAACATGACATCGTATGATCATTTCTACCTATATTCGGAGGAGTGCGCGGTGAATTGGGATAGTCCTGACAAGGATGATAGCTGAAAGGACTCAGTTTCTGCGGGAAAGCGCCGGCATGAGAGTTAACGGATCATATACCCGATTACTTCAATCTCGGCTAAGACTCGGCCTTTGGCGGGGAAGACTGACATAGACATACATATCGTGCTATAAGGTCTGTGTGGCCTCTACTACGGTCTAAGTCGTAGTAAGGGGATATATGGCTTCGGAAACCTCATATCCAAAATCGGAAGCGCTCAGGGAGCCAGCGGGTCCGGTTGTCGGGTGTTAAGTAGCAATGCTTTACGCGATGAGTATGAGTGGTGGGATCTAAGTTAGCGAGATCCAAGTAGCGAAGCTGACATGTGTGTGTGAAGGGGACGCGCTTGATCATTTTTCTGTGGACGTAACTGAATACTGGTGAAAAATGCGCCATAACAACCGTGAGTGTGAAACTAGAAACAGTCCCTCTAGTGATAGGATTCTCTGCAGGGCTATTACACAGAACGGGCTTTATGTTACGGAACAGATTGAAAAGTGTACGCCACTGTGAGGGTTCGACACTTCTCCGGTGTTGAACTACGCTCCTCATGGCATGGCCAAGAGAGAGATACAACTTACTACAAATGCACCTTGTTATTATTCAGATCATGCTCGTATGTACATCAAGGTGAAACTTCGTGGCAATTAAAACAAACACCCTAGAAATGAACCAGGGCGCGAAGGATGTTGACGGAGAACGGTCAATAACTCATGGTGGGAAGTCCAATCCCACAAACAAACTACAAGGGAGTAAGTAGGAGGGTCTTGATAGCGAGGAAGGTGTGGAGCTGGTCCAGATCTTTGAGGATTCTGTCTATGTGGGCTGAGAATGGAACCACTGTCCCCTCTACCAATGGTGATGATCATGAGGCATGATGTAAAAAAGGGTGGAGACTCGAGAGGATGAGCTGTAGTTGGGGGCTAAACGCATACCGTGGTCGCGAATAGGGTACAATGTTAGTAGGCTTGGCTGTGTGTTGCAGATCTTGCCGTGCATCGAAGGTCACTGCCATTATGATGGACGATGTATAACATGGGTCAAGGCCACGGGGCGGCCCACCATCTGGCGGGATTGGATGAACGATGTAAATTCATCGCCGGCACTTCTGTTAAAATATATGAGTTCCTTGAGCTGGGGCAACAGCTCCAGGGGAGGTTCTCCGTCTTCTGGTTGCAGAGAACTGGAGAGATTCCTGATGAGCCTATCGTCCATGTGGAGTACTTTGACGCTGCTGAATGGCCTGAGAACTTCACGCCACAGGGTTCGGCCGACCTCGTTGCGCTCTTCCGATGATACGTCGTGATCACCATGGCTGAGAGAAAGACGTTCTACTACGGAGAATGCTGGCATGAGCGCACCAAAAATCTGCGCTGCGGCTGAGACTTGCCAGTCGACGTGTCTGCAATCGATTTTCACACCAAAGGAGTTGATTTTGTTTTGTCCATCGCCGTCCGCCGTCAGAATGACGTTTTCCCGATAGAAAATAAGCCTGGCAGAGCCAAACCTGAGGTTTTCTGTTCTGCCTATAAATTGCAAGAGATGTGGGACGGTAAAGGTAAGTTGGTTGTAGAACCAAATCTTGAGTACCTCGAGGAGAGGAGTATCGATTCGAGCAAGAAGTCCTTCTAAGTAGGCGCTCCCGCACCGAAAATAACACAGGCGAATGTTAGGAAGGGTAACGAGTGTTCTGATGGGGGTATGCAACAGTTGCCTCTCCACATCACGGTTGGGAACAGGGGACTTGAAGCCGATCGAAAGGCTCTCCAGCTGAGGCATGGAGGAAAGTTGTGCTACCAAATCACTCGGGCGGAAAGAGGCGAGTAGCGGCATGTCCCAAAGTCCGAGTTCGACGAGGCCGACAGTAGTTGTAAGTAATGGGGATCGCGCCGGAAGGACTACGTGGTGGAGTGAGAGCATGCGTAGATGCAGTGCCTGAAATGTTGTGGAGAGCATTAAGCTCATGTTGTCATGGCTCAAAGGCCAGATGAACATGCGTTCTAGAACGGGAAATTGTCCGTCCATGGCTATGATTGGCTTTAACAGTTTCATGGCAGGCATCATAAGGCCAATACGACGCACGCGATCCCGATCTCGGAGTGCAAGCAGTATAGCCTCTTCATCTTCAACGGATGCATCGCGATTCGCGTCCAGGTAATTAATGATAAGTGGAAGGGGAGGAGAGTGTGCTAACATGTCAGCCACAGGTGTGCCATACGTGCAAACAAGATGGAGGCCGAGGCGAACTGGTGAGGAAAGAATGAGGTACCGCCATCGTTGGCAGACATGCACGAGCTTGTACCACCAACGTGCCTTGTCCCATTCAGGCCAAGAGGCCACATCCTCATATGCCTCAACAATATCCTGTGGATAGAGGGAAAAAAGGTTGAGAAGGGTGTCATCGTTGAGCATGTGGATTGATGTACATGGCCTGAAGCGAGGGAAATATTCTTAGCCCACTAGAGTAAAAAAGATTCAAAGCAAGCAAGAAACGCACCTCCGGTCTTGAGGTCCACTGTGTCCAAGTCGATGGAGTCTTCCAATGGATGGGAGGTAAACGGTACAACTAGGCATGGCAGGTGAGTGTATTGTTGCTGATTGTCACCCCATAGCTCATAAAAGAGTTCACAGGGTCACGTGAGATTTACCTTAGCGAGCGTGAATAAATCACCCTCTAGCTTATTCCTTCTTCCCACCTGCCTCTCCCGCCTGCCTCCACCACGCATCTTGGTCTACTGCCCGGGAGACGCGCAACCGCAGCGGTCCCGCCCGCCCGCGCTGCGCACCTCTCCCACAGGCCCACTCCTAGTTGCGCTTGCTTTCGCCCATCAAGTTCCTTTACCTTCGCTTTTTCTCTCTCACCAATTGACCACCTTGCATCCATTATCCCTTGCCGGCCCAAGTAAATGTCGACCAAAGACCTCCATTAACTGCTACAACTCCAATTTGCTAGTGATTCTCATACAACTCAGACTGTAATATATTCCTGGGTATACAATCTCTTGGCGCGGGCAATAGGAAATGAAAGATGAGACGTAAATGATGTGTGAGGGTTAAGTCAGCATGCATTCGTGGGGGATCCACACGTGTGGGGTATGTTCGGTGTCGCATTGTCGTTGAGGATCAATATGATTATCGTTGTGACGGGAGTGATGACTCGGTGACAGCGTGGGTGTGAGCTACGTAGATGTTTTGAGTATCGTGGACACGTTGGGCTTGTGAACAGCATACGTGGTGACGAGAAAATGGAGGGGTTAAGGGGTGATGAACAAGTGATCGAGGGGCACCGAGGAGCAAGGATCCATCATCCATGAACCTGCTGTCGATGCAGGTCGTGTGGCAAGCTGTCGGCAATCGCCATGAAGATCGGAAGAGTTTCGATCGCGACGATGATGCCAGCGGGAATCGACACGGTGGTGTTTGATGGTGGAATGTGAACGAATTCGGTAAAAGGGAATATCTGGACCGTGCTCCTGGTGGGGGGATATGCTTGCTTGTTGCCGCCCGCGCGCATAGTGTTTCATGGCCATAGGCGAATGAGACGACCTAGACGGGCACGAAGAGATAAAATAGGCGGGAAATCGACCAAGTTTGCCGGGGGATCGATCGGAAAATCCATACGGAGAAGGCGTACAGGGTGGCCTGCAGCATTGCGCGCGTCGATAAAGGGGCCGAATGCGCCGCCCGCACCGTGCCTCGTAGGACAGACGAGCTCATTCAGCTCAGGTAGTACTTCACCATCCCATCGCAGAAAACGAGAGAGTTCTCCGACGAGGCCGTTAGGGACACGAAGGATGTTCACATTGTTGAACGACATGAGAAGTTCATGCCATCGTGTGCGTCTGGCTTCATGGTGACCCATCGATGATAAATCATGCTCCCTGTAGTGAATAATAAGATGCTGCACCCCGGAGAGCAATGGGCTGAGAACATGGAAGATCTGCGCCGCGGAAGATAGCTGCTCGTCGAAGTGTTCGCAGATAACATGCATACAGAAGGCATAGGTTCTAGCTTCTTCATCGGGGAATACCCACACGGCAACCCCCTCCTCATAAAAACAGCACCTAGCGTAGTTAAACTTGAAGCGCTCTGTGCTCATATGTCGTTGGAGGTACGGGACAACAAAAGTGGTCTCGTTGAAGAACGTGATTTGGAGCTTCTCGAGGTGAGGGGTGTCCATTAAGGAGAGTAGCGCTTCTAAGTAGTTACTTGTACCTTGGAACCCGAACCAACGAAGGTTTGGAAGTGTGACGTGTGTGACGAACGGGATATCCATCAGTCGCATCTCAGAATCGAGGTTGGGAGCAGGGGGCTGGAAGGAGATCCCCAGTATCTCCAACTGACGCATAAGTGAAAGCCGTTGAAGCAAATCATTTGGATGGAAGAATGCTGAGGGTGGGATGGAGTTAAGAGAGTGTGTCACGATGTCCACGGCAGTCGTGAGCAGTGGTGTGCCTATTGGAACGGCGAAAAACTTCAGTAAAAGGTTGCGTAGATGTGGTGCTTGAAAATTTTGCGGGAAGTCCAAGCTCGTATTATGCTCGGTTGGAGGCCCTATATAAAGGTATTCCAGCATTGGAAATTTTTCGTCCATGGCCATGGTTAGCCTCCGTAGATTTGAAACAGGGAGACGAAGGCGGATCCGGCGAATTCGGCCACGGTGCAAGAGAGCAATCAGTATTCCGTCTTCATCTTGCAAGGTCATCTCGCGATCCTGGTCAACGTAATCCACGATGAGAGGCAAGGCGGGTGAATGTGCCAACATCTTCGCTACGGGAGTGCCATGGGTGCAAACAAGGCATAGGCCCAGGTGGGACGCAGACGCGAGTACGAGCTCCCGCCATCGTCGACAAACGTGCGTGAGGACGCACCACCAGCGTTCACGGGCCCATTCTCCGCCCAGTAGGACGCGCGTATCGTCACCGGTTTCGTCTTCATCGAGAAGAACTGGTCGACAGTGATAAAATACGTTGAGAAGTGAATCGTCGTCGAGGATGTGGATGGATGGTCTATGTTGTCTGCTGCCCATGCAGTTTTTACTCAGAATCTGATAAAACATAGCAAAGACCGAGGGAACATACCTCCGGCGTCGGAACTCTCGGCGAGGTGCACCATGACATTTGCCGAGCCTTCCGATGGATGGAAGGTAGGTGGAAGAAGACAGACAATGAGGCATGGCAAGGAGGCGGGTAAGCTTGGACGGGGATGTAGTTGAAACCAGACGCTGGGCGTCCTCATGGAAGCCTCATGCCATCATGATGGGAGCGCGAGCGCCGGGATGAGTACAAGGAGGTCATGGGAGAAAAAGCATCGTCTACACAGGGAGTTGAACACTCGACCTGGTCATGTGACCAGTCAATTTCGAACTTGCGACATATCGCGACCAGACCTCCGGAGTCCGCACCAAACCCTCTTTCTTTTTGTGAGGCCATGCGAAGCGCATACAGCGCATCTGCTACTAATAGTCGCGATGGCGATAGCTTATCCAACTAGAGAACAAGAAAGACCATTATCACGAGGCCGGATGAGGCCGGATGCTGTATTCGTCGCACGCAGCCGCAAACTTGTCGAGTGTTGGACGTCCTTGCGCCACGTGGTCCGTTTGGATGCGGTGGTATAGCACTACGTTTGATAGGTCGACGTCAAGGATAATCTAAAGAGGCCGGGCGGTCAGACGAAACTTGGCGTTACATCGGTCGTTGAAGCGGAGTGGTATAGGAAACTCTTGGAACAGATTTGTCGGATTACCGTGGGGTAGGGCATCTAACATCATTGTTCTTGTTCCATCGTTCCCACAGCGCTGCGCATCAGCCAGCGATGAATACGAAAAAGTCGAGACGTGCCGAGGCCTTTGTCCATTAGTTTACGCCAACTTGAGAGAAAGTCCACACGGGAGTTCGAGCGCGAGCACGAGAAGCCCATTCGCGACTTCGATCTTCAATCCATGTGTCCTCATTCTTGCGTCGGACTCGACCTCGACCATGCAGGTTCATGTACGAGACGAGCGTGAGATAAGAACGCCATGATCCGAGGAAGCAAGTCCGTGAACAAAGATGAGGGTACAGTAAGAGAAGTATACGACCACATAGAACTAATGTATATTTTTTATAGGAGTACCATATTTCCGAGGGTGTTTCGGCGTCGCCGTGTTAGGAGACCGATATGATCGCGAAGGCTTCAGAAGAGTTGGCTGCGCTTCCACACCGCTCGTGCTCGATTTTTTTTCGTTTGGCAGCTCTGCAAGTGAGACCCCGGTTATATCGAATCGGGGACTGCATTGCCATCTAGTTGGCGGTGTGCACTTTAGAGTCGCTCGTTCTGCTTGAGCTGGGCTGGCCATGTTGCATAGCTTATCCCGCTACCCATCACTCGTTGTGCCTGTTCCGTGACCTCTAAGCTGGTCAGCCAGCGCCAACCTCTCACTGGTAGATGAAGAGAAAAGTCCACCGAGTTCGATAACCATAGCACGGATCATCAAGATAGCGCCCAGGTCGGTAATACTTTTTCCTTCGCCACAACGTCTGTTCTCGCACGGTCAGCTCCACGGCGTATCCTTCTTCCTTGCCGGCATACTTACACATGCACCGTTGTTCCTGTGGACTTTGCACAACAAGTTCAAAATCGGTTTCCTCAAGTACGTCAACTTCCCGCTCGTCTTAATTACCACAAGCTACTCGCCTCCCGCGACCCCTCACAGTAGCAATTCGAGCTGAATCGAGCAGCGAGCGCACGAGAATTTGTCGAGAAACCCCAGTCCGAGGCAAATTCGATCGGACCACCACCGCGGTATTTGTCGTGTTCATTCATGCGCCTAGAAGAAAATTTCTTATCGTGCGCCTTTAAGTCTGGATAAGGTGTAGCTTGCATCGGACGTCGCTCCCCGCCTCCTGACAATACTGCATTACGTATTTTTGTGGATTTCGTGAGTGTTAAATTACAGAATTACGGGTTATCGTTCAAAAATTGGGGTTACAAATGTCGCATTTAACGGCCCCATGGTTTGGATCTTGCTGTAAATCTTCAAGTTGCTGTAAAGGAAACTTGAAGGTCGTGACACTTCCCACTATTTCGACAAGCTTTGTTTTCAGTCAAGTCGACAGTGGGTCATATTGCAAAAGTTGCTGTACAGTACGGCAATCAAACGACCCTGATGTCGTCGTACACAGCCGACAGGCGGCACTGAGAATAGCCACAGTACTGGTTTTTTTCTATAGCGGGCGCAAGCATGGGCGAGGCGCACAACTTGCAAATCAGCGCAAAGGAATATTCCATACCCCGAAACCCGAGGGCCAGAAAAAAACTTGTACAGCACTGTATATCCACACACACCCACGTGTACTAAGGCTTGAAGTGGGTTTACTGGAAGGATTCGGACCATTGAATTCGCGCCGACTCGGACTCGGATGTGACTTTCAATTGGTTGGGTGAGCTGTTTTTCCATCAGGCTAGCTTCGTCATGGCCGCGGCCTGCCGTGTGAGCCTTGTTAGGAGATGGAAGTGTTGCGATTTTACGCAACATACGGGATGAAGTGGGTCACTAGTATCCACGAATCGACTTCGTTTCTATTTCAAGTTGACGCTAGGGGTGAAATAGTCCCGAAAAGATACTCTGGCGGCAATGTGACATCGATCTTGAAGATACACCGATCATCGGTCGCATCTTTTACCAAAAAAATAATCCTCACTGCAGGGTCGATGATATGGATGGAAGCATTCAGCGATATAGAGAGATGGCGTAAATACACGGATTCAAAGACCCACATAGAGGTGACGTAAAAAAGGGGTACATATGTATACGTTTTCTAACTTAAGAGAGTACAAGGGGCTTGGCGCCAAAGACGATCAGGCCAAGACAGAGTCTCTAGACTACAGTGGTCAAGAGTAGCACGCGTGTCGGAGTAAGGCTGTGGGGCGTGGCCTGCGTGGCCTGCGCGGTGTATACCGGTCTCAGTCCGGAGGAATTGGATGCACGACGGCTACACCGATGCGTTGGCCTGGCACACCGTAGGGATGTGACGAATCATCATCGACAGAGATGACGAACCGACCCTGACACCCTTCCTGGCAAGAGCAATATGACACAAGCGCGCAAGAATTGCTGCTGCCGTCATTCAGGGAAACCGGCTGTGAATTGTCCCTGCGCCAAACAGAGAGAAAGGTCAGCGTGGTTGTGGAATGGTGGGAGGAAAGAGGTGGGAAGGGACAACGCACAAGATGGGGACTGCTCTGGCGCGGAGTTGGTCGGCGAACAGGTGTGCACGCGTGGAATTGTTCACCGCCGGATCTGCAACGATGGAAAACTTGCCGATGTATCTGGAACACGGGGGCAGGGCCAAGAGGGCCTCGATGAGTTCATCCGACCATTGATATTCTACGGCTCCAGCAGGTCGTGGTATAGTTGATGCAGACGTCCGTCCTGGTTGGTCATTGGCGGGCTGCGAGCTCCCTGATGGACCCCCGCGATGGCTGGGTTCGTTGGAATGGTGATCTAGAGGAGCCGTGGGGCCAGGAGCCTGCGACCATGTACTATAATCTACTGTCCGGAACGGGGATGATGAATGTTCGCGCAGACGGAGCAGAGACTCACTCAGGTCCATCCCTCTCATCGATCTCAACGAAGCGGATTTCTTCCAACGGTTGTAGGACTCTGTTCTGCTTCTACGGCAGCTATCACAGTTCTTCCATGTGGTGTCGGGGAGGGGGACCTTGCACTTTTTGCATCTGATAACTGGAGGGTCTGCTGGTGCGGGGAGAAGGGTGTGCTGGTTGTGAGCTGGCACGGTCATGTCGGATGTCGGTGGAAGCGGAGTGACCGTCGCGGTTCAATTGTTGACCCGAGACAATGGCGTTCCTCGGCGATTACCCGAGAAAATGGCGCAACTCGGCGATATCCACTTTCTTCCGTTTTCCCGCTTCCGAGCAGAACAAGCCTTGCTCCATCCATTTTATAATGTGTACTAATATAATGGCCCACAAGATGTCGCCTTTACCCCACTACTGCACCTGCCAAGTGGCCTGTCAAGTGCGCTCTTCTTGTTCTGGTTGGGACACTCACGTAAATCTGACCTCAAGACCGTGACGTACAGCGCGGTGGGCCAAGGGCATCTCGCGTTTTGAGTACGGAGGTGAGGTACTGGTAGGTCGCCGGTGACCGAGCTTATACGACCCACTGAACCTACGCCACGTCTTGACCCAGTGTACCACTGTCTATCTTTCAACCCCTGCTACGCTCCGGGTCGCATTGATAAACCTTACCGCGCACCGCCTTCTTTCTGTACTTTTGCCTCCTCTCTTCCTCCGTAGCTGGAGCATGTGTCATTTCCGGGCTTCGCTTTGCTTACTCCCTCCTGAACTCATAGAAGAGATCATCATCATCTCTGCCCTTCTCGGCGACGTCCGTGCGCCGTCCACACTTGCTCAGACATGTCGTGCCTTTCGTACTCTCATCTATCACCAGGTGCACAAGCATCTCTGGCGCGAAATGTTTCTTATCCTTTTTGACGATCCACGCCCTGCTCACGAAGTGCGCGCCCACGGGAGAGTATCCCAGCGATTCCGGTTTAACCCGAATGACAAAGGTAAAGGCAAATCCAAAAACTACCTTGCTAGTCATGATTTTCCCTGGGAGGACGAGTACAAGATGCGCATCTGGACAGAATCTTTCATTCTTAGACGTACCCGGCCTTCTCTCTCGGGGTCTTCCTCCCCCCGCGATGCGCCACCAGACCTGCCTTCCACCGATGCCGAGCTATACACCATCCTAGAAACCCTCCTCCGCGTCATCTTAACTGCTGCGCCGCTTCCCTACCACGCACTCGCCAGCATGGCATCCAACTGTCCCCCTCGCAGTCCGCCACACCCACACCCGATCTTTTCCCCGGTCTTGATTGCTGCGCACACCCATCCCACCCTCGGCCACTGCTCGCGTAACATCAGCTGGCTCGCGCGCGTTCTAGCGCACGGGCTGCCCCTCGCATTAATGGCCCCTCTCACTGTATTCGACGAGAACGGCGAAGTCTGCGTTCAAAAAAAACCTGTCCAGTGGGACGGCTTGCTAGCGAAACTCGTTGCACAAGTTGGCTTGATGACGCCCTGCAACGGTACTCCATATGCTGATCGTACGGAAGTTGGACACGATGACGATAATGATAAACAAGTGACCCCCGAATCCTGGAATTTGAACCAGAGTCAGGGGGTGACGACCTACGATCTATCGGACGACGATTCGGATTTCGAGCCCCAGCCTGAGAGCGATGATTCGGGGGAGAGTGACGAAGAGAGCGAAAGCGATGTCGACAGCGACCAAGTGTTTCATGCCACGGTGATATCGGCCACCACATCGCAGGGCGGTGTGCGTCGCCTGGCACGTCTCCGCGTTTATAACATGGCGTATCTCCACCCGTCTCGTGCCTTTGGGCCTTTCCTCCCTCTCGAAACGCATCACACATCGTCTTCTTCTCCGACCACCCAGATTTTAGGTTCCGGCGCGGTTGAAGAAGAGGAACAACAAACGCCGGTGGATCATGACCCCATGAGACTCGGTTCACCTTCGACCGCCGTTCCGCTTGTCCAGCCGATCCCAGACACCAACTCCGAGTCTTTCCTGAGCACAGTCGCCGGTGCCATTAGACCAGACCTCGACCTCGACGGTATTGACTTTTCTCGGTCTCTCGATGATAACGACGATGACGACGCGGACGGCGACAAAGACGGCGACGAGACAGTTGAGATCCCCCAATCCAGTGGTGGTACGTCCTTCTTCCACCTTTTTCACTGTGTCGCTCACCCCTGATTCTTCGCCGGAGGTGGCTTTGCCTCCGCCCCTTTGCTATCGCCAATGCCAGCCACTGACTTATCCGGCACGAGGCGTATGTATACTCCAGGTATCCCAGGAGACTCGGACCAGCCGTTGCAGTTCGACTGGGCATGGATAGCGGCAGCGCGCCAAGTGATCGAGCTCAATCTGCGCGATTTACTCAGGAGGAATCGTCACCAGGGCGTGCTCCGTGCGCTTCTCAGCCTCGAGGGCCTCCGATCCTGCTCCGCGCCGGGGTTTCCGCCCTTTGCACCCGAGCCGGCAGTAGATTTGGGCGAGGGCGAGGCCGGACGAACGTTTAAGGATGGGGAAGGGTGGGACTGGGCTGGCGTGGAGGGACAGTGGCGGTGCGTTACTTCTGGGATGAAATATATTCTGTGCTAAATTAGACCCTCGGGGCATAGACGATGTGTTTGTTGGATGGATTATCGCGATTTAATCGGTACGTTGCGCAGCTTACTAACCCCATGATCCAACTCACATACCACACAGGCAATAACGTGCGCGCGCCTTTTCATCCTCTTTCTCACTATCTAGTTACGCAAGCCCAATTAAAACTGGCAGGCAAAACCTCTAGCAGCACGATTCGTCAATCCGGCACTGGACGAAGTGATGCGGATCATCCCCTTCACGCTGCGCATCACACACTACTCGCGCGCACCGGCATCCTGGCCAGGCAGACCCAAGATCCACGTAGCAGGCTACGCGCCCCTAGACACTCCCGCCGGAATAATGACCGAGTCCGAGTCCGAAGATAGGAAAAGGAGCTTTCGCGGTACGGTCGAGATGACCGCTTCTGGAGACGTGCGCTGGACAATCGTGCGTTCTGTTATTCGTCACTTCATCATCGCCACCCTTTGCTTTCTTTCTTCAGGAGGGGAGTTTTGAGAGCGAAAAACTGACCATTTTCGTTTTGTTTTGCTGTGTTGTTGGTGTAATCTTTTAGTTATCGTTTCGCGAGGACGGACAGGGTCAATGGTCCACCGAAGGCGTACAGATCGGCGGGCGCGGCTCAGCCATGGGTGTAATCGGTATGTGGACCAGCGCAGAACACGAATTATCCGACCCACTCGGTGCGTCGTCAGTCACATACCTACCCACCCCACAACTCATCTAATAACACTCTCTCGGTTTGTTATTGTTGTTTTAGGTCCATTTTGGGCATGGAAAGTTGGCCCGTCAAATGATGTTTGTCCCACGTTAGGTGGGCGTTTACAGCAGTTCCCCAGTTGGATTGGCGGAACCGCCAGTACCAGCGCCACTGGTCATGGGTCTGGGCCTAGCCCCTAGCCACGCTGCTGCCGAATGGGATAATAGCGATGATGACGATGATGTGTAAATGTAAAAAGAACGAAGGGGCGCAAGGATATTCTTCATTGTCTCCTGCTGTCGCCCGTTTCAAGTTGACCTGTCATTCATGCTTTGTGTACTGTACGATCCTACCTGTTTTCTTTCGACGCTTTTAGTAAACGCTTTGCTCCTCATTTGCCTTGTCCATTAGTGATTGTTGTTGTTTGTATTCATCGTCGCACTCACACGCACACACAATAAATACTGTAATTACCTCAAAACACCCCACTGAAGAAATGATATACGGTACTGTACATGCGTTCATAAAAAGCCGCAAGGTCGGTCAACTGTGGAACTGAATAGTACGTGCTTTGCAAAATACGTACGAGAAGCTCGCCTCTTGGGATTCAAGATACGGGACAAGACGAAGGGTAAAAGTAGCAATGGGGAAAAGGACCGAGCAATCAATCATTGCGGCGATGCGTAAAGTGCATGCGCGAACGCGGTGCGGTGTTGATTGATGGTTGATGACCATTCAGGTACTCACCATGAGCCTCAGGGATGGGTGTCTTACTTGCGCGCTCAATGCGGGGCCGTCAGATATGGCACAAAAACAATCACATGGTCATGATATTACAATGACATGACAGGGCCCCCAACAAAACGAGGTGCATAGTGAGCCGCACATAATAAAAAAAGGGAATACCGTAGTCACTGCATGACGATGGTAAGCCTGAACGTAAGCTCTAAAGAAATAGAAGACGCACAAACACACAAAATAGAGTTGACAATCTCATGTCAACAGAACACACGCCCGCTTTGAGAGATAAATTATCAAGACACAGGACCGCCGCCGCCGCCGCCGATAGGAGCACCAGCAGACGCCTTCCGCTCGCGATACATATGGTATTCACGTTCTCGTCTTGCCCGTTCACGCGTAAAATCAAATTTACGAGGCGCATATCCGATAGGCGCAGGACTACCACGTCCCCTTCCAAAACCGGACATACTGCCAGGGTAGAGGTGATTACTACCACCACTAGGACCGGTAGGAACACCGGGACCGGGGCCGATACCGACGCCGAGACGTGCATGCCAGTCGCGTCCGCGGGACGAGCTACCCGCACTAAGGTATTCATAGTCCCTTTCCCTTTCCCATGAACGCGAGCGGGAGCGAGAGGGCAACCGGTGGAGTGAACGGGAATGCGAGCGTGAGCGCGAGCGCGAGTATCCCGGAGTGGACGGTGATCGGGAGCGCGAACGAGAACGAGAACGGGAACGAGAACGGGAACGGGAACGGGAGCGGGAACGGGAACGAGAACGAGAACGGGAGCGAGAGCGAGAGGAACAAGAACGGGAGGAGCGTCTACGGCGGTGGTGGTGCCCGCGCCCGCGCCCGTATTCATGTTCTCTTCGCCCGTTACCATAGCGATTGTAATCGCGGGAGAGCGAGCGATGGCTACCGTTACGGTAACTTAGGTGTCGCCGCATGCCGCTTGCGCCACGCCCGCCCCTCCTTCCCCTCGGAAAATGGGGAGATAGATTAGGCTCGGACTTGATGGCTAGCTGTGGACGCGGAGGAGATTGAGGTTCCTCCTTCACCGCGTGCGGAATTGGGATTGCGTTGGGAGGGTCTTGAGTTTCCTGAGCAGCCTGTTGTTGTTGTGGTTGTTGTGGTTGTTGCTGCTGCTGCTGTTGAAGAAGCTGCTGTTGCGGGTGGGAAAGGAATGCCCCAAGCTTCTGTAGTGTCAACACAGCAGCACTTATATTGCCAGCCTGATCTTCGACCGTAACTCCTGGTAATCCCGGTGACGTCAATGTAGGCGATTGTGTTGCTTGTACCGGGCTCGCATTTGACATAACCTTGAGCCCGGCCGAATATGTCAGAAGTTGCTGCAACTTATCAAGAGCTTCAAGATCGATCGGGGCAATTGCGCTGCCCGGGGCCGGTTGTTCCGGCGGTACGTCCGCCGCAGGAGCGGTGGCGGTGGGAGGTATAGGAACACTGAGGGATGATGCGGAGCTACGGGCACTAGCTGCGCGCATTGCAGCGAGGCGGTCCATCGGCGTGCGAAGCGGTGGAACAGAGACGGTCGATGGTTCGGTCTTTTCAACTTTGATCTGCGTGGTGGACAATGGGGGCTGCATTGAGAGCGGCGGCGCAGAGGCCGCGTGGGCTTCAGACTGTGATCTGATGGATGACTCGTGGGGTGTGAGAGAAGGCGTTGGGGTTATGGGCTCGTCATTTTCGGATTTCAGCGTGAAGGTATTTATACGCGGAGGAGCGGAGGCTGGCACAGAAGCCGGCTCAGGGTCGCTCCGACGGCGTTCTGTTGTCGCGAGCAGGCGGGCGACTTTGGCGAGCGGGCGGCCTGATGAATTTCGCCGTGAGGGAACGTACTCATCATCATCGTTCCCTTCCTCGGAATCGGTGGAAGAATCGCTGTCCGAGTCATCGTCATTTCCTTGATGCTTGCGCTTTTTTCTTGCAGGTGGGCGAGTAGATTTAGGGTTAGGCGCGGGTTCCGGTGTAGCAGCCTGCGATGTTGATGTAGAAGGGTGGGCAGATGCAGACGCACGGGGAAGTGGAGAAAGCGTGGACTGTGCACTCTTATCTCCTTTCCCGTCGCTACGTAGGACAAGCCTTGGCAATTTTTCCAGGATAAACTTGAACAGCAGTCTACTGACCCGCCCGTTAGTGCGCACATCCTTTTCCACGGAACGCACGTCGGCGCGCATCTTTTCCACGGCGTGGCTGAGCTGGGTCAAGCTAAGCATTTCACGCTTCAAAAATGTCATAACGCCGATCATGACAAATTCGATTGGGGAGACACGCCGCGCAAAAGCTTTTTTGTGGGTCTTTTCTCGCGCCAGGGAGAGATACACGCGGAAGGTGTCGAGCACGCCCGTACGTAATTTGAGTGGGACTTGTGTTGTTCGTGTTAACCATTTTTCCATAGTTTGGGCAGTGGGCGGTACTCTTTGTGCGGGGAGTTGTTCAATAAGGTAGACGATTGATGCAAGCCCATGGAAGTCGCGACCGCGAGCACGGCCCCAGTCAAAGGTGTTGCCAAAGCCATCGTCGCCGAGCACCTGGGACTGGATTTCGCGGATAAAGTTAGGCCAAGGTCCGGTAATAGCTTGCATGCGCTCTACTGTGTGTCAGACGGGACGTCAGAGAGGTGTCGATGAATTACACACCAGCAGGTGTCAGTGCTACGCCGAGCTGGACACGCTGGAGTCATGTGTCGATAAGGAAAACAAAAAATATTGCACTGTGAGAACACACCTGAAAAATTTCACGCTCTTGTTCCTCGGACAGGCTGTCGTATTCGACGCATACAATCTGCTTATTCGAAAAAGCCTGGTGCAGCGGCGTTGGTAAAAGCAAGCGGGGATTTGCCCCACACTTTTTGAACCAGTAGCGTTTAGCGGTGATACTGAAGGCATGGTTAACACACAGCCAATATGAGGGTGCAACAACTTACTGGTCTCTATCTGCGGTTCTCAGTCAAGATCGGATAAGGAATTACAGCAATAACAAGGGAGGATAGACCTACGTGGGATCTACAAGCAGCGATGCACTAAGATCAGCACAACTGCACGAACAAACAAAGTAGCAGAACATTGAGAATCGGGCGCACGGATGACACTCATACCCTCGGGTTGTAGTTCACACTGAATTGCAAACAACACCGCGGGTAAAGTCGGTGGGGCAGGGGCTCCATTACGGTCTACCACCGGAGGTGTTTGCAAACCAGCATCCTCTACCCCACCACTTTCCGATCTGGACGTCCCATGTTCGAGATGTCATTGTAGATGTAACACTCACAAGTCCATCAAAGAACCTTGCTTTCCGTTAGAGAAAAGGATGGGGCAATTTGAATCCATACAAGGCTCACTTTTGGATCGAAGTCAAACGTTGCTTCCCATCTATGCAAACACGGGACTCGCTCCCATCACCCGATGTTGAAACAGCTATCGAGTATATCTGAGTGGCTTGAAAAGGGACGGGCAGAAAATGGACGGCTCACCAAAGATGATAGGCGGAATGTAATAGTTGCGAAAGACAGAGTCTATGAGGCCGATTTGCTTTTGTTCTGACCAGACGACATCTACGCGATGGGTATGCAACGCGACATTGGCGGACAAGATGGAAGACAAGTGTACCTCTTTGATAGTCTGGATCTAGGTCGATCAATCCATCGATGATTTGTTCTGATAGATGAGTGAGCGGAAAGAAGGGAGAGAGTGAAGAAAGGACAGACCATATAGAGCCTTCACTGAGTAAGAAGTCGAGCGTGGTGGTCTGAGCGGGTTGGGGATGGTGTAAGGGAGCTGCTGATCGCGCTTGGGTGTTTTCACGCTGGACCTCTTTGCTGCGTTGGGGATGAACTCTTCGTCCTCTTCAGAGGAGGTTATCTCAGAGAGATCCGAAGCGTAGAAATCTGAGAATGACATTGTCGGTGGGAAGCGTCAAAGGTACACGAGGCTGGCACACCGCGTCTGCACTGTCCAGTTCCCGTCTATTTCAAATTTAGTATTTCGACCCCACGAGTTTGCTTACCCTTAAAGGAAATATTCAGGGATTACGGGATCATTCCCAGTCCATAAAAGTAAACTGACTAAGCGGTCCCCGTCACTGTGCCGAGATCCCGTGTTTCCTCGCCGTCCGTGTACAGTACTACAGTAGTGCCCCCGCTCGCTCTTCCACTACCTCTAGCTTTTGAGGGCGCCAACCCTCACATCGTTCCCATCATCGTGTTCCTGGACAAGGTGTCTCTACATCCATGTATCCATGCATTCTAATTCTCCGTTCGAGTCTGCAGATCATTCAACTAGGAGAATACGTCTTTAATTGGCAGTTGTTTGGGACGAAAATGACATTTTATAAATGAATCGCAAACCACGCAAATGAGAAACAGCGTCGCAGTACAGTACGCTACTGGTCGGACTCGTCACCCGCCCTTCCTGTGACATTTCCTCCGGGACATGGACACGCTCCATCCTCTACCAATCCAATACATATATGGCGTAAACAAAAGGACATGTCAACATGTCCACAAAGTATCACGCTGTGCGATTACGAACTCAAGCTTGGTCTGTCATTTCCTGCTGCACTTGGCTGCTGCTGTTCTGACCCCTGGTATCGCTACTAGTATACACTTTGCTGTCAACAAACTCGGTGATATTGACGATGAGGTTCTCGTCCTTGCCGGTTCCAAACGTGAAATTGAAATAGGACTCGTTGTTGACCGTTTTCGTGAACAGCTGCAAAGCAAACCGCGAAGCAGTAAATGCGTGTTGGCCCTAGCGCAACGGGGTTGGACCTCGAGAGGGATACGTACGTGGACCCAAATTCTACCCTTAATATTCTCGTTGATCTCGTAGATAATGATCTGGAATGCGTATCGGCTCGCTGAAACAATAGTGAGACCGAGTCTGGGGATACCCACCTCTAAGGGAGCGCCTTTCAGCGAGTCCCGGAAGAAATGAAGAAATTCGATATCTTCGCTCTTGCTCCGGGGTGACAGACCCAAGGTCGCGGGCAAGGTCTGTTGGGTAAAATTCGACGTCGTCAACTTGCTGAGTGCATCAAAGTCCCAGCGCTTGAGGTTGTCGAAGTAGTCGAGCACGACTTTCAACTGATGAGGGGGGTCGCTTGGGATCTGGTATATTTGGGGCTGGTACTTTTGAGTCGACATCTTTCTGTGAGGCCTTTGGAGATTTGATGTTGTCCTTCCTCGTGCAAAACGTCCAACTTATATACCGTATGGGGTCTCCGAGTCCGTGATTCCGGCGAAACATGTTTCTTCCTTGCTTTGCGTCTCGAACTACCGGTACAGCTCCAAATCACAGGAATGTGTACCGTGATTACTGAACACCCAGGGGTCCAAGTATGAAAGGCAAAGGGATACGCACGTTAACTCCATATGCTCTGACATGCGCTACCGGATTCCCAATCCAGCTTGTAAATATGGACGATGTACAGGCGTCATTCAAGGAAGAACTTCCGGACTGGAGCTGAATGGATCATTCAAACGGTTGCACGTTCCCTCCGTTATCTGGTCCATGATTGAGTAGTCACTGTGGCTCAGCCAAGCATTGGTGTAACCCTTCCAACCGCCATCTCCCATTACAAGTACGTCACTTAGCCATAGCGATTGCCAGTGCAGGAGCGTGAACCCCAACGTATTGTGGGATGATATCTCCCCGATGTGCCAGAAGAATCACAAGCCATCAGAGGTTCTGGGAGCAGACGGCGGACATCATGATCTAGTCAATGCATCCAATTGATTCACTTTCCAACAAGGGATGAGCGCAATCATTGACTCGGACTCGGATGTTTCAATAGTAATGCTCACTGGGTTACTTTGCCGGTGGAATGGTTGGGCAGTCGCCCAGGCTGAGGCTCGGATCGCAGCGGGGTTCTAGTCTCGGGTTCTCGCCCTGCCGGCAAAATTAACGCAACGAGTTAAAACATCCGGAGGGCTATTGGACTCATGGAGATGTCGCTTCTAGAGGACGGCGGTGGCATGTGAAAGGATTGGCCAACCATCTTGATTTATGAGAATGTATAATGAACGGAAATGCATTCAGGCCATTGAGCCTCACGAAACCCATGAAAGAGCTGTTAGAACTTGAAGCGCAGCGATTAGATGACCTGCTAGGGGTGAAAACTGAGGAACGAGAGAATCGGGAGGCACGACTAGCAAGTATGGTCACGGTTGAATCGATCACAAAAGAGGTTCGAGTCGCGTCGACGCGGTGGTCACATCGTGACAGATGACGCGATGACGGACGAGGGACTTGTTAATTTTATTTTTCTTCCGCTCGCGCTCGAGTTCCCTCACCGCATCGGCTCACCTACATCCTCAACCACTCCGTCCACCACCTCATCTCCATCAACACTCTAGCCGCACAGATCAAGCTTGTCGTGTCCTCCTACTCTGATATCGGCCTCTGAGGAATCTGCGTCTTTTCAGAAAACATCGGCAACCTCAATGATCTGTTCTGATGCACTTTACGCTCCGCGAGTGGACCCGGATGAGCATCGCGCCAACAGCCTGATCGGCCGAGGTTGAGCATGTGAAGAGCCGGCTCAAGGTCAGCTTGTTACTTAGCCTTGATGGCACGACGGCCAATGTGCAGGATATCGGGCGACAACTTGTGGCCAGCGGCCAGTGGACGACACCCAGGCAAATCAAGAATGCGATTGATGCAGTTATCTTCACCCCGTCCACTCTTCCTCCCCAATGTCCTTCAACCCACCAACTCTCGCTCGCCGTGCTCTCGCCTTACTTCCGGTGACATCCTCCGAGTCCCTGGCAGATGCACGCCTTCTTCTGAGCGTTCGCAACGCCGATAAAGTTCCCCGCCCTGGTGATGCGTCGCCCGTGCAGCGTGTGGAGATGATGGTGTGCCTTGCGCACGAGCGTTAATGCTGCCGTCGGGCTTGTCGATGCGCCAGCGTTTGTCCATAAAGCAGAGATACTGAGTGCGCGCCACTCTTCCTGCTGGAGCGCACAAGGTATCGACACGCTCGAGCGTTTTCTTGCGCCTCGATATTACAGCGATGGCACAATTACGGCTACAGTATGTATGTCGCCCTGCGACGCCTTGCACTTGGCATGTTGTGGAGCTTGCGGACCCTCAGGAGAATACATTTACGGTACTGGATAGGTGCCAGTCGTTATATCCATTCACTAATATACACAGTTACATGCATAGATAATCTAGACTAGATTACCTCTGTGTCCGGTGCCTCGACGTTGAGTGGTCGAGCACGCGTTTAGTAATGATTATCACATTTATCATTCGCCATATTGCGTAGACTAAATTTCTGCTCGACCATAGCAAAAGACCACGTGTGTAGATGATCAGGCCTGTTCATATCAATATTATAATAGATCTTACTATGATCAGTCCCGATCATAATGAGTAGACTAAATACAACAGCAATTGTATTAGAGATCATTAGGATCAGTCGCGACCATATTGCGTAGACTAGATATCTGCTCAACCATAGTGAAAGACCACATATGTAGATGATCAGGCCTGATCATATCAATAATCAGATCTAAATTTTGGCGGAGTCAATAATCCCAAATAATAATTTTGCAAAGTTCCTGATGCAGCACTGACTCGGCCCGCATCGTCCCAATCACGGTCCGGTCCGAACAGCCCCGTCTCCGAGTCAACTTTATCCTCAAACCTCTCAAACCTTTCAGGCCCACTCGCCATGTGGGACGCTTCAAGTTATTTCCTACGCATCAGGTATCAGTAATCATATGCATCCATTACTGTGATGCGGAGCGGGCGATAGCGACTCCGCCGGGGACGGCGAGTAAGGCTACTAGTACTCATGATAAAGTCCTTGAAACGAGCCCGAGCCCGCCCGACTCGGGGCCGGACCAATCGCGACGCAGCATCCACCTGCGACGGACCGCTGCCTGCACTCCGACCAGCTTTTCCTTCTCCTTCCGCGGGCCCACACGTTTGGATGAGTAAGTTAGCGAAGTCTATAGAGACGTTGCAACCTCCTTTATTCGCGAGCACGAAATCTCACTGCTTACAACAAGCCACGCAGAATCAAGTTTTATTTTATGCGCTATAGGCAACAATTATGGTCCCAAGTCGAAGGAGCCTGGGCGTGCGTTTCCGAACCGCGCTGCGCGCTGCCAGTCGCGGTGGGCTCAGGCTGTGCATTCAAACCATTGCTGCTCCTGCCATCGCTGTCGCCACTTTTATCACCACCAGTGTACACTTTGCTGTCGAGAAACTCGGTGAGATCGACGATGAGGTTCTCGTCCTTGCCCGTTCCAAACGTGAAGTCGAAAATGCCCTCGATGTTGACCGATTTTACGAACATCTGCACGGGTGCGGTGCGAAGCAGTGTCGATACCGAGACGTGCCAGTGATAAGTAACCCTTGCGCGAGGAGAAAGGGATAAGGAAAAGTGCAGTACGTACGTAGAGCCTAATTTTACCCTTACTCTCGTTAACTTCGTATAGGATCATCTTTGTTGCAGTCAGTCAACTCGCCCGAAACGAGGGCGAAACCAAAGTCTGGGCGTGACGCACCTCTAGGGGAGCGCTATTCAGCGAGCCCCGAAGGGTATGGATATTTTTAATATATTCATCCTTGGTGCGGAAGTCTAAGGACGCGGGCAAGATCCTTTGGGTGAAATCTGATGAGAATTGCTTGCTGAGTGCGTCAAAGTCCCAGCGCGTGAAGTTATCCAAGTAGTCGAGCACGACTTTCAATTGTTGAGAGGGGTGGTTCGGGATCTGGTAGATCGGGGGCTGATATGATGCTCCTGCGATGACATCGTTATGTGCGTGACAGTGGGTCCTTCTGAAGACTGGGTGTTGTGTCCCTGCCAGTGGTCGTGCAAAAAGCCCGTATTTATATACGGCGGGCGGATCGCTTTTATTAATAACTGGCGGCTTGGGGATACATATTTTCTGTTTTGCTTCGTGTTGCCAACCCAAACCAACTGAACAGCACATGATGTATGCCCTGAATATGGCCTGAATACTGGACGCCAAAGCTCATTTACGAAGGGCAAAGGAGAAGCGTAATTAATCCGACATGCTCTGACAGGGGCGCTGAATGCGTCGTCAGGCTAATAAATATGGATGAGCGTCCTGGCAATAAGGCTTTCGTCGGACGTCTATCATTCAAGAAACTTCCGGACCAGAATAGATCATCTGAACGGGGGCCATGCTTCTTCCATTCTCAGGTCTAATGGGCATTCGATGTTAATCTCATGCTCACCTGCCATCTATCATTGAAAATTTGTCAGTAGCCACAGCAAATGCAGCATCACGATGAACGATGAACGATCGAATGTGTGGAACACATCCCAGAGGCGCTAGCGAGAGAGTCACGAGCCATCACAGAATTTGCCGGTGGGTACGGTAGTTAGACGGATCGTAGCAGGGACGTACTGGTACAGTAATACGTCTCAAGCTATCACGCAATGAAAGCATCAAAAGTAAGAGACGTGTATTGCCCCCAAATATAACATACAAACACCCATCATAACAATAACTCCAGTCGACATACACCGGGTAGCTAAATCCCCTTTTACAGTAACAATCGAAAAAATGTGTGACTAAGACGGGAGGTGGTGAAAGGACATACTGATTGATAGCTCGCTTCTGCCCTGCACAACATTTTTACCAGCTCGACGGACCGAACTTTCCGCCGTCTGGGAGGCTCTTAAAAGGCACTCCCGCATAGTCTGCCGTCTTCATGTAAACAGTATTACCCCACCATTTCTGAATACTGTCTAGGCCAATCGTGCCATTTTTTGGGTATTGCAAAGCAAAGAAGACGATAAGGACACCGACTGCATAACCTACATCCAAACCAGCGGACAACACATCTAAAGTAACCCATCCCAAGAACCGAGGCCAATCACGCGTCAGAAAAAATGAAACCATATGATAGCCTCATCACGAAGCGACTCACAGTTGTACTTTGCCCACCAGTCAAAGTGCCGTCGACGGATGATATAGTTGAAGATAAAGCAGACGAACACATAGAGCATGGAGTTAAGGGGGGTCGCAGGAGGTATGTTGGCCGTGCTGTCAAAGGCGACCGGGAAATTGATGTACTTGAGGAAACCTATTCTGAACTTCTTGTGCAATATCCACAGTAACAATGGTGCAAGGATGCCGGCAAGAAAGAAGAAGACGAGGCAATAGTAGAGCTGACCATGCGAAAATAGACGTTGCGGTCCAATGACACCCCACTGCAACACAACATCTTTGAGCCACGGAATATAAAAAATATGCGCCAATACGACAAGCTTACTTACAATAATAGACGCATTACCGAACGCGGTGGTATGTGGGCAAATAAACCCATCCTTTTGATGGGCATCGCAAAGGCCCTCAATATTGGAGAACATCCATGCTTGCACGCCAAGCTGTACAGTACCTGCGACAATGGTGGCGACAACCTGACAGAAGAACATCGGGCGATGTGCGATCTTCATGTAGTGAGCAAGCTTGAAGTCGCTTATGAACGTAATCGCCCGTATCATTGTAACATAGCCCCATGTCTTGAACAACATCATCGCAATCGGGCGGCCAGGAAGGGCGTATCCGATGATCAGCTCCGTGACGACGTTCAGCCCAAGTTGCTGGCCCGTAGTGGCCCGGATCATACTCAGAGGGAGAGTATACAGGAATGCTAAAACACAACGAATGTGAAACTCTGGAAGAAGGCGTACGATGACGGAGGACGAGACAAAACGCACCGATAAAGAGGGCGAGGACGAATCCCCATACAGGGAGATCTGTCTCCCACACCTCGATAACGACCACACCGAACACAAACATGGTTACTGAAAGAGTATCAGCATACTTTTTAATGAAACAAATAGGTGGCGAAAAACCGAATATCGTCAAGTACCACCAATTTGGGACTTCCTTGTACACGGACATTAGGCGGGCGTGGATATCAGGTCGTTCGGAGAGTGGATGACGAGCATGAGTCCATATATATTTGCGGTAGTAGAGGAAAGTATGTGTAAGGGCGGCAGTGATGGTTGCAAAAGAGAGGCCGTAGTAAATAACGAGCGATACGGAAAGGAAGATGGGGCTGTAGGCCTTGTAAGCCTGGAAGTTGAACGAGTAATCGGAATTGACGATCTGAGAGATGTTATATTGCTTCCCTGTGTTATCGAAAGTGTCCGAGGACACCATGGGAAGGTAAGCGCTGTACCAAACGTTGGTGTACTGCAAAAACCGATACTCAGATAAACAAGAAACGCGAAAGGAGCAAAACAAGCTGGTCTCACATAGAGAATCGGAACGAGGAACCAGTAGAAAAATGCGACGGTGATGCCAACATTGGCTGCAGCCCACCAAGGGGTGGGAAAAGGGGAGCCGTTGAAGGTGATTTGACCCCAGTCGAAGGTGAGAATACCCATGCCCAAACCATGGCTGACCCCGAAGAGCTGGTTGACCTTGATATTGTTTGGAGCTATCCAGCAAACCCACGAAAAGCTCGAGAGAGCGGTGAAGAGATAGGACGGAAAGAAGTCTAGGAAAAATAATAAACTAGATAGAACCGCAGCACAAAAGCAAATTTCCAACGCAAAAAAGAACTGACTGTAAAAGATGTAGCCGATGAAAACGTAGTAGAAGAAGCGCAAGCGGGAAATGCCACCGCAGGCCTGGGTTCCCAAGGTCTCTTGACCGTGCAGTGTATTGAAAAGCACGGCCGTTAAAAGGTTTTCAGGCCAAATCATAGATGGCGGTGCGACAACGAAGCGCTTGTAAATCCCACCTATCGAAAAGCCAATTAGCTGGGTTGACATAACCAACAACCACTGATCTGTTTTATGGTTAGTAAAATTTGACCAATAAACTGAAAGGGTGAGCAGAAGAAGCCTTAAAACTCACAGGCAAATGAGGGACGCTGATTGTAAAAGACTTTCTGAACGGCGATAATCTCGGTCTGAAGGAGACTGTAAGATCTCGAACAGAACAGAACAACCCTGACATAATTTGGGGCTACACTAACCGCGTATGCAGGTACATCTCCGACCCCAGCCATGATGGTGATGATGACATGCTCCTTAATGGTGAACGGCCCAGGATTGAGCGGGATACCGAAGAAGGAAATATTCGGTAGGTATCGAGCCCATGCCTTGCAAATTGGGAGACTCAACAGCATCGGGGGAAGCTTATCTCGCAGGATTCGATTTAGCAACTGGGACCCCCAAAAGGAGACTGAAACGCAGTGGGGAAAATTTTTCACAAACCTGTTCGATGTTGACGGAGGGGTATCTGAAATAGAAGAACTGGTTCACGCCGGGAATGATGACTGCCAAAATAAGACCGACGACCCAAGCACGGAAGGTAGACGACGGCATCGTGGGAACATCTGTGTTGGAAACCGCACAACGGACTTCCGGATATGGGGATTCATCCTCAAGCACAGGGGCGGTTGGGTCAAAATTTGGGTCATCGTCATCATCGACAGTCATGTCCTGAGTGTAGCCCGACCAGGTATGTCAACTACTTTTTCCTTTCCAATCTAGTTGGAAGGAGATAGAAAAAAGAACATTACGAACCATGGTATCACTTTGATGATCCGTGGCATTGCTGTCGATCTCGGTGGACCTCTTCTCTTCATCCGCCAGTGAGAGGGTGACGCACATGGCTGACCAGCTGCAGGCCACTGCAGGGAGCAGGCACAACTCGTAGTCTGGTCAGGTTCGACCGGTGGGGGACGTGGAGAGTGCGGGTGGGAAGGGTGCTCATATTAATAGCCATATGACCAACTGGATCCATAGAAAGTGCAGATACCCGCACCGCCGACTAGCAAGTAATGCGGTCCATCAACAAAATGTCAAAGAAATTCTGACTTCTTGACGTTTCGACTTTATAACAAGTACTTCTAAAGTAAAATGTACGTAAAGTAAAATAAGTTAACCGGGTCGGGATTGAAGGGGACTCACTCGGGTTTCGACAATAACCCACCCATTATTCATGTTGTTCGGTAGGTACCCCAGCGCGATCATGTGAGCTCTTAAGCGCGGAGACGTCGACGTCGACGGAAAGGATCCGTAGCTCGATCGTGCTAAGGTATGACTTTATGAGGGCCTTTGGAGATTACCCGGTTACCCGGTCAACGCGTCATCAATCGGCTTGCAGATTGACAGCCTGACAGGCGTGGCGTCCTCGCTACGTATGGGATGAAAGTTCTCGACGATGATGTGAAGGCGGAGTCGCTCGCATTGAAGAGGACGACCGAGAACATGCAAGGCGGACAACAGTCTGGGGGAGACAGTGTAGACCCGGTTTGTGTTTCGCGTGTTTGAAGACGGCTGTTGGCGTCACGTGCTGTGTATATTTTTTCGTGACCTCTCGATCGCGCGAGCTTCTCCTCTCCTACTACTGTATTGTTCCTCCTAGTGATATCGTGGAGCACTGAAAGAAGGACGTTCAGGTTGGTTCTCCCACGTAGCTTGGTGAGGGAGTGTACGATAATATTGGACGCTTTCTATCAAGCTTTCTATGCGATACGGATAAGAATGTGAGTTGGCGCGGCCCGGCGGGGGGGTGCCAGTGAAATCCCTACTCGTACGTACGTTGGTGGTTTGCATAGTAAGTTTCCAGTAAGCAGGCCAAGCATCAATGTATCCAAGTTTGTGCGTGGATCAGCGCTATTGAGGAGACCCCGGGTCAAGTTAACCACTCTGGAATCGAAAACTGGCGCCTGTTTTGCAAGATACAAACGTCGCAACATAAGGGCCGCCGTAAGTATATTGTAGTGCATGGCATCGCAGCCATGACAAGAAACAGTAGATTCTTATCATACCGGTAGTGTATTAAAATACAGCGCTATTTGTACTACATGATACAGTGTAACTTCACTTAGCAAGGCGCTCTAACAGTAATTCGATAATCTCCTTGCGTTGTTTACCTGACGCAACGTTCGATGGAGTTCTGCCCTCGTCATCCCTCACCTCTACCTTTCCTTTGCGCCGTGTTCAATCAACAATCGAGCGACTCTGGAATCATTATCATGACCTCCGTATAATGCAAAGAATAGCGGAGTCCAGCCACGGATATTCTTGGCATTGACGTCCACCCCATACTCGAGTAATACCTGAACCATTTCGAGATCCCCGTTACAGCCTGCAGAATGCAGCGGAGTGTTCTGGTCATAACCCCGCGGTTCCACGGATGATTTATTGCGATGAAGGACCTTGGCCAGTTGGAAGTGTCTCCCTGCTAATGCCGCCACAGCTGGTGTCCTATAGATACCGCCAATAGCATTCACATGCTGCGGATGCTTGGCTATCAACTGTTCCACGAGATTCGCGAATCCACAGAGTGCAGCGTAGTACAGGGGTACGCTTGCACCGATTTTCGATCTCGGAACTCCGAATTGAAAAAAGACTCCAGATCCTTCGAGTGGAAGTCCGATATCTATGTCGTACAACCCGCGCCAAGCCGCAAAATATGGCTTGTCCAGGTCAAAAAGATGTTCCATCCCTTTGATGCGTGACGCGACATCCTCGAACTGGGCATGACGGACCCAGTATTCAGCAGAATATACAGCCAGAGGGGCGTTCTTCGTCGCATCGTCATCGTCCAACTGTAGCAAAACGCTCACGCAAGCCTGCGCCAGGATCGTATGCGCAGTCTCGAGAGTGATATGATATCGTGAGACATCTTGACTTGAAGTAGCGAGCCGTTTCGAGGTCAAATATTCTTTGACCGAGAAATGTGAGAACTGCACCACTCGGGAACGACCTGTGTCGACAATGGTGATTAAACTGGAGCACGACGTCAAAAGCGCTCGTTCTTGATCCTCCCACCGCCAACTTGGGTTCAGCTTTGGAATCCCTTCCGCATCATCGAAGTCGATGGCCAGGACTTCTGCAAGCTCCTAGACGCGGAGTGGCCGGATGGCCACAACAAGGCACTGCAATAGACGTCGAGCGTGATCTCGATTCGGCTTCTTGATCTCCCGAAGCACACGCTCGTACGTCTCATCCAGTGAGTCTGGTAATTCCTCGAGAAAACGCCGGACGCTTGATGGAAGACAGTCCCTTAGGACTACCAACTGACAGAATATCCACCTGAACCTATTTAACAGTTTCAAAAAGTATTACAAACATAAAGTGATTCACATACATTCCATCAGCTCGTTCGGCGAGTGTCTTAACCACAAACTCCTTGTCTTCCTTCTTCCATCTCTTCATGTTTGTATCCGAATCCGAGTAAACGATCGACCTAACATAGTCTGCAATATCTTCCCTTTGTCCAGTTTGATCGTGAAGCGACACCCGGAGAGAGGTCAGAGGCTCAATGGCATTTCGTATGTCGAGTTCGGGGCGGCTCGTGACGCATATATGAAGTTTTGGAAGGTCAAGATCGACAAGTTCCTTTAGAAGCTGAAGCACCCTCTCGCGAGCTGATGGAATCTCAGACGTTATCGGAGACTCATCGAGTGCGTCCATGATTAGGTAGATGGGACGCTGATCGGGGAGTGAGAGCATATCT
The DNA here is from genome assembly GCA_963926505.1 of Russula olivacea. Taxonomy (NCBI): domain Eukaryota; kingdom Fungi; phylum Basidiomycota; class Agaricomycetes; order Russulales; family Russulaceae; genus Russula; species Russula olivacea. The sequence goes on along the minus strand of OZ004880.1, from coordinate 3,931,736 downwards.
TCCAGGCATTTTGTTAGAGCACTGTCACTGGGTTGAGTCTTTCCGTCATCGTTGAACGAATAAAGTTTAGATAGAATGTCGCAGCGGGGGCTCGAACGAGCAGAAAGCTGTGTGAGAAGGGAAGGGAGTAGGTCGCGCAAGGATTGTTTGTTGGCGTTCCGGAAGTCGAAGTAGAAATATGCCATCGATGCTTGACCGGCCTCGCATAGGGCTTTAATATCTTCGATGACCGTGGAACTGATGAGCGACATCAGTAATCGATGTCGGATGGAGGGAGCTAAAGATCGACGAACCAAAGAATACTCTTGCCCGAACCGGCTACAATATTACGTCATCGGTGTGTATCGGATAGAAAATTGGGACAGGGCTCACGCTTTCCATGAATCCAAAGGAGAGAACCTTTGGATTTCCATTCCTGGTAAATGCTTCCTTCGAAGAACCACGTTGCAGTTTTCTTGTGATGAGTACCACACGCAATGTTATGGTTAGTTGACGGATCCGTTGGGGAGAGCCATTTGTGGATGCTCTCCCGCAATTGGTTTTCTGAAATGATCCATAAGGCTATATCGACGAGGTTAGGAGATGACGAACGTTCGACTTGTTTCATGACTTCCACACCACGAACGACCTTGTCGTTGACGTTGGCCACTCTATCATCTACAGCATGCGTCGCCCTCAGATTTTCCGCAATGGTCATCTGAGCTTCCTCTTGTGTCAGTTTGTCAAGCTTCTGCAGCGCATCTTTCATATCAGTCTTGCCGATCAGCCTCTTCCCATACTTTTCTGAACATTCTTCAGTCGCGGGAAACACACTCGTACTAAATTACTCACTGATTCGGCCTTGCTTTATCTCCTTAGTTGCAATCCCAAGAATGGTGAGAACTTCGACCATTATCTGAATAATCGTATCTAACATTTCCGTGGTTGACGGCACTTGCGTGTAAATCTCCAGGCGTCGGAAAAAACGTTCGATGTGCCCAAAGATGTCAATGAGTGTTTCGTGGCCTTTCCGAATATCCTTTGCCGCCTGAATGATGCACAATCAGTGATAGATGACCCTCGCATGTTATCAAGAAGGATTCTTACTGAAAGGAGAACCCCAACTCCAGCAAATATCACTTTTCCAGGTGAGAATATCTGTCGAGTAAACGTAAGACTGTAGATGTCAGATAAGTTCATGTTTTGAGGCTTACCAGACTGATACCCTCTCCAAGGGTCTCAGATAACATATAGAGGGCGTTCACAGTGGGATCGAGCCACTTAGTCCATCGATCATCGATACTCAGTGACTGATCAAGTCCCTGTACCTGCTTATTAAGGACAGCGAGAATTTTGCTGGGAGAGTTGCAGTCTTGGAGCTCGGCAGCGAGCGGATGGGCACGTAGATCCTTCTTGGTGCGCTTTTCGTACGCTTTCAAGGCATTGTTGAAGATCAGTTGGAAATTGGATGACGAGGAGGCGGTGGTGATGGGGTGAGAGTTAGACATAAAGGTGGCAGGAGTGAGGAACTTCGTTCGTGCTCAGGCTGAGAGGATGATGGACGTTCGTTGAGAACGTCGTGAACACGAGCACGGCCTCGTGTACAGGAATCTCTGGGCCCCGGGGAACTGTCCGGCCAGACCCGGCAGATAAGCGCGCAAAGCTCGCGAAACTCGAAGTCATTACGAGGCCCAAGGGCCAATAAGTTACAGTAGAGCTGGGGATGATAGGGATGGAACTCACTAGCAGCGAGTCACTGCCAGTGGGAGCATCTGCCGGCGTGCCGCAGACTGTGCGGCGTCGGTGACGGGCGACTCGGACCAAGGGTCAACGGCCTTGACCACGGTGTCTGCCAGACACAGGCTCAGCCTAACATCAAATTTTGAATATACAAGATATGTATTTCCGCGGATCCGAGTCCAGGTTCAGGTTGCCCCATTGTGCAAGGCGAACTCTTGTCGTGTTGGAGGTTAGAAATTACACGAATCTACCCGGCAGCCACTCCCGCTTTTCATCGATATTCATCTCCCACCTGTGTCACCTACTTTTTTTCCTTTTGCGTGGCCTCACAAACGCACTTGTACACCTAGCCTGTCTGGTCGAGTGACCGCTCCGAGCCGTTTCCCAAAAAAAAGGCTCCGCGGTCCTTTTTCGCAATTCCCGGGCCGGCACCCCCTTCTCTTCAACTCCGTTGTATTTTTACTAGCCTTCGTCGAGCTTCGTCCCCACTGCAGCCAGGTCCTTTCGTAAAGGGTCTCCTGCGATGGCGCATGGCGTCCTCCACACCCATGATGATATAACTTACTGTATGTCAGTTTCATGTGGTCGTATATTTCTCACATGATCACATCCCCAACCTTCCTTCCTATACCCTACGATGACTATGTGATGTATGCAAGCTCCTATATCACTCTCGTATCTACGTCTATGGGCACAATAGTGCTCTCATCTTGGTATGATCCGCACCATCGAGCTTGAATCCCGCACGAGACCGCGAGTCCTTGGATTACAGTAAAGTCGAGAATGGGTTTCTCGTGTGCCTGTTCGAACTGCATGGACTCGAGCGGGCTGTCTCCACACAGACAAATGGCGATAGACTCAACTGTGAAGATGAGGCTTGGCACGTCCCAAATTTGCCATGTTTCGCTGTTTGACACTGCGGCTTCTGCTTTGAGCATTAAACCTCTTTATAGAGCTGCATGCACTTGGAGAAACTGCTGTCTCCTTGCGATAAGTAAAGTGATAGACATAGAAGGCAGCTCTGAACGTTATAGTAAAGTTGAATAATTGCTAAGGAGTGCGCCGGAGTCACGCTCGGAACGGAGCAGATCAGCCGCGACGGAGTCTGGTGCCGTCCGCCACTAGCCATCCCTCTCTTCGCCTCACGATCATCGCCTCTCCCCTTGACCTCCGGCACAATACGACCCCGAGAAAATATAAGACCGTTCCGCCCTCACAGCCATCCGTTCGACGACCCTCTCCCCGACCTCACACTCCCCTTTCGATCTTGAGACATCGACGATCAGCCTTGGCCACGACGGCGGACGGCGCGATTCAGTCCTTTAGCTCCGTTCTCATATATACTTACTGACATTTCTTTCTCATTTTCCTTGACTTTTTTCATATGTTCGGCGCAACATCGACGCGCGCGCCAACTCACTCCGGGCACTGTTCTCGCCGATGATGCAGGCACCTAGTAGGGACAGCACTTGTATTTAAGCTGCCACTTCGCTCGAGGATGGTATGTTCATATCAATGAGCATCATCGTCTAGTCTGGTTTCAGTGTGTGTTTCTTCTCCTTTCTTTCTTTCTCTTTCGATCTCGTTTCAACCCCTTCGCTCGACACTCGCGTTCGCGTGGACCTGCTGTCCATGACTGTCGACTTGCTCGCTCGTTATCTCTGTCTCCCTTATATCCCTCCTTTCCCTTATCTAGTCAACCCTTTTATTCTCGCAGCCGTTACGTTAGTTACCTTGCCATCGTGTAATGAAAGCACGAGGAAGTAAGAAACGTGTTTTTGTCCCAAAATATAACATACAAACACACATCACAGCAATAACGCCAGGCGACATGCACGGGCTAGCCAAACCCCCATTTACGGTAACAAACGAAAAAATGTGTGACCGAAGACGAAAGGCGGGCAGCGGTGAAAGGACATACAGTGTCGACTCTAGCTCACTTCCGCTCCGCTCTGCACATCATTTTACCAGCTCGGCGGACCGAACTTTCCGCCTTCCGGAAGACTCTTAAAGGCCACTCCCCTATAGTCGGCTGTGTTCATGTAAACAGTATTACCCCACCATTTCTGAATACTGTCCAGGCCAATCGTGCCATTTTTCGGGTATTGCAAAGTAAAGAAGATGACGAGGAGACCGACTGCATAACCTGCGTCCAATCCAACAGCCAACACATCTAAAGCAACCCACCCCGAGGCCAATCGCGCGTCAGAAAAAATAAACTACCCGATAGCCTCAGCACGAAGGACTCACAGGTGTACTTTGCCCACCAGTCAAAGTGGCGTCGACGAATGATATAGTTAAAGATAAAGCAAACGAACACCCAGGGCATGTAGTTAAGGGGTGTCGCAGGAGGCATGCTGTCCATGCTGCCGAAGGCGACTGGGAAATTGATGTACTTGAGGAAACCTATTCTGAACTTCTTATGCAATATCCACTGGAACAATGGCACAAGGATGCCGGCAACGAAGAAGAAGACGAGGCCATAGTAGACCTGACCGTGCGACAATAGACGTCGCGGTCCAATAACACCCCACTGCAACAAAACATCTTTGAGCCAAGGAATACAAAAAGGATGTGCCAACGCGACAGGCTTACTTACAATAATTGATGCGTTACCGAACGCGGTGGTATATGGGCAAATGAAGCCATCTTTTTGATCAGCGCCGCAAAGGTCCTCAATATTAGAGAACATCCACGATTGCACGCCGAGCTGCACGGTGCCGGCTACGATGGTAGCGACGACCTGACAGAAGAACATCGGGCGATGCGCGATCTTCATGTAGTGGGCCAGCTTGAAATCGCCCGTAAATTTCAGCGCCTGCGCCATGGTAATAAAACCCCATGTCTTGAACAACATCATCGCAATCGGGCGGCCAGGAAGGGCATATCCGATGATCAGCTCTGTGATGACGTTCAGCCCAAGTTGCTGGCTCGTAGTGGCCCGGACCACACTCAGAGGGAGAGTATACACGAACGCTAAAACACAACGAATGTGAAACTCGGGAAGAAAGCGTACAATGACGAAGGACGAGATAAAACACACAGATCACAAGGGCGAGGACGAATCCCCATACAGGGAGATCTGCCTCCCACACCTCGATAACGACGACGCCGAACACAAACATGGTTACTGAGAGTGTATCAGCATACCTTTTTTATATAAAAAATAGATGGCGCAACCAAATATCGTCAAGTACCACCAATCCGGAACTTCCTTGTACACGGACATTAGGCGGGCGTGGATATCAGGTCGTTCGGAGAGTGGGCGACGAGCATGAGTCCATATATATTTGCGGTAGTAGAGGAAAGTGTGTGTAAGGGTGGCAGTGATGGTTGCAAACGAGAGGCCATATGAAATGGCGAGCGATGCAGAAACGAAGATGGGGCTGTAGGCCTTGTAAGCCTGGAGGTTGAAGGAGTAATCGGAATTGATGATCTGAGAGACGTTATATTGCTTCCCTGTGTTATCGAAAGTGTCCGAGGACACCAAGGGAAGGTAAGCACTGTACCAAACGTTGGTGTACTGCAAGAACCGACACTCAGATAAACAAGAAACGCGAAAGGAGTAAAACAAGGTGATCTCACATAGAGAATCGGAACGAGGAACCAGTACACAAATGCGACGGTGATGCCGACATTGGCCGCAGCCCACCAAGGGGTGGGAAAAGGGGAGCTGGTGAAGGCGATTTGACCCCAGTCGAAGGTGAGAATACCCATGCCCAAACCATGGCTGACCCCGAAGAGCTGGTTGACCTTGACATTGTTTGGAGCTATCCAGCAAACCCACGAAAAGCTCGAGAGAGCGGTGAAGAGATAGGACGGCAAGAAGTCTAGGGGTAATAATAAACTAGAACCGCAGCACAAAAGCAAGTTTCCAAGGCAAAAAAAAAACTGACTGTAAAAGATGTAGCCGATGAAAACATAGGAGAAAAAGCGCAAGCGGGAAATGCCACCGCAGGCCTGGGCACCCAAGGACTCTTGACCGTGCAATGTATTGAGAAGCACGGCCGTTAAAAGGTTTTCAGGCCAAATCATAGATGGCGGTGCGACAACGAAGCGCTTCCAAATCCCACCTATTGAAAAGCCAATCAGCTGGGTTGACATGATCACCAGCCACTGATCTGTTTTATGGTTAGTAAAAATCGATCAATAATTGAAACCGAAAGGGTGAGCAGAAGCCCCAAAACTCACAGGCAAATGGGGGATGCTGATTGTAAAAGACTTTCTGAACGGCGATAATCTCGGTCTGAAGGAGATTGTAAGAGCTCGAGTAGAACATAACAACCCTGACATAATCTGCCAAGTTGGGGTTACACTAACGGCGTATGCAGCTTCAGCTCCGACGCTAGCCATGATGGTGATGATGACATGCTCCTTAATGGTGAACGGCCCAGGATTGAGCGGGATACCGAAGAAGGAAACATTCGGCAGGTAACGAGCCCAGGCTTTGCAAATCGGGAGACTCAACAGCTGGGGGAAAAGCTTATCTCGCAGGATTCGATTTAGCACTGCAACTGGGACCCCAAAAGGGAAACTGAAGCGCCGTAGGTAAAATTTGTCACAAACCTTATCGACGGTGACGTTGGGGTATCTGAAAAAGAAGAACTGGTTCACGCCGGGAAGGAGGACTGCCCAAATAAGACCGACGACCCAAGCACGGATGGTAGACGACGGCATCGTAGGAACATCTGTGTTGGCAACCGCACAACGAACTTCCGGATAAGGGGATTCATCCTCAAGCACAGAGGCCGTTGGGTCGAAATTTGGGTCATCGTTGTCATCGACAGTAGTGTCCTGAGTGTGACCGACCAGGTATGTCAGCTACTTTCTTTTTTCCAATCCAATTGGAAGGAGATAGAAAAAAAACATTACGGACCAGGGCATCACTTTGATGATCCGAGTCCGTCGTATGGTTATCAATCTTGGTGGACCTCTTCTCTTCATCTGCCAGTGAGAGGGTGATGCACATGGCTGACCAGCTGCAGGCCGCTGCAGGGAACGGGCGCAACTCGTACTCCGGTCAGGTTCGACCCGTGGGGGAACGTGCTAGCGAGATGCCCATATTAATAGCCATACTAGCGACTGGAAAGTTCATATACCCACACCGCCCACTAGCAGGTAATGCGGTCCATCAACAAAATGTCAAAAAAAATTCTGACTTTTTGACTTTTCGACTTTATAACCAGCACTTCTGAAGGAAAAAGTACGTAAAGTCAAATAGTTTTGTCGCAGAGCAGCATGATGTTGTCGTTGCCTAGATGATGTGCTAATATATAAATAACGTGAACGTTTCCCCCACTCGACGTTTAACCGGGTCGGGATTGATAGAACTCACTCAGGTTTCGACAATAACCTAGTAGCCGTCATTCATGTTATTCATTGGGTACCCCAGCACGATCCTGTGAACTCTTAAGCGCGGAGACGTCGACGTCGACGTCGACGGAAATGATCCGTAGCTCGATCATACTAAGTTATGACTTTATGATGAGGGCCGGTTACCCGGCGGTCAACGCGTCGTCAATCGGCTTGCAGATTGACAGCCTGACAGGCGTGGCGTCCTCACTAGTACGTATGAGATGAAAATGCTCGACAATGATGTGAAGGTGGAGTCGCTCGCATTGAAGTGGACGACCGGGGAACAAGGCGGACAACAGTCTGGGGGAGACAGTGTCGACCCGGTTTGTGTCTCGCATGTTTGAAGTCAAGACTATCAAGCTTGTGCCCGCGGCTGTTGGCGTCACGTGCTGTGAATATTTTTTTCGTGACCTCTCGAGCTTCTCCTCTCCTATTATTGTTCCTCCTGGTGATATCGTGGAGCACTGTTGTTTTTCCCACGTAGCTTGTGAGGGAGCGTACGATAATATGGGACGCTTTCTATGCGATACGGATAAGAATGTGAGTTGGCGCGGCCCGGCGGGCTGGTGACATCCCTCGTACGTACGGTGGTTTGCATAGTAAGTTACACGTGTTTGTCTCCCAGTAAGCAGGCCAAGCCGAGGCAATGTATCCGCGCTTGTGCATGGATCAGCGCCATTGAAGAGACCCCAGGTCAAGTTAACCACTCTGGAATCGAAAACTTGAACTGGTGCCTGTTTTGCAAGATTCAAACTTCGCAACATAAACGCCGCCCTAAGTATATTGTAGTACATGGCATCGCAGCCATGACAAGAAGAAATAGTAGATTCTTATCATACCGGTAGTGCATTAAAACAGAGCGCTATTTATACTACATGGTACAGTGTAACTTCACTTAGCAAGGCGCTCTAACAGTAATTCGATAATCTCCTCGCGTTCTTTACCTGACGCAACGTTCAATGGAGTCATGCCCTCGTCATCCCTCACCTCTACCTTTCCTTTGCGCCGTGTTCCATCAACAATCCAGCGACTCTAGAATGATTGTCTTGACCACCGCGTAATGCAACGAATAGCGGAGTCCAGCCACGGATATCCTTGGGATTGACGTCCACCCCATACTCGAGTAATACCTGAACCATTTCGAGATCCCCGCAATAGGCTACAGAATGCAGCGGAGTGTTCTGGCCATAACCCCGCGGTTCCACGGATGATTTATTGCGATGAAGGACCTTGGCCAGTTGGAAGTGTCTCCCTGCTAATGCCGCCACAGCTGGTGTCCTATAATAACCGCCAATAGCATTCACATGCTGCGGATGCTTGGCTATCAACGGTTCCACGAGATTCGCGAATCCACAGAGTGCAGCGTAGTACAGGGGCATCTTTACACTGGGTTCCAAATCTCCGAATTGAAAAAAGACTGATTCGAATGGAGGTATGATGTCTATGTCGTGCAACCCACGCCAAGCTGCAAAATATGGCTTGTCCAGGTCAAAAAGATCTTCCATCCCTTTGATGCGTGACGCGACATCCTCGAACTGGGCATGACGGACCCAGTATTCAGCAGCATATACAGCCAGAGGGGCGTTCTTCGTCGCATCGTCGTCGTCCAACTGTAGCAAAATGCTCACGCAAGCCTGCGCCAGGATCGTATGCGCAGTCTCAAGACGAACATGATATCGTGAGACATCTTGACTTGATGTAGCGAGCCGTTCTTCGGTCAAATATTCTTTGACCGAAAAATGTGAGAACTGCACCACTCGGGAATAACCTGTGCCGACAATGGCGATTAAACTGGAGCATGATGTGAAAAGGGCTCGTTCTTGATCCTCCCACCGCCAACTTGGGTTCAACTTTGGGATGCTCTCCACATCATCGAAGTCGATGGCCAGGACTTCTGCAAGCTCCTCGACGCGGAGTGGCCGGATGGCCACAACAAGGCACTGCAATAGACGTCGAGCGTGATCTCGATTCGGCTTCTTGATCTCCCGAAGCACACGCTCGTACGTCTCATCCAGTGAGTCTGGTAATTCCTCGAGAAAACGCCGGATGTTCGATGGAAGACAGTCCCTCAGGACTACCAACTGACAGAATATCCACCTGAACCTATTTAACAGTTTAAAAAAGCATCACAAACATAAAGTGATTCACATACATTCCGTCAGCTCGTTCGGCGAGTGTCTTAACCACAAACTCCTTGTCTTCCTTATTCCATCTCTTCATGTTTGTATCCGAATCCGAGTAAACGATCGACCTAACATAGTCTGCAATGTCTTCCTTTTGTCCAGTTTGATCGTGAAGCGACACCCGGAGAGAGGTCAGAGGCTCAATGGCATTTCGTATATCGACTTCGTGGCGGCTCGTGACGCATATATGAAGTTTTGGAAGGTCAAGGTCGACAAGTTCCTTCAGAAGCTGAAGCACCCTCTCGCGAGCTGATGGAATCTCAGACGTTATCGGGCACTCATCGAGTGCGTCCATGATTAGGTAGATGGGACGCTGATCGGGGAGTGAGAGCATATCTTTCAGGCATTTTGTTAAAGCACTGTCACTGGGTTGAGTCTTTCCGTTATCGTTTAACGAATAAAGTTTAGATAGAATGTCGCAGCGGGGGCTCGAACGAGCAGAAAGCTGTGTGAGAAGGGAAGGGAGTAGATCGCGGAAGGATTGTTTGTTGGCGTTCCGGAAGTCGAAGTAGAAATATGCCATCGATGCTTGACCGGCGTTGCATAGGGCTTTAACATCTTCGATAACTGTGGAACTGATGAGCGACATCAGTAATCGATGATGGATGGAGCGAAAGATTGACGAACCAAAGAATACTCTTGCCAGAGCCGACTACAATATTACGTCATCGGGGCGTGTTGGATAGAAAAAATTAGAAAAATTGGGACAGGGCGCACGCTTTCCATGAAGCCAAAGGAGGGAACCTTTGGATTTCCATTCCTGGTAAATTTTTCCTCCGAAGAACCACATTGCAGTTTTCTTGTGATGAGTATCACAAGCAATGTTATGGTTAGTTGACGGATCCGGTGGGGAGAGCCATTTGTGGATGCTCTCCCGCAATTGGTTTTCTGAAATGATGTATAAGGCTCCATTGCCAATATCGATGAGGTCAAGAGATGACGAACGTCCGACTTGTTTCACGACTTCATTCGTTTCCCTACTGTCTGAGCAGTTCAGGGTTAAACGTTAAACACATATCGGGATCATCTGAAGATAATTTACACACCACGAATGACCTCGGCGACCCCGTCGTTGACGCTAGCCAGTGTATCATCGACGCCGGCCACTCTATCATCTACAGCACGCGTCGCCCTCAGATTTTCCGCAGTCATCATCCGAGCTTCCTCTTGTGTCGTCAGCTTGTCTAGCTTCTTCAGCGCATCTTCCATAGTAGACTTTCCGATCAGCCTCTTCCCATACTTTTCTGAACATCCTTCAGTCACGGGAGACACACTCGTACTAAATTACTCACTGATGCAGCCTTGCTTTATCTCCTTAGTTGCAATCCCAAGAATGGTGAGAACTTCGACCATTATCTGAATAATCGTCTCTAACATTTCCGTGGTTGCCGGCACTTGCGTGTAGGTCTCTAGGCGTCGGAAAAAACTTTCAATGCGTCCAAAGATGTCAATGAGTGTTTCGTGGTCTTTCCGAATATCCTTTGCCGCCTGAATGATGCACAATCAGTGTGTTAGATGACCCTCGCATGTTATCAAGAAGGATTCTTACTGAAAGGAGAACCGCAACTCCGGCAAATATCACCTTTCCAGGTGGGAATGCCTGTCGAATAAACGTGAGACTGCATGTCTCAGATAAATTCATGTTTTGAGGTTTACCAGGCTGATACCCCCTCCAAGGGTCTCAGATAACATATAGAGGACCTTCACAGTGGGATCGAGCCACTTGGTCCATCGATCATAGCTACTCAGCGACTGATCAAGTCCCTGTACCTGCTGCTTAAGGACAGCGAGAATTTTGCTGGGAGAGTTGCAGTCTTGGAGCTCGGCAGCGAGCGGATGGGCACGTAGATCCTTCTTGGTGCGCTTTTCGTACGCATTCAAGGCATTGTTGAGGATCAGCTGGAAATTGTATGACGAGGAGGCGGCGGTGATGGGGTGAGAATTAGACATAATGGTGGCAGGAGTGAGGAAATTTGTTCGTGCTCAGGCTGAGAGGATGATGGACGTTCGTTGAAAAGCTTGAGAACACGAGCACTGCCTCGTGTACAGGAATCCATGGGTCCTAGGGAACTGTCCGGCCAGACCCGGCAGATAAGCGCGCAAAACTCGCGAAACTCGAAGTCGTTATGAGGCCCAGGGGCCAATAAGTTACAGTAGAGCCAAGATGATAGGATAGCAGCGAGTCACTGAGAGCATCTGCCGGCGTGTCGCGCGGCGTCGGTGAAGCATCAGGAAAACCCAATAGCTCTTAGAAGCTCTTAGAGCTCTTGCCCAAGACGAACAAGAGCTCCAAGAGAAGCTCTTACGCAAGGAGGCTCGAGTTCTTGCCCAAGAGCCTCCAAGAACTTCTAAGATGTGCTCCAAGAGCTTCTGAGACGTGCTTCAAGAACTTCTAACACGTGCTCCAAGAGCTTCTAACGCATGCTCTAAGAGCTTCTGAGATGCACTCCAAGAGCTTCTAAGACCCGCTCCAAGAGCTGTTGCAAGAACAGTTTTTTCTCATATTTCTATATAATCGGCTATACTTCATATACATGACTACAGCAGAATAGAACTACATATGTATGTGCGACGTGAGAATAGAACAACCGATCCAGACAGAGTACTTGCATTCGGGAGCGACAGAAGGAGCAACAATCTTGACCTTCATGCTCGCGGGGGAGAGTATGGGTTCTTTTTGCATACAGTTTGCGATACTGGGGAACACGACAGACATCGAGGTTGCACTTGAAGATGGAAGCTTCAAGACCAAGGAACGAGGGCTGAAAGAGAACCTCGGGCACACAGATCTGAATAGCATCAGACTGAGTCCACAAAGGCAACAGAACACTTACGAGGGAAACATAGCACAACTTCTCCTTGATGTCACGAACGATCTCACGCTCTGCCGATGTCGTGAAAGGGTAACCACGCGTCGCCGGGTATCGTGTTGCGTGAGCGGTGTGGTGCATCGAATGGCATCGGTCTCTATCTCTATACGCCGGACATCCTCTTCGTGCCATCTTCATCAGGCGACTTGTGCTTGCCCTTACTACTAGATGCCTTGGCGGGGTCGGCACGGAATTTCTTGTTAGGTGGATGGGGTGGACCTGCAACCACGTTGGTATTATCGGAGGGAGCTTGAGAGGACGGCTGTTGGGATTTAGAGCCACGAATAATAACAAGACCGCCATGCTGCTCTTCGCCATTGAGAACTGACCACGACGGGAGGCCATATTAGCATGATAGGACCACAAGAAGATAAGTAACCGCGTACGTTTCCGCTTGTGGGAGGCCGCATTCTGTTTCGTGGCACTTTAATAATACGGATAAAACAGACAAAGACAAACTACTCACATCTTTTCGTGTGCGTTTAGCCTTCGGCGTGCTGTTGGGATTCTGTTTCTGTGAGATATTTTACGAGGGCTTCAGACTTCGAATACTCGTCCCGGAAGAAAGCGCAGTAGGGCTGCGCGCCGTACCGTAACGGTTTACGGCCGTATTTCAACGGGTCCGTACGGTATGATGCTGACACGGACCCATACCGTAAGGCGACACTCGGGACTTGTGTACGGTACGGTACGGGTCGTAATACGGCCGAAAACGGTTGTACGGGCCGTATGAGAACACATGGGTGTGTGCTCCTGTAGGCCACGCATGATCCCGATGACGCCATGTAGTTGCTCTGAAAGCCAGATCAAGGGGGGAGTCCGTGGAGAGAGCACGGCGGCAGCGCTGGGGGCGATTTCAAGCTGGTGGAGAAGGCGTGCATGAAGGCGGGTAGAAGGGCCTGGGTGTACCGTGTACGGAGTCGTGCGCCTTCCTTCCTGACCCTCGATGATGAGACTCCGCAACACTGATGCCCATCTCTTCCTCTGTGCCCGACCACCTGTCATCAGCACATCAGCACAGACTCATCAACGAAAAAGTAGAGAGTGGGCGCACCTGCAATCTGCTCGATAGGTCCCACGAATCACCTCCGGGTGCTTATAGCACAGAACCCCAGGGAGTATGTAAGGACGATCCCTACTGCAACGGACAAGGTTCGACACGGGTCCACCAGGGAAAGTGTATGGCGCTCTGGGTGCGTACACATTCGGATCATAGATGCCTGGGTCGTTGTCATTGTATGTGCCCGGCAAGGAGACAGTTTGGTTGGGCTTGCCCGTCTGCGAGTCGCTGACGCGGTTTGCCGGCCACCGTGTGTGTCGATTACGAGTCGATACTGCATATGGCCATTTTCCGGTGCCCTCAGCGTTGGTCTTCGACTGATGAGCTGGAAGAGTTGTGGTGTATGAATATGATTTGATTGAGGAAGGTTATATGCAGTTATATGCATTATTATGCAATTCGTTGAGTCGAGGGGCATCGATCCGGGCCGACTTGAAGATCCTGGTGGAGTCACTGGAGTGCAAATGCTGATCGTCTTCTGTCCATGCAAGGACCTTCTCGTTGACTTTGAGGACATGCCGCATGCGCTGACATGACGTGAGATGATAACCAAGTTGACGGACCGCTCGCAACACGTACCGGGACGAGCGATTGAATCATCAGGCATCTCTTCCATGCATATCCCGCACTCGAACAATCGTTGGGTGGACTTGGCAAGCTCGGCGCGCTGCGCAGAGAGCGCGCGGTCTTCTTTGTCAAAAAATTTCTGCAGCCGCATCGCCTCGCGCAGTGCTAGACAAAGCATCCGCCCATCATGGAAGCGGGTGGCCCAAGAGAAGTTTGTAGGGAGCTGGCCTGAGCACGCATAAAGTTGAACAGCGGCGGAGTAGGGGTCGAAGAAGGCGCGGGAGGCAAGAAGAGAGTGGAGAAGGAGGGAGGAGTAAGTGATATCACGGCGGGCTTCCCCCACAGAGAACAAGGAGAACGATCTGATTGAGAACTCTATCACTTCTGATGAAGCTTTGTTTAATCCCAGGATCATACACGTGCCCTGGGAGGGTTAAGTGGCTTCCATGGCATGGAGCAGAGCACGCTGAGATCGAGGCTGAATCGTTGGGCCGTCAATGATGGCGTCGAGGACGCACGAAGCGGCGGGATGGTGTGTGAGCACCGTTCTTGTGACATCAATGATTCGATGCTATGTGGAGAGAATCATAATTGGAAGGCACCGGGTCTTCTACCATGTACGCACCTACCAAGTACGAGCCCATTACGCAGCGCATGGAGCCACAAAAGTGATTACAGGAACAGCGCGCCAGTTGTTGTGGGTTCAAGAGGGTTGGATGCTGCTTTGTTGCGCGATTTTTGGGAGAGTTTCCTAGGATGATCATCTTCAAGTTGTGGCTCGCGATTTGGTGGCGCAGTGTATTCTCTACTGGCGGCAGCATATTCCTATGAGACGTCAACGTAATAATCACACGGTGTCACGATGCCTACTCACGGGGATACTTCTATGGCAGTATGCACAGGGATGAATGACTTTCTATCGTCTTCCGAGCCCACCTGAAATGCAGAACATATTTCCTAGAGCCGTAAAGTCGGAACAATAGCATGGAGAATATATGATACAGGCTAACCTCGCAGATTCCATCCTCGAGAGCGTTCAAGGCAGTGGCACGCTCAATCACGGCTCGTAAAATTCTGATCCATGTTTCTGAACAGTGATGAGCATTGACGACTCAATATGTGAGACGAATACAGAATACTTGAGATGTGGTACCTGGTGCCGGGATTGGTAAAGAAGCAGAGCGCAGGATGGATGGGGGTTGCAGAGGGGGAACAAAGATCGGAACGGCCAGCGAAGTCTCAGGTGCAAGATGGCACAACGAAGATGGCACAACAACGAAAGAAAATGGTACGTTTTTTAAGTATTATAAATGATCAGCCACAATTAAAATGCAATGCCAAACACGCGACTTAGCAATTTTTCACGTTCACATTTTTCCATGACTTTTCTCGGCGTTTTTGCCTTTTCACAATAACATATCATTGACCTTGTTCACATGAGATAGCATTTTGACCTGATTTTAACTTACTTTGTCACTTTATAAAATTTAATTCTGGGTGCTCTTGGGCACCTCTTACAAGGTCTTCGGGAAAAAAAATCTCTTACTGGTCTTGCAGAAAGTTGAGGCAAGAGCTATCCAGCCCTCCAAGACGTCCCCAAGACCTCTAAGAGGCTCTAAGATGTTTTGGGTTTTCCTGATGAGGGCGACTCGGACCAACGGTCAAAGGCCTTGACCACGTTGTCTGCCTGACACAGGCTCAGCCTAACATCAATTTTTGAATATACAAGATATGTATTTCCGCGGATCCGAGTCGGCGGCGAGTCCAGGTTCATGCCTCATTGTGCAAGCGAACTCTCGTCGTGTTGGAAGTTAGAAATTATACGAATCCACCCAGCCACTCCCGCTTTTCATCGACTCGGATATTCGTCTCCCTTACCTGTGTCACCTACTTGTTTCCCTTTGGCGTGGCCTCACAAACGCACTTGTACATCTGTCTGGTCGAGTGACCACTCCGTCGCTCCGAGCCATTTCCCAAAAAAGGCCCCGCGGTCTTTTTTTTTTCTCGCAATTCCCGGGCCGGCACCTTGGCTTCAAAGTTCCCACTCCGTTGTGTTTTTACCAGACTTCGTCCCCACCGCAGCCAGGTCCTTTCGTAAAGGATCTCCTAATGCAGCCGCACATAACGTCCCCCACACCATGAGGATATACTGTGCCAGTGTCAGTTTCACGTGGTCGTATATTTCTCACACCCAATAATCCCAATCTTCCTTCCTATACCGAGTATACCCTACGATGACTACGTGATGTATGCAAGTTCCTATATCACTCTTATATTTACGTCTATGGGTATAATAATACTCTCATCTTGGCATGAACCCCACCGCCGAGCTTGGATCCCGCACGAGAATGTGAGTCCTTGGATTAAAAGGTCAAAGTCGAGAATGGGTTTCTCCCCAAATACAGATACAAACACCCATCATAAAAACAATGCCAGGTGAACATGCACGGGAAAGCTAAACCTCCATTTACAGTAACAACCTAAAAAAAGTGTGACTCAAGACGAAAGATGGGAAGCGATAAAAGGACATACCGAGTCTAGCTCACTTCTGCTCTGCACAACGTTTTTACCAGCTCGATGGACCAAACTTTCCACCTTCTGGGAGACTCTTAAAGGGCACTCCCCTATAGTCTGCCGTCTTCATGTAAACAGTATTACCCCACTATTTCTGAATACTGTCTAGGCCAATCGTGCCATTTTTCGGTATTGCAAAGTAAAGAAGATGACGAGGAGACCGACTGCATAACCTGCGTCCAATCCAACGGCCAACACATCTAAAGCAACCCACCCCGAGAATCGAGGCCAATCGCGCATCAGAAAAAATAAAACTACCCGATAGCCTCAGCACGAAGGACTCACAGGTGTACTTTGCCCACCAGTCAAAGTGGCGTCGACGGATGATATAACTGAAGACAAAGCAAACGAACACCCAAGGCATGTAGTTAAGGGGGGTCGCAGGAGGTATGCTGTCCGTGCTGCCGAAGGCGACTGGGAAATTGATGAACTTGAGGAAACTTATTCTGAACTTTTTGTGCAATATCCACTGTAACAATGGAGCAAGGACGCCGGCAAGGAAGAAGAAGACGAGGCCATAGTAGACCTGGCCGTGCGACAATAGACGTCGCGGTCCAATAACACCCCACTGCAACACAACATCGTTGAGCCGCGGAATACAAAAAATATGTGCCGACACGACAAGCTTACGATAATTGATGCGTTACCGAACGCGGTGGTATCTGGGCAAATGAAGCCATCTTTTTGATCGGCGTCGCAAAGGTCCTCAATATTGGAGAACATCCACGATTGCACGCCGAGCTGCACGGTGCCGGCTACGATGGTAGCGACGACCTGACAGAAGAACATCGGGCGATGCGCGATCTTCATGTAGTGGGCCAGCTTGAAATCGCCCGTAAATTTCAGCGCCCGCGCCATGGTAATAACGCCCCATGTCTTGAACAACATCATCGCAATCGGGCGGCCAGGAAGGGCGTATCCGATGAACAGCTCCGTGATGACGTTCAGCCCAACTTGCTGGCTCGTAGTGGCCCGGATCATACTCAAAGGGAGGGCATACAGGAATGCTAAAACACAATGGATGTGAAACTCAGGAAGAAAGCGCACAATGACGAAGGACGAGATAAAACACACAGATCACGAGGGCGAGGACGAATCCCCATACAGGGAGATCTGTCTCCCACACCTCGATAACGACCACACCGAACACAAACATGGTTACTGAGAGTGTATCAGCATACCTTTTTTATATATAAAAATAAGTGGCGCAAACCGAATATCGTCAAGTACCACCAATCCGGGACTTGCTTGTATGCGGACATTAGGCGGGCGTGGATATCAGGTTGTTGGGAGAGTGGGCGACGAGCATGAGTCCATATATATTTGCGGTAGTAGAGAAAAGTATGTGTAAGGGTGGCAGTGATGGTTGCAAACGAGAGGCCGTATGAAATGGCGAGCGATGCAGAAAGGAAGATGGGGCTATAGGCCTTGTAAGCCTGGAGGTTGAAGGAGTAATCGGAATTGATGATCTGAGAGATGTTATATTGCTTCCCTGTGTTATCGAAAGTGTGTGATGACACAATGGGAAGGTAAGCGCTGTACCAAACGTTGGTGTACTGCAAAAACCGATGTTCAGATAAACAATAAATGCGAAGGAGCAAATGATCTCACATAGAGAATGGGAACGAGGAGCCAGTAGAAAAATGCGATGGTGATGCCGACATTGGCCGCAGCCCACCAAGGGGTGGGAAAAGGAGAGCCGGTGAAGGCGATTTGACCCCAATCGAAGGTGAGAATACCCATGCCCAAACCATGGCTGACCCCGAAGAGCTGGTTGACCCTGGCATTGGTTGGGACCATCCAGCAAACCCACGAAAAGCTCGAGAGAGCGGTGAAGAGATATGACGGCAAGAAGTCTAAGAGTAATAATAAACTAGAACCGCAGGACAAAAGCAAGTTTCCAAGGCAAAATGAACTGACTGTAAAAGATGTAGCCGATGAAAACGAAGTAGAAGAAGCGCAAGCGGGAAATGCCACCGCAAGCCTGGGTCCCCAAGGTCTCTTGACTGTGCAATGTATTGAAAAGCACGGCCGTTAAAAGGTTTTCAGGCCAAATCATAGATGGCGGTGCGACAACGTAGCGCTTGCAAATCCCACCTATCGAAAAGCCAATCAACTGGGTTGACATGACCACCAACCACTGATCTGTTTTATAGTTAGTAAATATCGATCAATAATTGAAACCGAAAGGGTGAGCAGAAGAGGCTCTAAAACTCACAGGCAAATGGGGGATGCTGATTGTAAAAGACTTTCTGAACGGAGATAATATCGGTCTGAAGGAGATTGTAAAAGCTCGAGCAGAACAGAACAATCTTGACATAATTTGTCAAGTTGGGGTTACACTAACGGCGTATGCAGGTGAAGATCCGACGCTAGCCATGATGGTGATGATGACATGCTCCTTAATGGTGAACGGCCCAGGATTGAGCGGGATACCAAAGAAAGAAACATTCGGCAGGTAACGAGCCCAAGCCTTGCAAATTGGGAGACTCAACAGCATCGGGAAATACTTATCTCGCAGGATTCGATTTAGTAACTGGGTCCCCAAGAGGGAGACTGAAGCACCCGTGGGGAATGTGTTTCACAAACCTTATCGATGGTGATGTTGGGGAATCTGAAGAAGAAGAACTGGTTCACGCCGGGAAGGAGGACTGCCCAAATAAGACCGACGACCCAAGCACGGATGGTAGACGACGGCATCGTGGGATCATCTGTGTTAGCAACCGCAGCACGGACTTCTGGATATGGAGATTCATCCTCAAGCACAGGGGCCGTTGGGTCAAAATTCCGGTCGTCGTCGTCATCGACAGTAATGTCCTGAGTGTGCCCGACCAGGTATGTCAGCTCAGTTGGAAGGAGATAGAAAAAAATAATTACGGACCAGGGCATCACTTTGATGACCCGAGTCCGCGGTATGGTTATCGATCTCGGTGGACCTCTTCTCTTCATCTGCCAGTGAGAGGGTGATGCACATAGCCGATCAGCTGCAGGCCGCTGCAGGGACTCGGAGCAGGCGCACTCGTAGTCTGGTCAGGTTCGACCCGTAGGGGAACGTGCCAGCGGGATGCCCATATTATTAATAATAGCCATACGAGCGACTGGAAAGTACGCCGCCGACTAGCAGGTACTGTACTGTACAGCAAGTTTCATAACGATACAGTAGGCGGTTCTGTCCAACGCTTGTTTATACCCTTTGTTTGGATATCTGTCACACATGCCGGCTTGCCGAGATCGAGCCATCGTTTCGTTCCCCACAACCATGGACAAGGAACTCAAGAAAGTGGCATTGCGCCTTGCTGTCGTGGGAGGATACAAGTACAAGAAATTTAGAAAGATCACTGGGATAAGTGAGAGAACAACACAGCGTGTACGAGCTCTTCATCAACGCACGGGAGATGTAGTACAAAGGAGGACAGTAAATGGTGGACCGGATGATTCTCAACGGGTTTGAGATCTCGGTAGGTATCATGTCCTTCGTCATGAGTTGATTCTCAACTACATTGATAGTTTCTCGAAGGTTGTATCGAACAACAGCCAGATTTGCTGTTAACAGAGCTGCAGGAGCGGCTTCGTGTTGTGGGGTCAGAGTACTCTCAATTACAATTCTTCGAACGTTGAGAATAAAGATTTGTGGGGAACGACGAAAAGATGGCTCGCTCTCGGCAAGCCGGCATGTGTGACAGACGTCAAAACAAAGGGTATAAACAAGTGTTGGACAGAACCGCCTACAGTATCGTTATGAAACTTGCTGTAATGCGGTCCATCAGCAAAATGTCAAAAAAAACCCCGACAATAGAGTGTAGCAACGGTGGCAAATTTTCGTTTTCAATTTTTTGGTTACCGAATGTGGAAATTTGATGGCTGGCAGTATGGTACTGCCAGAACCATTCACCCCATCGCTCAATTAGGCAAGCACAAAAATCTGGAACCGTCCGGACGGGAACTCGAGTGTCGAAACTCGAAAGCGACTTATGGTGCAGAGCCAAGCCGCGCTCCATGGGACCAATGGTCGTCCTCAGGCTGCGCCGCACACAAGATGGTTCCTATCGCCAGCTCGATCTGCTAATACACTCTGATGGAAATGCTCGACGATGATGCGAAGGTGGAGTTGCTCGCATTGGAGCGGACGGAGGAGGACAACGAGTGTTTCGGAAGCAAGCTTGTGCTCGGGCCGGGCGGCGGCTGGTGGCGTGCAGTGCGGTGTACAGTATATTTTTTGTGACCTCTCGAGCTTCTCGCCTATTATTTTTCCTCCTTGTGATATCGTTGTTGGAAAAACGGGGGCGCGTGCAGGAACGGAAAGGAGTGGGATTTGTGGGGAGTGGGCAAACGCGCAAGGGGGCCCGGGGTGTATTTACATATGCTTTATACTACTGGAAGGAATGTAAAGTGTCACTAGATGAATGGAAGGTATCAAGAAGTAAACTAAAGGGGGCTAGGATGTGTGAGCCGCATGAGCTCGATTTCAACAATCGTTGCACTACGCACTGGTAGACGCCCCCTCTCAGACGTCCCCCACCACACACCACAAACGAAATAACCTTTGGCGGCAGATATCTGAATTCACGATCCGATTTGTCTACTGCAGGCCACTGATGATATCCACGGCTCCAGCCGTCGTCTGCGGTACATTGGTGTTACCCTCGACAAGACACAGCTATGTGAGGAGACGGACTAGCCCTGCTGGTCTTCATGCCAGACCAAACCTTAGTCTCGCCTACGCTTTGTCGTGAATGAACTCCTCGGGGCCGTCTAGCACCAGCGCAAGTCTAAGCACTAGCTCGAGCCTCTAGCACGAGTGCGAGCAATAAAATGTTCTTCCGCGATGACCATCAGGGTGTCGTTCAGTGGATCATGATGGACTCTGCTCTCTGCGGGGACGATTCTCTCCGGATTGATGCCATGATAAAAAAATGAGTTCCGACAGACGAACTCATACATTGACGATTGGTTCGCAAACGTTTATACACGTATAAGGTGTCTAAAACAAATTTCGAAAATACCTTGACAGATGATAACCTTAGATCGGAACAGCAACCACCTTTTGGAACCTGACCACCGATGGCGCGTCATAATGTACGGCACTGAGTTTCCACCCTGCCTGTTGGAGCAAGTCACGGAAATAAGTGATCGTGCGTTCTTGGCCATTGAAGAATAACATCATCTTCGGTAGAAGCACAAAGAAAAGTCAGCTCAGTCATCGCCTTATTGAATTTTTACTTCATTTTCTTACCTGCATATCGATAGAGTACACCGTTGAGCCCGCGCGACCCAAGTTGCGGAGTAGCGGCTTGGGGAGAGTGGGAACCTCCGCTCCCGGGATCTCGCGTGTAGCAGGTTCGTCGCAGACAGTGGCAAAAACCTGCTCGACCAGGACAAGCTGGGTCTTTGGTCCAGCGGCAGCGCGCAGATGTTTCAGTATGGTGAGGCAGTACTCGTCGGACCAGTCGTGCAATATTTTGGAGACGAGGAAGACGGAGACGTCCTCTTGCCGTGCAGGTTGGGGTTTAAAGAAGTCGTGGCCTTGGGAACACAAATGTCAGTCGTGCCAACCCCGGGAGGATGGAAGTGAAAATTAAACGAACTTTGGAGCTTTACGCGGCCGGATTCGACTGCGCTGGGCATGTTCTCCTTCCAGTACTGTGGGGCAGGTCACATTGTCAGTACCGGTACATACCATACTTTGGGGAGCTTGGCGAATAACAATGCACATACCTCGACTGCATCTCGTGCGACTGGTTCGCGGTCTTGGACAACGAAACGAAGGTGGGGGTGATGGTTGGCGAGCACCAAGGACGTTGAGCCGACGCCGCCTCCAACGTCGACGACCAGCGAACCCCCAGGGAGCTGTCCCCAGGCGTACCCTACCAGTTTGATGTTTCAATGGTGAGATGATATGCAAAAGCTGCCCGTACGTGACCGTACCTTCGAGAATGGCCTCAGGCGGGGTCATGTTCTTAATGCCATTCATGGCAGCCCCGAATCGGGCAAGGCGTAATCTGTTGTCCGGAACCTCAAACCAGGTCCACAGGTCTTCCTTGACATTATGAGCTTTGTTAAAGGCCGTTTTGTTCGTTTCGTAGGAATGTCCGAGCTCGGGGTCGAGGAGAGTCTCAGTCAGATAACTGGAGCCCTTGAAACCCTCATCGAGACTATGGAAGCGCATCAGGACCTAAAACTGTAAGGGAGACTGATGAGCAACTCATACGTATGTTCGAACATGGATGTTATCCCGAGGGTCCCTATGTGTTTCGATTCGGGACTAACAAACGTTATTCATCGCTATAGACCAAAAAACTTTAGACCAACTTTGCCAATAACTCTTCTACAGACTTGCCGCTGTCCAAAGCAGACGACAGACGATTATTAGTGAATATGTCCGGGGACACCTCAGTGAATATATGATTCGTGGCAAGAAGGCGGAGGATTCGAGCTGGGAGCATTATTAACGAATGGTATAATGTTCTCTTTCATACCTACCCAATTTTCCGTGGTTAACATTGGTGGGCTTGGCGATTTCTGTCACATGTCTTCCCTGTACAACGGAGGTTGGGTATAGCTTTTAATCAATGGTTGGGCATAACATTACCTTGGGGCCCGCATCCCGAAGAATCTCAGCAACATGCATGCTCATCACAGTTCGCATTGCAGTACAAAGATGGAACTTTGATATTCCCGACATTGTTAGCAATAATCCATAGCAATGAGGGGTCATTCGGCGTTACCTGCATCACGGTATCGAAGAGTGTGAGCGGTGCAGGCCTCACAAGCGTTATGAGCTGCGTCGCAGCAGAAGTGATGAGCGACCCGGCTGATAGAATGGCAGGATGCATGCGCGGTGCCTCAGTTTCGAGGGTAAACGTCGAATCCGGAGAAGGGAAGGTAAATGAATTGGCGGTCACGGCTGCTTCAATCTGTTCGACCGACGACTGTATGATATTGGCGAGGGCTTTCAACTCGGCCAAGGCATCTGGCAGGGCCCTTCCGAAGAAGACACGGTAAGACACTCCAAAAAAAAAATGCACGTGTGAGACGTACCCTGCGGCAGCATTCTGGGTAGTGACGGGGTGAGACATCATGGGTGATGAGAAGAGAAGAGTACTGATGGTCAGTCTTTTTATCAGGAAACCTGCAGAAGATTGGGAACTTCAGCAAAACTATGAGGCCTATGAGGTCCTATAGTAGTACTATATAGGGCCTAATGAGATACGGCCTCATATAGGCCTCATACTGTAGCTGAGTCAGGTTTGAAGTTGCTGATGAATTATTGATTTGTTGACCTCCGCTGACAGGATCATG
Source organism: Russula olivacea (assembly GCA_963926505.1). NCBI lineage: Eukaryota > Fungi > Basidiomycota > Agaricomycetes > Russulales > Russulaceae > Russula > Russula olivacea. The sequence continues at coordinate 3,908,109 of OZ004880.1, read as the reverse complement.
ATGGGATTGGGCCGGATCAAAAGGCACCACAAACGTGGATACAACCGTGGGACTCGGTGGGAGTTGCTTTCAATAGGACAACTCTGATTCGTCCGTTCATCGCGGTTTCGTCCGCTTCCGTTATTATAGAGTATATCACGTGCTTTTACATCTGCCAAGTTCACTCAAAGTTTTGATAACAACAGTGCGTTTGAGATTTAGTGGTTTTCCATGAATCTCTGTTGGCGTGCGAGATGCTCGTTTCCCATACGTTTTCCACTGTTGAAATTAAAATTGGGAACGTATCACAGTATTGAAGCGGAGCGAGAGGTCGCGAGGACGGCGACTTCAACGCGCTCGATCCCTCGCCGGGATGCCGGACATCTACCAATGACCGCTGTCGACCAGCTTCCCCTTCCACATGTTGGCATAAAGGTTGGTGGGAAGTCTGAAGTTCATAAAGGCGTTGCATTTCCTGATTCTGCACAGCATACACCGGTGCTTACAACAGACCGGACAAAACCTGATCCCCGCAGGCAGACCGTTTGAACCTCATCCGTAAGCGCCATACAGTAGGCCAAGTGCATCTTTGTAATTATCTAGGCTGCATCACTCAGTATAGTTTCGGCGATGCTGCATTGTGCGCTTTGGGGCTGCGCCGCACTAGGCTCAGGCCGTGTGCGTTGCCATCGTTACTATTACCGGAAGTGAACATTTTGCTGTCAAAAAACTCGGTAGGTTGGTGGAAAAGCTCTCGTCGTCCGTTCCGAATGTGAATGATGCACTCGAGGTTGACCCCCTTCACCATCAACTACACAAAGAGCGTCGGGTAAATACCGTGGATGATATAAGGGAAGGTAAGTACGTGGACCCAAATTTTGCCCTTGTCCTTGACATCGTATATGACAGTCTTCGAAGCGAGGTCAGCTCACTAAAACGAGGCGAAAAGGGTCCGTGGTGATACACCTCTAAGGGACCACCCTTCAGCAAGTCCCGAAGGGTATGAAAATGTTTAATATCTTCGCTGTTGCTCAGGGCTGGTTCGTCCAAGGACGCAGGCAGGGTATTCTGGGTAAAATAAGGCGTGGATAGCTTGGTAATCTTCTCAAAGTCCCAGGTCTAGAGACAATCGAAGTAGTCGAGTACAGCATTCAATTGTGGAGAGGGCTGGTGAGGGATCTGGTAAATCTGGTGCTAGTGGTTCAGCGACGACATCATTCTGTGAGGCTTCTGGGGAAAAGGTGTGCTGTCCTTGGTTGTCCAAAGAGCCCGACTTTATACAGTATGGAGGACCCAAGCGAAGTGTCATGGCCATGTAAACTTCCTCCTCACTCACATCACGGACCAAATATGTGTTGATCTATTCACAGGACGCGTGCTCTGAATACTGGACTCACCTTGATTCACATGTACATACAGTAGCCAATATACACATGCTTGATCCCATGCTCCCATGGCGAAAAGGTCCCCAAATGCAGCCAACATGTTTCTGGTCGGGTGACTTGCCAAAAGCATCTGAAAGTATATGTACTAGTCAGTGGATTGCATCTTTTGGTGTTCGGATATGAGGGTTATCCGACCGACCGGCCAACGCTCGCGTCGCGCCACACGGAAAAAACAAGGTCAGGTCACGTGATTTTCACGTGGTCGCGTCTATCGTCGCGACCTTGCCTCGAGGGTGGACACGCAGTGTCTGCAGGACAGTGAAGATGCGCATCGAGGAACTCATCCTCGAAGGCTTCAAATCTTACCCGGTTAGAACACAAATCACAGGTTGGGACCCCTCCTTCAACGCCATCACCGGCCTCAATGGATCTGGAAAGTCAAACATCCTCGATGCGATTTGTTTCGTCCTTGGTCTCACAAACATGTCATCCGTGCGTGCTCCTCATGATCGCAGTCTTTCTTCTTCTCATTTCCTCCTTTGTCATCAGATGCGTGCACAGAATCAGCAAGATCTCATTTATAAACGTGGACAGGCTGGGATCACCAAGGCCTCTGTCACCATAGTCTTTGACAATTCGGATAGGGAGAATAGCCCACTTGGAATGGAGAACTGCGCTCAGATAACAGTAACAAGACAGGTGCGCACTTCTGTATTTTATCTACCGCCCCTGTTCCTACCTTTCCCTTCCCGCTGTGATTATCATCACCCTTGTCCAGTACTAACGTCAACACCTCGCTAGATCGCTCTTCCAAATATCTCCAAATATCTTTTAAATGGCCACAAATCTCAGCAGAACATCATCCAGACCATCTTCCAAGGTGTGCAACTCAACATCAACAACCCCAATTTCCTGATCATGCAAGGTCGTATCACCAAAGTTCGCACCTATCCGCACTCTCCTTCGATCGTATTTTCATTCAATCATAGGTACTCAATATGCGTCCGAAAGAAATTCTCGGCATGGTCGAAGAAGCCGCTGGCACGCGTATGTTTGAAGAGCGCAAAGACAAGGCCAAAAAAACTATGGGAAAGAAAGAGAAGCGTGTTGATGAGATCACCACGCTACTCGCCGAAGAAATAACTCCCAAGCTGGATACGCTCCGCTCCGAACGTCGCGCTTTTAAGCAATATCAAAAAGCTAACACCGAACTCGAGCGCCTCGCACGCGTACTGCGCGCATCTGAATGGACGGATCATCGCACCAAGGTTTCTCAGAAAGACGACCAGATTTCCGACCGGGAGCGCGACATTGCGCAGGCGCGTCGTGAGAAAGAGCGTGCCGTGCGTGAGGCCCGCGCCGCGGAGAAGAATCGGCTCGATGTGCAGGCGCAACGTGATCGAGAGCTGAAGAAGGGCGGAAAGGTTACGCGCTTGGAGGAGGAAGCCAAGGAGCTCGAGAAGGGGGTCATTAAGTTACGCACACAAGCTGAGATCAAGGAGGGAACTATCAAGGACGAGGGGACTGCACTGGAGGCATCTGGACGTGAACTCAGCGAGGTGCGTGCATTTGTCTCCGTCTCAACCTCTGTCATTCCGTTTTCACGTCCACTGATGCACAAAGGATAGCTCGAGACCGCGCTCGCGGCGAAAAGGACCCAAGTGGACGCAGTCACTACCGAGTACAACGCGGTCAAAGAAAAGCATACCGCAACGCAGAACTCGCTCGCCTCGTTTGAGGACCTCCTCCAGACACTCCTCACAGGTCTCGCTGGTGCTTCTGCGCAGTCAGCCAGTGGGGGAGGATACATGGGCCAGATTGCGGACGCCCGCGCCCGGCTAGCACAAGCGGCTGCCGAGGAAGAACAGGCTCGCGTAAAGCTTGACATGAGCAGGCGTGAACTTAGCGAGCTCGAAAAGCGCTGGAAGGCGGTGGAACGGGAGGCCGGCCAAGGTGAACGCGACATCAAGAAGATGCAGGTTGAGGTTGAGACGTTGAGGAAGAAGGCGGATTCGACTGGATGGAACGAAGAGAAAGAGCACTTGAGTGTGGAGGCGCTGCGTAACGCAAAGGGCGATGCAAATCGCTGTACACAGGTACGTGCTCTGTCGTGTCTCTTGCAAGTAGCGTACTCAATGGGTGGGTGGGCTACATAGGAGCGTGATGCGGTGCGTTCGAGGCTTTCCCAGCTCGATTTCAACTATACCCCACCACCGGGATTCGACACTCGCAAAGTCAAGGGCCTTGTCGCATCGCTCCTCGCGCTCAAGCCTGAAGACCATGGTAAAAGCACCGCGCTCGAAATCGCCGCTGGAGGCAAGCTGTACAACGTCGTCGTGGAGGACGAGCGCGTGGGAAAGGATCTCCTCGAACGTGGTGGTATCAGGAAGCGCGTGACCCTCATCCCACTAAACAAGATCCGCGCGTTCAAGCTCTCCGCCGAAGTGCGTTCTCCTACTTAACTGCTCTTTCTCTCACAGTTTACTTACGCACCTATGTCAATCAACCCCTCCAGAAACTACAAAACGCGAAGCACCTCGCGCCAGGCAAAGTGCGACCCGCGCTCTCGCTTGTCGGCTACCCAGATGAAGTAGCCGAGGCGATCGCGTTCGTATTCAGCGATACGTTGATATGCGACGATGCGGCCTCCGCACAAGCTGTTACGTTCGCGCGCCAAGTTGGCGTGCGTAGCGTCACGCTCGACGGTGATGTGTACGACTCAGGTGGGACGATGTCGGGCGGTGCCGCACCGAGCGGGTCTGGTGTCCTTGTACGCGCGCAGGAGTTGCGTGCTGTTGAGGAGCGCGTCGCGGCTGCGCGGAGGACGCTTGCGGAGCTTGAGCGTGAGGAGGTCGCACGTCGTGCGGCGAGGGATAAGTGGAGGGAGCGCAAGCGCGAGCTTGAGATTAAGGAGCATGAGCTGCGGCTGTTAGAGGAGCAGGTCGGTAGCAGCAATGCCGCGCGGGTGCGTTGCCTCTCGTTAGCTTTTCCATTTTTTTCCGGGCTGAAGCGTTCCCCCATCGTATTTAGATTGGTGCGCAAGTTGCAGAGCTCAAGAGCTCCATAGCAGAGATGGAGACCGCTTTGAAGGGTGCGCAGGAGAAGCAGGTGGCGGCCAAGGCAGACATCAAGAAGCTCGAGAAGGACATGGATGAATTCAAGAACAACAAGGAGGGGAAAACGGAGGAGCTCAAGGTAATCGCTCGCATCCCTTTCTCAGGCGGTGTCTATAGCACTCAACAACGGTCTTCTCATCTCAGGCGAATATACTGAAACAAAAGGCGGCGCTGCAGAAGCAAGCTGTGAGCGTGAAAACTCAACAGAAAGAAATGCAGACGGCAACACTAGAGCTAGGTCCGTGCATGTGTAATCTAATTTTACCCAAGGCTTTCATCGCTGACTCAATATCTGTCGTCAATACAGAACAAATTGAGTCGGACATTGCCTCGGCGCGAGAGACGCTCGCAGCCGCCTCTGCAGGAATCGATAAAATGCGCCAGGAACTTCGATCGCTGGCAGACAAAGTCGCGAAGGGCGAGGTGCGTACATAAGAATCAGTTCACTATTTTACCTATGAGCTGACCGAAATGACGATGACAGGCGAAGCACGCCGAGGCGGAGCGCCGACTGCAGGAAGAGCGTGCGACGCTGACGCGGTTCGATACAGAGCTGCGCGAGCTGGACGAGGTCATCAAGGCGAAGAAGCAAGCGGCTGCCGACGCGGAAGTCGCGATCAAAAAGCTTGAGCATGATATTCAGTCCCTCGCAAAGGAAAAGGCGGGCCACACCACCGCTGTGACGAACCTCGAGAAGCAGTACGAGTGGATCGCAGAGGAGAGCCAGTGAGTGAGAGAGCACTGGCCACTATCTACATATCTACACTGAGCGTGAACAGTCTATTTGGTCAGGCGGGATCGCAGTATGATTTTAGCAACCTTGATATCGGACAGTTGAAGGACAGGGCGCGCGAGCTAGAGGAGCAACAGCGGGGCATGAAGAAAAAAGTGAACCCGAAGGTGATGAACATGATCGATACGTGCGTGCTCGACTTGTTCTTTGTTTTAGCCGAAACCCGCTAACTCGATCGAACGGTTCCATCGACCAGCGTCGAGAAGCGCGAGGCGAGCCTGAAAAAGATGCTCGGGACCGTGCTGAAAGATAAGGAAAAGATCGAGCAGACGATCGAGGAGCTAGATCGGTACAAGAGGGACGCCTTGACGACGACATGGGAGAAGGTGAACGGGTAAGCTCGCGGCGCAGATCGCCACCGCGAACGCGCATATCTGACTTTCTTTCGTTGCTAGCGACTTTGGCGGTATCTTCGCAGAGCTCCTCCCAGGAAACTTTGCAAAGCTACAGCCCCCAGATAACCAAGATTTGATGGATGGTCTAGAGATCAAAGTCCAGCTAGGGAGCGTCTGGAAACAAAGCTTGACAGAACTCAGCGGCGGCCAGCGGTACGTGTGCCCCCTTCCTAATCTCTCCCTCCATATAATAACATATACGTAAAAAGGTCGCTCATAGCACTATCGTTGATCATGGCGTTATTGCAATTCAAGCCAGCACCGATGTACATCCTCGACGAGATCGACGCAGCGCTAGACTTATCGCACACGCAGCACATCGGCACGCTCTTCCGAACGCGCTTCCGCGGCGCGCAGTTCATCGTCGTTTCGCTCAAGGAGGGCCTCTTCACCAATGCCAACGTCCTCTTTCGCACGCGATTCAGAGACGGGACTAGTATCGTTGAACGTACTGCGCAACGTAGCACGTCGTCGTTGTATAATGCTGACCGTGAGCGGGAGGAGGGTGCTGCGAGGGAAGTGGGTGCGCCTCGGAGGGCACGAAGAGGTGCCGCGTCATGATGATGTGCGTACGAAGAAAGGAGGGGCACGTCGTTCAGGGGTTTATCGATTATCTCTTGTCTGTTGTGTTTTCGTCTTTCCGTATTAGTTTTGCTGTGCTGTTATCCTAGCCCTTGTACTTGTTGTAAACAGTACTGTATTCCGCGGATACCTACGTTTCTTTATTATTATCCCCTTCAGTCTTGGCATGTTTCCTTGGTGAACAAACGTAGACAAAGTACAAAAGGGTAATTGTCCGTGGTCCATGTGTATTTTAGAATACATCAAATGGCTTGAATAACATTTTGATCGTAAATACGCATCCTACGGTGACATCCGATGTAAGGGAAAAATACAACACTAACTACGAGCGGGATAAAATGAGCATAAAGGCCCGAAGATACCTTCAGAAAACCTCTGACGGCATTTCACTTGGGCGATGTGATCGGGGGCGCGCCAGGTGGCGGTGCATAGTACTGCGGCGGCGCGGCGGCAGGCTATAACAGAGAGATCAAATAAAGGTCAAGGGCGTGGGGCGTCAGCAAGAGAAGACTGAGGCGGAACATAAATGGGAAAATGTCCACGCACCGGAGCAAAGCCTGAAGAGGGATCGTAATTGTATGGATAGTTGGCGCCATTGTTGTGCGTCGGAGGTGGGTACTGCGGCTGGAACGGGGGTGGACCACCCGCTCCGCTGTAGGGACTGCCGTAGCCCGCCGCGCCGGGAACTTGTTGGATGTAGGCCAGATTGGCTTGGCGGTTGCGCCGTCTGCGATAAACAAACAAGCTCAAGATTACGCCGAGGAAGACGAGGACTGATTGACAGACGGCCCGAATTCGGGTAGGGAAAATTTGAGTTAATAGGCGTAATTCCAATGGAGGTAGTGCGGGGGAATTGTGTGATGGGGGTCGATAGGATGATACGTACAGAATGCAAGGCCAATCAGCGCACGTGCTAGGTTGCTTAGTCCGTCACAGGTTTCTTCGCCAGTCCTAAGGTCATTAAGAGGAAGAAAAAAAGATAAGGTGGATTAAGTTGAGCGGAATGAGAAAAGCCGCGGATATGTGGTTCGTTGATAGACACACCTGTTGTCGATCCAGCAATCTGCCTTGGCACCTGGTAGGAAACCGGCTAACAAGATGATGGCAATCATGTGGGGCGAAGCCATGCTGAGCATCGAAGAAGAGAGACGTCCGACTGCGCACAGAGATTTCCCAGGAGCGCCAGCTGGTCAGGAGCCCGTCTGAGGATGGAACAACAAGAACAGGGAAACTCACTGCTCATTGTGGTGGATGGAATTGGGATATGGAGTAGGAAAGGAAAGAGGTGGACTACTGCGGAGGAGAGGGCGGATGGATGGATGGAGGCAATGGAGGCATCTTTGGGTTCTGCTGCGTGCTTATGTGGAGCCGAGAATCACACAGCCTTTCTCACGGCCACCCGTGACTGCACCTGTCTCACTAAGCCAATGTGCTGCGGCCGCGGACGTTGCCGGCCACGGCCGATCTGACCGATTCAACCGATTCAACCGTTGCTACGCCTGGGCCACTGACGGTCACAAGACATCCATCGTCTTCCATTCATCCTATAATGGCACCTCTAGTGCCTATGCACCCTATAGTGCCATCTATAGTATTGCAAATATCGGACGTCCATCACTACCTTGTGACGCTGCGCCGTCCGCGACGGCGTGGTATTTGAATAGGAGCTGGAGCTGATTATTTTGCTCTCCTTATGGCACTGACCCCTTCGCTCATACTGGGAATATCCTGTAAGATACCACTCAATTCAAGCTCTGCCCGCTATTCTAGTCCGATATCCCTGTTATCGCTTACGGAGGCGTCATGGGTTGCTAAGAAGCAAGGGACAATGCGAGAAGCTGCACAAGCTACAGTTGTAGTAGGCCTTGAGTGTCAGGTCACGTGGACACATGAACAAGAAGGAGAAACCTTCGGTAACCGTAACCATCAGTAACCCGGCGCACGACAATTAATATTGTTGTGTAGGCCTTACGATTTACGACGGGACGGGTATTTGTTTAGGCCCATCCCCGGCCAGGAATGCAGAGTCAGGATATGTGATGGACTGAATGTCCGGGCGTTTGCCGATGATGCAGCACGAGTCCTGTTGGTGGGCACATGTACAGATTGCGTTAAGCTATTACCCGTTCATGGCTATCTACGCGGCCTCGAACTAAACTTGAATGTTATTACAGTATTATATTATATTATCATCATAGACTATCATCACTAGACTTGACTTGACGTTGTCTCTCTCAGAATGGACCTCGAATCCGCAAAACCGGATGTACCTCGGGACTCAACCGAAGCCCACGATATTTGGACAAAGATTAGGCTGTTGTTTTGAAGCCGGACACTTGCGGGAGTCGTCTATCCTCCTCGCTCGAATCCCCACCCTGTTGCGATCGTGCATTTGCAAACGCATCGGTGCGATCATCGGAGAAGTCGGAGTGGGGAAATCTACCATCGGAGGTGGTGGCGGCGTTGATGGGGGACGCAACAGTGCGAACAGTGGCTGTGAGCTTGATGTACATATCCGGATTGGGCAAGGGCACTTCGGAACGGAAAGCGCGCCGTGTTCTCTTCTTGTACTCCTTCTTGTCCAGTCGCTGATGCAGTGAGGGCAGTTTAGCGCGCAGGTACGAAAAACAAGCAAGTTGAAGACGTAAAAGGGTAGACGATGTAGCTGCGTACCTCTCTTGTTTCCCTCTCTTCTCGCTGATGTGGAGAGATCTCAGTTCGTATGAGCCGACAGGCAGGAGAATGCACAGTACCTCTCGCGCTTCCCGTTCTTCCCTCTATTCAAAATGCTCAAGTCAGAAATGACCGAAGGGTGGAAGAATGGATGGCTACATACCTCTTTGCGAGCCAGCTCCTCGGCCTTCGCATCACGCAACTGTAAGCACGGGAGGACCCCCAGTAACAATGACAGTGGGTGTCGCTCACCTCTTCCTTCTCGCGCTTCATTCGAATTCGCTCCTCGCGCTCTTGTAATACCCTTTGCAGTTAGAGAAACATTAATTCCCCTCGAAACAACCAACCAGCAGGACTGCCTCGCACCATTCGGCAGCTTCCTCCACGCATTCTCGGGGTCGTGTCTTGTTCTTGAGCAAGTACCCTTGTAGGCCAGCAACCTGCAGACCGAATGCGTAAGAAACGAGATATCGAGCGACTGCGGGAGAAAAACCATCGCGTACGCTCATTTCACCTTCGGGAATCGCATCGGCAAAACGCTTGGCAAGCTGGGCAATTTCCGCCTCTTCAAGTATTGACACGGCATGCGCCGAGGACACCTTACTCATGGAGTCGGGAGGGTTCTCCTCTGAAGCGTCCGCAGATGATGATGGGGGCGATGAAGATGACGTAGGTGGCCGAGATGGGAAGAAACATTTGAAGATGCTTTCCGCCTGCCACTTTGTCGCGTTGGTGAAATTAATCCAAACGTCCATTCGTCCAGGTCTGTTCAGCGTGGGATCGAGACGCTCGATGTGAGTGGCCGTGGAGAAAAGAAGCCTGTCGGAGATGACAAAAAGCCAATTTAAACGAAACGATGAGCACGACTGAAACAACGGACTCACTGGCCTTCCGCAGCTGCGACTCCATCTAGGCTGTTCAGGAGGCCACTCAGGCTCAGTCTCGAGCCATCATTTGCTTCAGCTGCAGCCTCGGTGAACGCTGTAGTGGCACTGGTCAACGTAGAATCGCGACTAATGCCACGGGTAAATGCGGCATCCAAGTCCTCAAACAGCAAGATGCATCTGTATGAGTAAGATGAGGACATTTGAGAAACACACAGCCTCCTTTCGGGGAATCAACTGACCGTGATGGAACGTTTCCCAGTAACGTCGATAAGGTGTTATCACTCATTCTACTCGCCGGGATTAACCGGATAATAAGGGGAAGAGCAGAATTACGCACCCCTTTGATGAAAGACTGACAACATAAATGCGGAGGCCGAGCTCGCCAGCAAGAGAATGAATGAGCGACGTTTTGCCACTTAAGGATGACGTCAGTACATGATACTCCCAAATCTGGTATGTTGACGTACCTTCCCGGCACGCCGTGCAGCAGATACCCACGTCGGAAGGGGATTTCTTTCCGAATACAGGACCATAAATACCTGCATCTTTACGTGCACAAAAAGTATCAAATGAACTCACCCCTTTCAGCGTACCTGTGGAACCACATGAACTCTCGTGTTCAAGTAAACTATAAGTACTAGTAATGGACGTACCAAGCTTCAGACTGCAGGAACTTTCGGCAATCCGCCAAAAGTATCTCCTTGACGGCCGGTTCCAGAACTATTGAGCTCATTGGCCGCTTCTGGCTCGCGCCGTTCCATCTCCAGCACGTATATGTCCTTCGGAAATCAGCCGCGAGCTATATCACCGACAGGTCGATTGCCCCTTACGTGTCTGCCATGAAAATATGCACACGGTGTTCCGTGTCTTTTTCATATTCGCGCTTGGCATCCAGCACGAGCTTCTTGAGGATGTCATTATTCCGTGCGACGACGCTGCTCATAATCAGCGAAAACTCAGAAAAAAAATGAGAAAAAAAATGACGTAATCGGGCAGCCTCTAAACGCACCTAATTTTAAGAGTCGAATAGCCATAGTCCTGGTATCGACGAGTGCGCGTTATCTAAAACGCGGCATACTGAGCGTCTCCGATTTTATTTAAAGAGATCCCATCATTGAAGTACCGTACCTTCAACCAATGGCCACGGTAGAATATCGTATGTGTGGTGTCTGATGTGGGAAAAAAAAATTCGTTCATCTGAACGCTAAAGCCGAGCGAGAGTTTACTTACACGGGCTGGGCATGAATGTCACCTTGCGCTTGCTGCGACCGTGTTCCAGCTCGTTTTCGTTTTCCTCATCCATTTCCTCCTCGTCCAAGTCCCCGGTCATCGATTGATTCAACTGATTCCGACCAACCGAGCGCGTGGTAATCTCAAACTCTCGACTGCGGCCCCATGCAGGTTGCTGTATTTTTTTAAAATATTCCGCAGGGTAACGGCAAGCTAGTCATTATCATGCCTCCATGCCTCCGGGCGGGACGTACCTTGGAAAGCCAATGCATCAACCTGTCGAGGTAAGGACATGAGTGCATACACGCAGGGGGCGATAAAAAGGACTTGCCAATCGTAAGGATAATCCTCTTGGCTGAAATGTGCGGTAAGATAGAATGCTAACGATCACGCTTCAGCCAGCCCATCGTGATATCGCCTCAAAAAGAGATACGAACAATCCACAAATCCATTCCAAGCGGATATCGAGCCCCTCCGGGCAGTCTCGACTGTGCCACCAATGACAACCAGTTTCTGCGAAATACAGCTGAAGTCCTTGACCCAAGGCGGGGAAGGAGCAGAGTATACACACCAGTGTGTCTTGGATAGAGCTAGTGTTGAGACCAAGTGGTGCCAAAAGGCCCTTGACAGCGTCCATATTCATGCAAGTGTGACAAGCGGTGGATCGGCGGGGGGAGAGGAAAATGCACGCTGACGATGGGGTAAAGGGGTTTTTATAGGCGATAGGCGATTGGAAACGCCTCGTGCGAGGCGCCCACCAACCACCCGGATATGTAGGGCATGCGAGCCCAAATAATGGCGGCAACAGCGCGCTTCCAGCATACCGATCGTCCCTCCCATGCCCGTTCCGTAAGAAGACCACAGGAAATGCCCATCAGCATGCAGGGAGTTCATGGCGCCTCGGGAAGCATCGAGATTCTCCAAACACGATTCCTGGAACTTGGCTCATGCGACATCCCCGAGGGATCACAAGTTTGTTTGTAGATATGCTAGTGTAAGGCAGTCGCTGACCAGGGGAAACATTACGGTACGTGACCGACAGAAAACCGGGGAAATGGTTTCACGTTATCCCACACATTCAGCTGACAGAGTATAGCCCATCGGTCACTGCAACTGGCAGAGACACGCGACCAATGTGCCACAGATCGGCCAACAGTTCACAAGGGCTGTGTTGTATGCGCACCTGTGAGTACCAAGAGGCGAGCGCTGGAGCAGAACCGGTAACATGACCGACCGAAAACCGGGGAAATGGCTGTCAGCCGACAGAGTATAGCCCATCGGCAGAGATAATACGTGACTAATGTACCACAAATGTTCACAAGGGCTGTGTTGTATGGGTACGCGTGGGACCAGGAACGAGCGCTGAGCACTGGTGGAGCAGACTGAACGTGCGCTGCTGGTAATCATCTGAGTACAGGTCCACGACGGTGGATCCAAGTTCGGGGAAGACTAAAACCAAGACTAAAACGCAAAGGTTACTGCGCTACTAGTAAGAAAAAATAAAGGATAAAGGATAAAATGGAAGAGGTCGCTAAATCACAAACTTAACAATCGGGGTGAGGATAATGGAAAATATGACCAGACGAATAACGTACGTTTATAGCACTATCACCTAGTCACCTGCTACTACCGGCCAAGCGGGAAAACCAACTAGTACCGGTGATCGTGTATGCGCAAAGGCGGCAGCAGTGAGGAGGGAGCAATCGCTGTGTTCAGATGGCAGTGCCGGACCCGAATCTCTTGACGGAGCTGGCGGCACGCGAAGCACTCAGACTGAGAAGTCATATCGACTCGGAGCTGCCACTGGCACAGCAGCCACGGCACTACAGAACAGAACAGTAAATGCGCTCTTGATCGAAAAAGGAAAGTTCACTTAAGTGTCACAGTGACATCTGTGACACATCAGGATCAATTATACTTCTTTTGGCAGGCAATCAGGTGACCCCTAAGGTTAGTAAGGCTGCGCCCAATGGTACCGTGACCGGCCCATCAGTGCCATCACCGGTGCACAATCAATATTAATCAATGGAGATCTGGAGAGTGGAGAGTGCGAATGCCAGTGAGCACAGGCACGTATATACACATGTGGGTCCCAGGTAAATGGCCTAATAAACTCAAAGTTCGACCATACAGTAGAGCACAGGCCGGGCAAAACCACATTTGGTAATGTCCGTATGATGGACACTGCAGGACACTGCAGCACGCCCTACCTACAGTCCCAGCCCTCCTAAAATGGTTATGAATCATATCATGACCCCTAAGGCTGTGCCGGGCCGTTACCCATAACCGATGCGAGTGAGCACACGCACACATACGCACATGGGTAAATAACCTCAATTCCGATCATAGGCTTATTCATAGCCTATCGAAATTCTCGATTTGGACATTTTGAAAAGACCCTTAAAGCTATGCATTATCCTATGCATTATCGACTGTAGCGTAGCAGGAAGCACGCGTCCGGCCCCGGCCCGGGGGCAAAACCACATTCATGTGATAAATCCACTCCACCACCCGCCCGACTTGTTCCACTGTCACCACGTCAACCATCCTATCCAGCAGCTTGTCCAGCCGTTCCCTGCTTCTTGGCTCTGGTACCTATGATATATGATCCGGGACTTCTTACTCATCAAACGAGAAAAGTCCGAGTCCGTGCTGCAGCCGTTCCTATCGTATTCGTATTTGGTTGCTTGTTTTATTGACAACGCTACTACGGTCAGCGGTCGAACAATATTCAGAGGAGGCATCGTGCTTCCCCACGTTTGAAAGAGAAAACAATGTATCAATTTACTGTTGTACGTGTGCCGGCGTCAGCGCTACTTTTGCCCAACTATCAACACGATATGATGACTCGAACGGACAATTCTTCCCCTTCCCCATTAACATCAAACAAATTGCACCCTATGGAGTTGAGGGTGGGCCAAGGGTGGTGGCGTCAAATTGGTGGTGGCATCAAATGGTGGTGGCGGTGGCACGATATTACAGGCGCCGCCGTCAATTGTTTCCTATTGTCGTTAAATCACCATATCTGATATGTTCACGCGTCTCGGGTTCCTTGCGCGGTTTATACCCGAAGAGACGATATGCTATGACTCTTGTCTTCTTGCCCTTTGTGCTGCTAAATTATAGTTTACATCACTTGTTCCAGAGTCACGGTGCCTAGGATATCGTTATTATCAGCCACCACCAGCCACGCACCACTACAGTAGCACATGCATGCATATCTAGCACCACCTATCGACAATGATGCTTTTCGGGGGTTGGTATCCGTAGTGTAACTTATCCTTCCGTCTATACAGCTAAGCTTCAAGGAATAGAATCGCCAAAGAAAAAAGCTTTACAAACACTACGTACAGTATCTACCGTAAACAACAAGAAATTCAGCATTGATATCATGACATGCTCGACAGCCAAACAATAGGGGGGAGCATCATGTTGTCTGATCAAGTGGATGATCTTCTCCAAGACCAGATCTCTTTCCGAGAAGGCAAACCTGATCGCGAACTCAGTAACTGGGGATGTCCCGGTGAATACTATCCCTGCGGCAAGATTTGACATGGGTCCCCCCATAACCTTTAGAGCGGCATCTTCTGTGACGTTACCACCAGTTGTCCTGAAATGTCATCCACGACCACGGTGAGGCTTACGATGTAGTCCATCACGCATCGAACATTCTCCTGGCTGACATACAAGAGACTGAGCAACAAGTTGGCGACACTTCTAGGTATTCGCTCACCTGCTTCGATATATATCGTAAATTCAGCCTGCGTGCTTGTCTCCGGATACATTCCAAACAGACATATACTGATTCCATCGAACGGCTATAACAGCAGGCCACTGAGAAGAACTAACTTTCGATGATATCAACGTGAATGATGTTCACGCAGCTCTGAAGGGGTTGATCAACGAAGTGGAGCCTTGACCAAAGGCTACGCCAATATCCTAAGGGAGATAAGTTTATCAGAATCGGCTCGTCCGTGAAGTCGATATACTCACGGCTTCGTCTAATCCTAAGCACGAAAAGAGAGATGAGTGTTGGGAGACTAACAACGTACTCGATAGAAGCTACGGATCACGCAAGAGGAGTACGGGCAATCCGTGGCTTCGCTCCTTGCGACTCGACCGCGACGAAAGGGCAGTACCCGAGCCCATGATGAATCGGTCAGTCATTACAATTAGATAGTTAATAATAGGGCCGTATTGTGGCATCACTGCAAACAAATGATGACATCGAACAGAACATTCTGAAGAGAGTAAAGGTAATCACCAGAAACGAGCTCTGCTGATATATCCCGGGCAGTTGAGAGGAGTGCAGTCTATATATCAAAAATCGGGCCACATACCGCGGGTTTCAGTGAGTACTTGCTTCACTGTTGAGTTGAGTGACTCTGCGGCTAGGGTAACTCATAGTCGGTGAACGGAACTCCTGACTTTGCACGCTCTTTAAGGCGGTCAGTAGAACTTTATGGCCAGCTTTCCATCAGTCTCACCTGGGCCCGTCGTTCTAAAATCGGAGCGACTACTGTAGTCGTTCCGATCCTAGAACCACGCGGCTGTGATGCAGACTTGGTCCTACTACGGGGGTCAGATCCTCCTTCCTCCGTGGTGCATCGAGATGCCGACGAATGACTGCGAGTCGGGACGTTGGTTGAGATGACGACGGGGCTGAAGACTCATCCTTTGCGTTGGGTTGTAAGTTAGTGGAGCCGGCGCAGATGGCCTCAGCTCTGTTACCCAGGCTGATCGAGGCTCAAAAGGGACTGTAGCCGTGGGGTGCCAGGAGTCCCATGGTTCAGGATAGTCATCGTCACATGAACGTGACTAGTCACTGTTTGAAAATGACTCGGTTTTTGAACCGAACCCAGTTATACACACCAGCCAGCCAACCTTTATCTCCAACACTTGCTCGCCAACATGGGTCTTTGCATATCAACTAACTGTCGCCTTCACTCCACTAAAAGAACTGGGCAACGTACAATGAGTGACGAGTCACTGGCAAAACAGCAGAGGTCCGTTTCCTCCTGTTATGCTTACCAGCTTGTGATTAATAGGCAATAAGTAGTCCACATATCGTATCGATCCATATCCTCGATGATGATTCACTGCTCAACATATTTTACCTCTATCGGCCATCTTTTCTAGGCGAAGATGACTCTTACCATTTCCAAGGAGGGAGGGTGTTATGGGACCAGGGACGCTGGTGGTATAGACTCGCACATGTTTGCCAAAGATGGCGAAACCTCACACTTGGTTCGGCATCTTACCTGCGTCTTTCACTCGTCTGTACAAATGGCACACCCGTTGAAAACATGCTCGCGCATTCACCTCCCCTTCCGCTCACTGTTGATTACGGCAGTGAAAATGGCATCACTGCAGGAGATGAAGAGGGGATATTGCTTGCTCTCGAGCAGCGTCATCGCGTCCGCCATCTCCGCCTTCTCTTCCCTGATGGAATTCTCCAGAAGCTTGTCTTGGCAATCGATGAGGAATTCCCGATACTGGAATACCTGATTGTGGGACCTCCGATGAAGAACAGCGCGGCGTTGATGCTCCCGGAAACACTCCAAGCACCAAATCTACATCACTTCGCGCTGGGCGGATTCTCCTGTCCAATACGATCTCGATTACATCCGACTGCAGTGGGCCTTGTCACACTCCATCTTGCGATAAACCACCCATCCGCCTACTTTCAGCCAAATATACTGCTACAATGGCTTTCATTTATGCCCCAACTAGAGAGTCTCGAGATCGCCTGTTTATTCCCTGTTCCCAACCGTGATGTGGAGAGGCAACTCACACGCACGCCAATCACAACACACATTACACTTCCTAACCTTCGCCTGTTGTCGTTCCGAGGCGTTAGCGCTTACTCGGAAGCGGTTGTTTGTCGGATCACGACCCCTCGCCTCAAAAATCTGCAAATTCGACTCTTCAAGCAACTCACGTTTTCCTTTCCACGTCTTCCGCAGTTTATGAACACAACAGAGAACCTGAGGTTCGACAATGCGGAGATCATGTTCATGAACAAGGAAATAGTTGTGGAGATGTTTTCCCGTGAGGCCGACACCGTGAAGTATCCCTTCTTTGCAGTGTCGGTTGATTGCTGGCAGCTCGACTGGCAGGTATCTTCCATGGCACAAATTTCCAATGCACTTAGGCAACAGTTCTCTGCGGTGGAGCACCTCACTCTTCGGCACGAGGTCCATAGTCAGTCATCTGAAGAGCACAATAATGTCGACCGGATCGAGTGGCGCAAACTTATCAGATCGTTTAGCAACGTGAAGACCTTTTGCGTTGAGGATGGACTCGTCAAAGAACTCTCTCGTTGTCTACGATTGGAGGATGGAGAGCTCCCTTTGGAGCTGTTACCTGAACTGCAGGAGCTCACATATTTTGGAAGCGTCGATGCTGGTGATGCATTCACCTCATTCATCGATGCCCGCCAGAACGCAGGTCGCCCTGTGACCATTGTCCGCCACAGCTCAAGCCCAAGCCGTTCGGAGTCTCCCTTAGAAGCTCCCGCGATCACATCGGCGAGAGGCGAAGCTGGGAATGACCTCAATACTTAAACCCGGCTCCTGCACACGAACCACCGAGCAGTTCATATATTGCCCAGATTCCTTCCAACTTCCTTACCTCTGCCGCCTTTCATCTCCACCACAGCTATGATCTTTTCGTCCAGGATTTCGCGACACAGAACATTTCCCCAATATATGGATTCCCATTGGATATATATGTCAGTTTCATGCGGTCATGTTCTTTTCGCCCTCTCTGTTGCTCACCGTGACGATTTTGGTTTTCTGGATCACAACTCTAACTATACCATATGACTCGGATGACTATGTAATGCACGTGTACATTTTATATCACTTTTCTTTCTCTGTCCGAAGCACGATGATATTCTGAACTTGTATGTGTTTGTACAGTTCTATCGCCATCAGTCGCTGATAACGTGGAATATAGGAATAGGGATTGTGCGCCAGCTGCCGTCTACAAGTAAGCAAGTGTTGCGCCGAGGGACGCTGTATGCAAGGGTTGGGAGGGAGACGTGCAGATAGAGAGTGAAGGACTACTGTTTGCACTCAAGCAGTGCGATCATGTCCGCCTTCAGATGGCTGTTCCGAATCTACGGAAGCTTGTCATGGTCATCAACGAGGAATTCTCAATCTTGGAACACCTCATTATCGTGACTCCGAGAGGGGACAAGAGTACGATCTTGAAACTATACGAATCCGTGACACATCAAGCGCCGCATCTACGACACCTGGCGCTGATTGGCTTCGCCCTTCCAATAAGATCTCGATTACTCACAACCACCATGGGCCTTATCACACTCGCACTTGTAGAGACAGACCAATCCACCCGCTTCCACCCAAATACTCAGCTCCAATGGCTTTCATTCATGCCCCAGCTGGAGAAGCTTATGGTCATCTTTTTATACACTGTTTTGTGATGTGGAGAGGCAACTTACGCATATGTCGATCATGACACTTTGTCACACTTCCTAACCTCCGCTAGTTTGGGTTCCGAAGTGATAGCATGTTCATAGAAGTGCTTGTTCGTCGGATCACCACCCTTTTCTCGAGAAGCTCGATCTTGACTTCAAGTACCCTACGGTTTATCCCGAGTCTCCTCCAGTTTATGGACACACTAGGGCACCTCAAGTTCGACAGCGCCAAGTTCGAGTTCTTCGAAGACTGGGTTCTTATGATACTTTATCCCCATGGGGACTCCAAGTTATATGCCCTTTCCATAAGCGTCGGCTGGTGGTACCTCAACCGGCAGGTATCTTCCGTGGCAAAATTCTAAATTCGCCTGGTGAAAAGTCCTCTGCGGTGGAGCATCTCACTCGAAATACTATGTGGTCGGTTGAGGTGCACATGGAGATCGTGCGCGAGTGGCGCAAGATATTTTAGCACGTTTAGCAACTTGAAGACTCTTCGCGTCGACGACGACCTCATCGGGGGACTGTCTCGTTGTCTACGGGGTGGATGATGGAGGACATCCTATGGAGCTGTTACCCAAACTGCAGGAGCTTGCGTCAGGCTGGGAGCGGCAATGTTCTTGACGTCTTCATCTCCTTCATCGATCGCCGTCTACTCGTACATCTCCGCTCCGACATCTCGCTACAAGTAATCATAGCAGGACAGCTACAAGGGTACCGTGACTGTAGGGGTTCTAAGTCTGGTCAGCCATCGAGGATGGCGAAAGGGCGAGTTCAGATACTGTACTATGATCGGTGAGAAAACATGGAATGGGTCATGTGACCGGAACCGAGGCGGCCATGGGCGGCCGGGCCACCAAGTTGGAGCGTCTGTCTTCAACCACATCTTGGTCAACACTCGATCAATATACTCAGTACTCAGTACTTACTTTATTTGCACTCAAGCTTGCATGTCCTATCTCGTACCTTCTACTTCTGCCCTTAAATCAACCGAAAGAACCGATCAAGATGTCACGGTATTACGTCGCGAGTCTCAACGGCAGAGGTACGCTTCCTTCTCCTTTTACTACTGTAGTATCTCCATCAGCTTATAGTAAACGTGGCCCATGGCCAACAGCCCGCATACTGCATTGATCGACATCCTTGACGATGACTCACTTCTTAATACATTCCATCTCTATCGGCCGTTTGTGTTAGGCGAAGATGAAGACGAAGAACACTACCTGCTTGGGGGAAGTGACGACTGGGACCTCGAGCATTGGTGGTACAAGTTGGCGCACGTTTGTCAAAGATGGCGAAACCTTATTCTTGGGTCATCATCGTACCTTGGGATTTGCCTCGTCTGTTCAAAGGGCACGCCCGTTGCAGACATGCTGGCGCACTCACCTCCCCTTCCACTTGTTGTCGACTACTTTCAAGGATCTGAATATTCTGACATTGCTGCAGAAGATGATGAAGGATTAACCCTTGCTCTCGAGCAGCGTCATCGCGTTCGTCGCATCCGCCTTCGGATGGGCACCACAAATCTGCAGAAGTTCATCATGGCCATCAGCGGGGAATATCCAATCCTGCGATACCTTATTATCATCCCTTTTGTCAAGAATACAGCCTTTGTGCTTCCAGAAACAATTCAAGCGCCCCATCTACGCCACCTCCTCCTATCCTGCTTTGCCCTTTCGATAAGATCTCCATTACTCACGACTGCGACGGGCCTCGTCACACTCTTTCTCGAAATACCCAACCTAACCACCTGCTTCCAACCAAATGCTCTGCTCCAGTGGATTTCATTTATGCCCCAGCTGGAGACACTCGTGATATACTTTTCTTTCGCTGTTCCCGGCCAAGATATGGACAGGCTACTATCACGTACACCAATCATCACACCCGTTACAATTCCTAACCTTCGTTGGTTTTGGTTTCAAGGTGGTAGCGCTTACTTGGAAGCCGTTGCTCGTCGGATCACCACCCCCTGCCTCGAGAAGCTTCAAGTATTCTTCTTCGAGCAGCTCACGTTTTCGGTTCCACATCTCGCGCAGTTTACGAACACAACAGAGAATCTCAGTTTTAGCAATGTTACTGTGGATTTCTCCAGGGAGCAAGTCGATACGGCAATGAACCTCCCTGAAAATGCCGAGACCCCTCTTTACATGCGCGTCATCTGCTCGCACATTGACTTGCAAGTATCTTCTATGGCACAAATCTTCAACTTTTTCACCCAAACGCTCTCTGCGGTGGAGCATCTCACTCTTTCAGGCGAGGCACACAGTCACTCATCTGGGGAGCATAATGAGATCGACCCCACAGAGTGGCACAAACTTCTTAGGTCGTTTCACAACGTGAAGACCCTTCGCATTGAGTATGGGCTCGTCGAGGAAATCTCTCGCTGTTTACGCCCGGACGATGGAGATCTTCCTTCGGACCTCTTCCCCGACCTGCAGGAGCTCACATACTCCGGTGGCGGTAATGCCAATGATATATTCGCCTCATTTATCAATGCCCGCCAGATCGCAGGTTGCCCCATAGCCCTGGTCCGTTGTTGAATAAGCCCAGACACAAGCTCTTCTATATCGTCATATGAACGCACTTTCATCGTTGAGCAGCGGGGCCAGGAATAAATTACATCATGCGCCACTTCACCCATGTCAAGTCAAATTCAGGACATGACCTCCTTCTCACCACCCTCTGATCACGCCAAGGACTTGTAGATTTGAATACTCATTATCATTGTAGTGATTGTTATACAGTAGATATCTATGTATTATGGTGCTCTTGGCTGAAAAGCCGGCCGGGCCCGAACGTCACTAGACTGAAGACCGGGAGGTGCGAAGGTGAGAAAGGAAATACCAACTGTAGCTCTGTTCTGTTCTGCATTACTGTGTACTTTCTACCAGCTCGACGGACCGAACTGTTCGCCTTCCGGAAGGGTCTTATAGGGCACTCCCGTATAGTCTGCCGTCTTCATGTAAACGGTATTGCCCCACCATTTCTGAATGCTGTCCTGGCCAATCGTGCCATTTTTTGGATATTGAAGAGCAAAGAAGACCATGAGGATACCGATTGAATAACCTGCATCCAATCCAGCAGACAACACATCTAAAGCAACAGACCCCGAGGACGAAGGCCAATCGCACGTTAGAAAAAAGCCCATCCAATTGCCTCATCATGAAACGACTCACAGTTGTATTTGGCCCACCAGTTAAAGTGGCGGCGACGAATGATATTATTAAAGATGTAGCAGATGAACACCCAGAGCGCAAAGTTGAGGGGCGTCGCGGGAGGCAAGGAGCTCGGTGCGTTGAAGAAAAGCGGAAAATTGATGAACTTGAGGAAGCCGATCCCGAACTTCTTGTGCAAAATCCACTGGAACAATGGTGCAAGGATGCCGACAAGGAAGAAGACGAGGAGGCCGAAGTAGAGCTGGCCGTGCGAGAACATACGCTGTGGTCCAATGACACCCCACTGCAACACAACAACAGGCTTTGAGCAAAAGAAACGAAAACTTTTGTGCCACACGACGACAAGCTTACAATAATCGATGCGGTACCAAATATAGAAGTCCCTGGGCAAGAAAAGCCTTCCTTTTGATTGGGGGTGCAGAGGTCTTCAATGTTAGAAAACATCCACGCCTGCACGCCAAGCTGTACGGTGCCAGCAACGATGCTACCGACGACTTGACAAAAGAATATCGGGCGATGTGCGACCTTCATATAGTGGGCGAGCTTCAAGTCGCCCATGAATTGAAGCGCCTGCAACATAGTATTGTGACCCCATGTCTTGAATAACATCATCGCAATAGGACGGCCAGGAAGGGCGTATCCGATGATGAGCTCCGTGATGACGTTGAGCCCAACTCGCTGGCTCGTCGTCGCGCAGATAACACCAATGGGGATGGTATACACGAACGCTTAAACACGACTAACGTTAAACTCGAGAACAGAGCGCACAATGATGAAGAATGAGGCAAAACGTACAGATCAAGAGGGTAAGGACAAATCCCCATATGGGGAGATCCGTATCCCATACCTCGATAGCAACCACACCGAAGACAAACATGGTTACTGAGAAAGATATCAGCATGCTGTTTATATCAAAAATAGATGGCATGAACCGAATATCGTCAGGTACCACCAGTCCGGGACCTCCTTGTACACGGACATGAGGCGGGCGTGAATATCAGGTTGTTCGGAGAGTGCGCGACGAGCGTGAGTCCATATATGCTTGCGGTAGTAGAGGAAAGTGTGGGTGGGCGTGGCAGTGATAGTTGCAAACAAAATCCCGTAAGCAATGGCAACAGATGCAGAAATAAAGAGGGGGCTGTAAGCCTCATATGCCTGGACGTTGAAAGAGAAATCGGCGTTGATGATCCGAGAGACGTTGTACCGCTTCCCCGTATTGTCGAAAGAAAGTGATGACACCAAGGGAAGGTAACCACTGTACCAAACATTGGTGTACTGCAAAAGCCAATGCTCAGAGAACCAAAGAACGCGAAAGGCAAAAGCAAGGTGGTCTTACGTAAAGAACAGGAAGGAGGAACCAGTAGAAAAATGCCACGGAAAAACCAATGTTGGCCGCGGCCCACCAAGGGATGGGAAAGGGTGAGCCGATGAAGGCGATTTGACCCCAGTCGAAGGTGAGAATACCCATGGCAAGACCATGGCTGACCCCGAAGAGCTGGTTGACCAAGACATTGTTTGGTGCTATCCAACAAACCCACGAGAAGCTAGAGAGCGCGGTGAAGAGATAAGACGGAAAGAAGTCTAGGAACAATGACACATCAGGGTCGTGGTCCAGGGCCAGTTTCAAAGGCAAATGTAACTGACTGTAGAAGATGTAGCCAACGAAAACGTATGAGAAGAAGCGCATGCGGGGAATGCCACCACGAGCCTGGATGCCCGAAGTCTCTTGGCCATGCAATATATTGAAAAGCACGGTTGTCACAAGGTTTGCAGGCCAGATCATTGAGGGCGGCGCGACCAGGAAGCGCTTGCAAATCCCACCGATTGAAAAACCAATCAGCTGGGTCGACATGATCAACAGCCACTGATCTGTTTTACGATTTGTAAACATAATCAATAAACTGAAAGGTGGAGACCTAGGACTCACAGACAAACGGGACATGCTGGTTGTAAAAGACGTTTTGAACGGCGATAATCTCGGTCTAAAGGATATTGAAAATAATTGAACAAAACACAACGCTGACATCATTTGCAAGTCGGGGTGACACTCACAGCGTATGCAGGTCCATCTCCGGCATTTGCCATGATGGTGATGATGACATGCTCCTTAATGGTGAACGGCCCATGATTAAGCGGGGTGCCGAAGAGGGAAATATTCGGCAGGTAACGAGCCCAGGCCATGCATATGGGGAAACTCAACAGCTGGGGGACAATCTTTTCTCGCAGGATTCAATTTTAGCAACGGGGGCGAAAAAAGACACTTGTTAATAAATGCCACTGTCGCGGAACAAAATCCCACAAACCTGACTGATGATGACCGTGGGGTATCTGAAGAAGAAGAACTGGTTCACACCGGATATGAGAACGGCTAAAATGAGTCCGACGACCCAAGCACGGAAGGTAGACGACGGCATCGTAGGATCATCTGTGTTGGCAACCGCCCAACGGACTTCGGGATATGGTGATTCATCGTCAATCACAGGGGCCATTGAGTCAAAATTGGGGTCATCGTAGTCATCAATAGTACTGCCCTACGTAATCCGACCAAGTGTGTCAACTATCATGATCCGAGGGGAAGGGAAAGAGAAAAAAAGCATTACTGACCGTGGCGCTACCTTCCGTGCTATTTTTATCAAACTCGGTGGACCCTTTCTCTTCATCGGCCTGTGAGAGGGTGACGCACATGGGTGATTAGCCGGAGGTCGCTACAACGAGCAGGCACAACTAGTAGTCTGGTCAGGTTCAGTCCGTCACCGTGGGGCAGGAGGAGGGCGAAGAAACGGGGAGAGGAAGATCGGGAATGGGTTGCCGGATATATAGGCAAGACGCTATACAGTCGTACAGAACGGGCAGCCCAGTTCGATAGAGAATCACTCGGAACGAGGCTCAGAAAAGGACATACCCGCGTTGCCGTCTAGCTGGTAATTGCAAGTACACTCACCTTCCTTATAAGTTACGTATACTTCTATTCCTCGATCAGTTCAGACCAACTTCTCATTCCTCGTGGCACAGAACCTAAGGCCTAAGTACCCGCTCCGACTCCGGCGACTCGGAGCGGAAATTGATGCGCGCGACATGAACGAATAAAAATGATGTCGGGCGCGGCCGGCGCGTGGGAGCAAGTTACAGTTTGGTAAAGTTGTCGCGAAGAGTAGTTTGTTGCCTGAGATCAAGGCCCCCCCACCAAAAAAGGCGAACGTCACAGAAGATAAGAAAGTCCATTTCCCAGTGGAATTGGTTCTTCCCAGCTCAAGTGTGAAGCATGTGAAGACCGGAGTGCTCTTAGTAAGGTATCAGAGAGTCAGTCAGAGACTCGAAGTCTCGAACGCTCGAACACGGCCAGCTGCATATTCCCAGGTCAGCTGAGAAATCAAGTTCTGAGTCACGTGAATCGAGGGACGTCATCTATGTGACCGGGCCGTGAAGGGATCTTCCACGACATCGTAATCGGCTCGCATATCGCACCGAGCTCGCAGGCGTATACGATCCGCTACACGATCTCTCACGGTGCTCCATCGTCGACCATATGGAGTCGCTCAGACGTTGGGAAGCGTCGTGGAACGATTTGGGGAGATTCTTGTCGTCTGCTGCCCCGCCGCGGCTCGTCATACCAGCAGAGAGGGACTTATTCGGCCCATTCTTTCTCCACCACGATTATTTGTTCGCGGTCGACTGGCAGGGCCACCAGACGGGTCTACGCCAGCCCGCACTTTTATACGTCGATCTGCGCGACGCACTCCGGACTGGTCAACACATTTGGAGAAAGATCGACTATCCGAAGGGTTCAATCGCGATCACGCAGGCGTTTCCATCGAAGAGGATGACCTCGTCGTCTCCGTCCTCAGGTGAACGCCGGATTCTCTCTCCACCCGGTTTGCCCCCACAATCCCCTTCGATGTTGTTGTTTTTTTCTTATGGCTTTTTTGCTGCCGCTTTTCGTTTTGTGTAAAGTTTACCGCCGGTCGACGGCACGGAGACGAAAACAGTGCTTCGGTTTATGAGCCTCGAGACGGGCGGTGCGCATCCGCTGGCCACGGAACCTGACATCCAGCTCGATACGGAACTGTCAGTGAACCTCCTCGACGTACGAGCCGATGTCATCGGGGACCAGATCGTGCTCGTTTTGGTCGACCTACGCATCCAGAACCCAGAAAGCGACGCCATTTATCTCGTGGATTGGAAGCGGGGGAGGATGACGCTGGTGAGTCGTGCCTCGTGCAAGTTATGCAGCACGGCATGGGCGCATAAGCGCCCATTCTCATCTCAACTCATTTTTCCACCCACCTTTAGGTACACCGTGCGCCAAACGGGACGTATGAAGGCGCGCTCGCCGTGCTCTCCGAAGATCTGGTACTCTTCCTCAAGCGCGACACACCATGCTTAGAACTGTGCCGCGTGACCACAAGTCTGAGGGGAGCGGGGAATATTAACGGTGATGATGCACCCGCTGCGAGCCTGCGCGTTGTGCGCACCCTCGCACTCCCTATCTTCCACCCCGATTACCGCGTGTACACAGCGTACATGCAGACGGATCGCTACTGCCCACCCCAGCACGATCCGGGAGTCCTTCAGCAGCAGCGACAGCGGCCCCCGCGCGCGCCATCACCCGTGATGTTTCATAGCGCGCCGGGGGATATGGTGATCGGCATTACCTTTCTCCTGCGCTTACGTGGTCCGCGCCCGACCTGGAAGAAAGTTGTCACTACGATCAGCCATCGTGCGCTCTTTGCGCTCGCTGGCACTGGCACTGGCACTAGCCGCACGACATCACGGTACGACGAAGAGGGTGGTGATGATGGAAGTGGAGAGGCGGAGCAAGAGCAGGAGCAGGAGGGGAATGGGAGTGAGGGTGTGGGTGAGGCGGAGGAGGCGGAGATTGTTCCGTGGGAGGAATGGGGTCCTCGCGCAGCACGCGTCATCGCACCACATACATTCCACTGGATAACAGCGCACGCAGGACAACGCTGGCTCTCTCTTGAAGACGACAAACTCGTAATACGCGATTTCAGCATTGCGCGCGTCCTCCGAGCCCGTGCCGGCGCAGCCCATACCCTCAGCGGATCTCCCGCTTACCTCCAAAACGGGACAGCACCGGTGCCGGTGCCGCCGCCGGCCCAAACGCGCATCCATGGTCATGGCCGGAGTCAAGTCCAGGACTTCTCGTTCTCGAGCGCGACCGCAACCGCAACCACGACGTGCTTCGCAGAGGACGTAGTGTCGGAATTACCTTTTATTGAGACGCGCGTGGATGTGCGTGGAGGAGTGGGGGATATGGTCTTGACGGATGGAAAGCGGTTGATATCATTTGTGCGCATGGTGAGCCGACCCGGACATCTTTATTTCTCCCCCCATGAAGGGCTGCACCAGTCGTGAAAGGAGCGGAGTTTTGATTTTTCATGATTTTGCTTATTGTTTTGATTTTGATTTTGATTTTTTGGGCAGGGCCAGCCTCCGACATTTGAGATTTATGTGCTCGAGGATGATGATGATGGACACCCGAACGCACCCTAGGGTTTCTGACCGGGACTGTCTGGATGGATTCCGAAGCGCCGGAGCAGCGGCAGCTGAATTGAACGATGGGCGTGTTCGACATGTACCCGCAAGTTAAATGGCAAAAGACAGGCGATATTCCTTTTTTTTGTAGTTTGAGGTATGGAGGGCCGTAACCCGAGAGCCAGTTTCCGAGTCCGAGTCTTAGGCAAATAGAACTGACTGTAGAAGACGTCGCCAATGAAAATGTAGAAGCGCAAGCACCGAGGGCCTGCGTGGCCAAGGTCTCTTGGCCGTATAATCTATGGAAAAGCGCGGCTTTCACAAGGTTTGCAGGCCAAATCATACTAGATGGCAGTGCGACAAGGAACGGCGATAACGTCGGCGCCGCGGCCTAAGGGAGATTGTAAGAACTTGAACTGAACTGAACACCGTGACATAATTTCAACTTGGTGACACTCACTGCGCATGTAAGTTATGCAGGTCCACTGCATCTCCGGCATTTGCCATGATGGTGACGACGACATGCTTGGGGGATATTTGCCGCGGCGCCCGTGGCTCGTGCACCTGCACACCCGACGCACCGCTACGTCACGGGGCTCCGTCTGGAAAAACGGCCTGGCCAAAACCAATCTTTTGGAGCCTTGTAGGCTTCTAATTCTTACCTACTTACTATAGTACCACCCTTTTCACCATTTCTCGTCTCGTCTCTACTATGTAGTCTGTATTCTCTTCCCTCGCCCATTGTCCTCTTGTCTCCCTCTTCCCCAGTACAATAACTTACTATACGATCGACTCTAGTAGATGCGTTACACTTTTGGTGCACAAGCCCCTGCATGAAATGTCATCCGGCCCTCTGTTCTCGGAACCACCCCACCTGTGCTCTCTCTTCACCTCCTTGCCCCTACTCAACCTCCCCGTTCGCTGAGCAACCATCTTCGCTGCTAGTTCCTTGTGTGCTACCCCCTCCAACTTGTAGCCTGTTCTCTAATGCTCCTCGATGGTGAACAGCCCAGAACTAAGCAGGATGACGAAGAGGGAGATATTCGGCAGATAATGACACCAGGCCCTGCAAATGGGGACGCTACGTGGAACAAAAATCCACATACCTGATCAATGATGACGGAGTATCGAGAAGAACCGGAAATGAGAACAGCCGAAATGAGACCGACGACCCAAGCACGGAAGGTAGACGACGGCACTGTGGGATCATTTGTGCTGGCAAGCCTTGCCAACACAGATGATCCCACTCCGCGGTTGCCAACCGCGGGGCGGGCTTCTGGGCGATGTCCTGCGCGCGCCCGACCAGATATGTCAGCACTTTCTTCTTTCTGATCCAGTTGGAGGAAATGAAAAAAAAATACCGACCTGTGCCCCACCCTGACGATTTGTGCCATTGTTATCGAACTCGGTACTACCACCGAGTTCGATAACAATGGCCCATATAATCTTCTCTTCATCTGCCTGTGAGCTGGTTATGCACATGGTTGGCTAGCTGGAAGTCGCTACTACTAGGAGTAGTAGGCACTACTCATAGTTTGGTCAGGATTGACCCGTGGTGCAGGGGAAGTAAGGTATCGCGAAAAAACAGGGAGAGTAAGATTTGGAATTGGTTAAGGGATTTATAGGCAAGAAAAAGGGAAGCCATACATACAATACTGCATGGGCAACGCAGCTCAACTGCGAATGAGAGGCGGAAGTGCAGATACCCAATACGAAAAACTGGGCACGAGCCCGCGTTGAAGCGCCGCCGACTACTTTGAAGCCTCGGCGCTCAGCGATCATACCGCTCTCCTCAAGGCATCGTGCGGCGGCGTCGGACAACTCCTATAGAAGTCTATATTAGTTCCACGTGGACGTATACTTCTTTTTACACCCATATCTCTTGTTCACTCGGATCATACAGAGACCCAGAGATGATCATGTAGAGTCTGCGTACCCCGATTGATCCTTGTTCAAGACTCGATGATATTCTCATCTTGTGCTGCATGAGCCCGCCACGTCGAACTTGAGTTGCGCGCAAGAGTGAAGGCACTTGGATTGAAAATCGAAGTCGCGAACGGGTTTCTCGTGTGCTCGCTCGAGTTGCCACGCGAAGTCGAGCGGGCTGCCTCTCAACGGGGTTGGCATATCCCAAATTTGTTGTGTTCTTTGCAGGCTGGTGCACTGCGCTGTGGGTGTGCTGTGGGAGTACGAACGCAAGCTCAAGTGCCGACAATTTTTCGGGAACCGGGAACCGGTCTACCGGTCCGGTCCAGTCCAGGGCAAAGCCCGAGTCCGGTCCAAGTCCGTGGTAACCTGACCGCGGCATCACAACGTAAAACTGTAAAAGTAGTATCTGAAAGTCCCCAAAGAGAAGTGAAACACCATGGGGAAAAGCCTGAAATGATCTAAATCGCATTTTTCGTATGTTTCCTTCCTAAAACATTTGATAGATTTGGCAAAAAATTTCCCAGCGCCCAGTGGCACTAGTAACTTACTGTACTATCCTTCCCTCAACTCCTCACTTCCCCCTTATGTCTCACACTCACCCTACTTCCACATCGTCTAACTTCCAACTGGTTTCCGATAATGCCTTGAAAGCGTACAAAAAACGCACCAAGAAGGATCTTCTCACGCACCCGCTCGCTGACCGGCTCGAATCCTGCGATTCGCCTAGCAGCATTCTCAACGTGCTTCAAGAGCACGTCCAGGAGCTCAATGAGTCTCAACGCAGCAATACGAAGTGGCTGGACCCAACGGTGAACGTCCTTCATGACTTCTCAGAGAAACTCGGAAAAAGTGCCGGCTTGGTATACTTCAGAACATGAACCTGTCCGAGATCTCTCATATTTATTTGACAGGTATTCTCACCTGCAAAGGTGATCTTTATCGGATTTTCTGTCCTTCTCTCAGTGTGTACCCTTCTTAATACCTTCGTGCGGCCCATCTTAATACGAACGATTCTTAGACAGCTAAGGCCGTTCGCGCGGACCAAGACGCTCTTTCTGAGATGTTCGAGCGCATAGAATCATTTTTCCGACGTCTGGACATATACACTGGAGTGGCACCAAATCAGGGAATGGTGGACACGATCACGGAAATAATGGTCGAGGTCCTCAACTTTATTGGAATTGCAACAAAAGAAATCAAGCAAGGCCGAACAAGTATGTGTTCACTTTACAAATAAGTTCCCGCTGACAATACCATTTTCAGAAAAATATCTAAAGAAACTGATCGGAAACAACGATATTGAGGATGCGCTGAAGAGGCTAGACAGGCTGACACAAGAGGAGGCTCGAATGGCTGCTGCGCAACTCCTGAGGGTCACGAATACGATCGATAACAGAGTCAGGGAAATTGCGGATAATGTGGTTGTCGTCGGCGATAGAGTGGCTGGCGTCGATGATAGGGTGGCCGGCGTCGATGAACGAGTGGCCGGCGTCGACGATCGCGTGAAGGATGTCGACGACAAAGTGAAGGCTGTTGATGCCAGATTAGTGGCGGTCATTGATGGTGCGCAATATATCTTCAATCAATCATCGAAATTGTCCAACTCCTAACACGTCTAGATGGCAAAGAGGCCAGGGGTGTTATCCAACAAACAGCTGACGACGTAGATCAAGTGAAACGTTCGTGGTCCCGGAACCGCATTCATGCAGGACATGCAGGCTCAACCATTCTCACAGGCAATCAATTAAGACAGGAGCTTCGTAGATGGCTCTCGCCCCCAGATCCGTCTACGAATCACAATATCGCATGCAACGCCCATCACAAGGGAACGGCGACCTGGTTTTTCGAAGGAAGGACGTATATTGAATGGAAGTCAACAGGTTCCGAGTCGCTACTCTGGATTCATGGGAAACGTGTGCCTGTCCCATTCTGCCACCTGACGCCACTTAATAACATCCCTTCTTTGTAGCTGGCTCCGGAAAGAGCATACTTTGGTCCGTAGAGCCTTCACTCTTCTTTTCGACGACAATTGAGTCGCTTGCCGTTCTCCAGTTCGACGATCATTGAAGATGCGAAAACCATGTATAATGCCGGTCAAGCGTCGGCGGTGGCATACTTTTATTTCGATTTCCGCGACATTAACAAGCAACACTGGCGTGACCTAGTCCCTTCTCTTCTTACCCAACTTTCCACGCAATCGAGTGCCTATTGCGATATTTTATCACGTCTTTATTCCTGCCATGGCAACGGCGCGCAACAGCCCAATGATGACGCTCTGAAACGGTGCCTGATAGAAATGCTCACAGTCCGAGATCGCCATCCGATCTACCTAATAATGGACGCCCTTGATGAATGTCCCGACACCTCCGAGGTTCCATCACCTCGCAATCGGATACTTCAGCTACTGGAGGAACTTGCCGACCTTCAGATTCCAAACCTTCGTATTTGTGTCGCAAGTCGCCCAGAATTCGACATACGAGATATCCTTGAGCCTCTGACGTCTCGCCAAGTGTCCCTCCATGATCAAAGCGGACAAAGAAAAGATATTGCGGATTATGTTAGGTCCGTTGTTTACTCAAGATCAGAACCGCACATGCGGAGATGGAGGAAGGAAGATAAGGAATTTGTCATCCAGACACTTTCTAAACGGGCTGACGGAATGTAAGTGAATTTCTTTATATTCTCAATACCTGTGCAAATCGTCGGACAGGTTTCGGTGGATATTTTGTCAGTTGGAGGTCCTACGTCAGTGTCTTCCACCAAGTGTCCGACCAACGCTCAGGGAATTGCCTGAATCGTTGGACATGACATATGAGCGTATACTGAAGGAAATCAAGAAGCCGAATAAGCGCCTCGCTCAACGCGTATTGCAATGCCTGGTTGTCGCCGTCCGGCCTCTTCGTGTCGAGGAGCTTGCGGGGGTCCTCGCAGTCGATTTCGATAATGCGGAACGGGTCCCGAGGCTGAAACCGGATTGGCTGTGGGAAGAGCAAGAACTAGCTCTTCTGTCGGCGTGCTCAAGTCTGATTGCAATTGTCCAAGTTGGCAGTTCGCGGGCCGTGCAATTCTCGCATTTTTCTGTCAAGGAATTTTTGACTTCGCGTCGCCTCGCTACTGCAAGTGGAGAAGTCTCGAATTATCATATCAATTCGGAGCCTGCTCATACGATCCTGGCGCAAGTTTGCCTAGGCGTCTTACTACAAATACAAGGGTGTACACCTGAGGACCATCCTCGGGCTCGATACGCTGCCAAGCACTGGACAACTCATGCGCAATTTGGGGAGGTGTCGTCCCGTTTACGCAAAGGGATGGAATCTCTCTTCAACGCAGACAAACCGCACTTTAAGGTATGGCTCACACTATGCGATATAGACACCTACCCCAACGGGGATGCAACCTTTTACCGGTTCGCACCATTCGGCAAATCCCCCGCGGCTCCCCTATATTACGCAGCACTCTGTGGATTCCGCGATCTCGTAGAGCACCTCATTACAAAGCATCCGCAAGATGTGAATGCTGATGGGGGCTACTATGTGCGACCACTGGTGGCAGCATTAGCAGGAAAACACTTCCAGACGGCAGATTTACTCCGTCATAACGGCGCAGACGCGGATGTCCGGGGCCAATTCGGGAGAAATCCATTGCATGGCGCAGCCTTTTCTGGAAATTTCGAGGTGGTCCGGATATTAATCGAGTACGATCCCGCCTTTATCAATGCTAGGGATGAGAGCGGGTCGACGCCGTTACTTTGGGCATCAGGAGGGCATTATTTCAAAGACGGTTTCGTCCTTCGATCACTGCTCGAGCATGGTGCAGATATAAATGTGCAGAATCAGCTCGGCTGGACCCCGTTGCACTTGGCCTCGATGAATGGGGCGCTGGAGGTTGTGCGCCTGCTGCTCGAACACGGTGCTGATGTAGAGGCGAAGGGTAATGACGGCAAGACCCCACTGCAGGAAGCAGCTGACAGGGGATATAACGAAGTTGTGGAATTACTACAAGAACATGGAGCCAAGTAGAAACACCTTGTATCTTTTAGTACTTCCGTATACGTATCCAATTTTTTGTCGATAGAACCATCGCCAGTGACCGTATCATTTCTTTTCGTTTCACTCATTGTAACGCAGCATGTGGCAATAATATACGAATAGCTAGCTAGTACTCATCTATTCCTAACTGACTAACTTGCATTGGATGTCAATCGTGACTCAGAAAACACCAAAATGTGTATCTAGTCTTTCAGTTTCCTCAGTTTTTGGGTCCTACGAAACACGCGCGATTCCGGTCATAAGGTAGGCAGTGCGGCGGATATTCGGTTTGGGAACGGCGCGGCGCGGAAAATTGGAAACTAAATGAGCAAGCATAGAGATTTATGTCGAAATGGAGATGTTGAAGAGTGAGGGGAGGGCAGGGGAACAAGTCTTTCTGTGGGGTTAGCAGCCACACGGATTACCGCCAGTGGAACAAGAGTGCACGTGAGAAATGTCGAGCGCGAGGAGATAAGGATGACGCGATGACGCGATCGCGAGGCAAAAGAAAAAGAAAAAGAAAAAACATCAACATGAGCACGTGACGACGGGCGCCTGTTCCGTTCCAAGCGTGGCTCCGACGCACTGCTTGCATGGACCCTAGCCTCATTCAAGTTCATCGTCGATTCACTCCTGTGTCTTTTGTAAACACCCTCCCCTGAACAGTTTTCTTGGTTCGCCACATCTGTACAGTGTACTCCCAAGTTTTGACCCCGGCCTCAGCGGCCTCTCATGCAGAGTCATGTATACTATCTACTGATCTTCGTGAGTTTTCGATTTTTATTTCTTGCTGCGGACCTAGTTCATTACTATCAGACCCGCCGAATTGCGCCGCCCCCTCATACCGTGACTAGCGTCTTCAATGGAATTCATGTCTTACAACATACGCGCCAACGCCGTGCTTTATCCTAACTGTCCTCCTATGGCGCTTCCTCTCGACTGGGATGAATCGGACGATGAGGACCCCCTGAATCGATACGGAATATTCGCGAGCGTGGTGGGTTCGACCTTATCGTGTACGTGCATATGCTCTCATATCTGGCCTTGATGAACTCACACCTCTCCCTCTTTCTCTCCCATGTTCCCTCACAGAATGGCTGACGTGGCCTACGACACGTCTTCCTTCCCCGCCCTCATTCGCACGCACACCTCCCTCCTCGCCCTGAGCAATGTCACCGCGATGACTCGGACGACGTTGCGAATGACGCAGGTGATGCCAGTGACCCGGGATTGGGATCGCAAGAGCGAGACTCGGAGAAAGCCGACGATCATTGCTATGAACGTAGATGGGGATACGACCACCCGCTAGTGTTGCTAGCATACGAGGAATGTGATCCCGCAGAACGACAGCTTTGAGACATGATGACGCGCGAGATGTCCTATCGGTCCCAGATTCGTAACGCATCTGTTTAATCGCATCCTGTCCGAGTTGCACATTATTTGTCTGTCATTGTGTGGTTATTCACTTATTCTGCTCAACCTCAAAGTCGTCTTGGTTAGCCATGAGATTAATTGTCAATTGTTTTCTGTGAGTTGATGGGTTGAATCTACCCCCTCCTCGCACTGCCTTCGCCGTTGTGTTAATATTGATCTTTTTAGCTTTTGACTTTTTACCACTTTTCGTAATTTAGCACTTTTATTACTTTTTATAATTCAGGTAGAACATGGCAGTCTCGACTTTTTGACTTTGTAGCTTTTCCACTTGAAAAAGTAAAAAAGTCGAAAAGTTTTCTGACAATTTCCTGATGTACCCTATATACAAAATTTTAATTCCGCCACCCCCTTGACCTTGCTTCTAACTTTACAGTGCATGAATACAGTATACTTTGCAGTGGTGCACTGGCAATGCACTGGCAATGTTCCCCCAGGCCCAGGGGCGGCCACAGTGATTGTTGAGTCTAAGTTAAGTACTGTAACGGAAGCGATAAAAGATGGGAGTCGATCTGATTGTCTTGGCGCTTTTTTCCAGCGATTAGAGTTATCGATGCGAGATTGGCACGCGACATGGCGTGGCGTGTCGCGTGCCCGCTGCCGCCGCGTGCCTTCAAGTTTCCGATGTCTTTCCGACGGCGTCGCGAGGCCTAGAATTTCCATCACCGCGATGGGTGTCCGCCTGTCAGGTGCCAATGCAGGCTGAAGCCCTGAGCGTCTACTCACGCCCATGAATTGGTCTTGGTCTACCACTTTCATTCGGCGCATCTCTCACGCACAGAAGTGACAGAAGTCGAGCCAAGTTTTGCAAACGAGCTCATAATCAAACCCACCATCTATTGGCCGATAGCCATGTAACATGAGGCGGGGTACTATATGACTCTAACGCCCCCAGGCCGCGTGATGGTTGGTATTTAACTTGAAGTGCTTTGGCTTGAGCTCGCCGTGCACTGCATACTGTATAGATATTTTGACAACTGTGACATTCCTAGGTCTCCCCACTTCAGCGCCTCCAAGTTCAAGTTACCCAATACTCGGGAATTTACTTAATTCATGCAGTCCACTGGCACTGCAGCCGCGGGGCAGCGCAAGTATGTAATTGATCTTTCTAGAAATGTGTACCTGATAGTAGCCGATCCCCTGGGTAGGGACCGTAAGGGTCGAGGAGACGGTGCTACTAGTAATAGCGTTCAAGTTTACCAAGGGTGGGGAAATTTCATTTGGACTGGGGTTCATTAATATGCTCAACTAGGTCTTATGTTTCTGGGGTTGTAGGACTGGTGTTGGCACCAGTACCGCCGTCAAAGACAGTACCAAACCAAAAACACTTGGAGACCCCACTAGCGACAGCCCAGATGTCATTGCGTACGGGTTTCTTTCTTTTTTTTAACCCCAAAGCCCATCTTTGACATTTGTCTCTCTGGGATGTTCTGAAATGCATTTAGCATGGAAAATGAGATCAATCGATTCGTACCACGGGGTCCGGGCAGTGAACCTGTTAAAGGGGTGACGCGGAGACCGACAGCAGGTTCGAGGCACTACAACTCGAAGTAAGCTGGAACACGAGTTAATATCGAGCCCGTCACGTGTATTCTGACAACAGATCTCCTCGCAGTGATGGTGGTACTGACAGACAGAATTACCTTAGGTATGCAACCTTCGGCATTACTGCCACTGTGTGCTGAACTTGTCTGATCGTATTCTTCATTAGTCATACAAGCGCCGAACTTGACGGTGCATCCAACACTGAGGACAACTTGAACCCTGAGATTATTGCGTATGCACCCGTTTACCCTCTTCCTCCTAGGCGACCGTGACACCACTGATATTGACCCCGATTACTCTCTTAATTGGCGCACAAAGCATAGAACGGCGGATGGAGCATATGTCTCAATCACTAGCCCCCCCCACTAAACCCTTCGGTACGCCCACGAAGCCCAAACCACCCACGAGGCCCAAACCGCAATCCAGTAGCACACAGCCACAGACGGATCAAACCCACACGGGGACAGACGCATCAGGTGTCTCATGGACAGACGCACCAGGTGCCCCATGGACAGATGCATC
Source organism: Russula olivacea (assembly GCA_963926505.1). NCBI lineage: Eukaryota > Fungi > Basidiomycota > Agaricomycetes > Russulales > Russulaceae > Russula > Russula olivacea. Next base: position 3,871,504 of record OZ004880.1, on the reverse strand, counting down.
AGGTGCCTCACAGACAGACACATCAGGTGCCCCACGGACAGATGCCCCGAGCCACGGAGGGAGGGACATCGTCACACGACCAGCAACGAGGTCGAAAAAATGATCGCATCCCCGCGGTGACGGCGAACCATCGGAACCAACGAACCACAGCGGGGTATAGGCGATGAAGCTGTGCTATCTTCCCTGGTGTTCGGTGTAGGATTATTATTTACTTTGCGGAGACTTGCTGGGCTCTAGCTAGCCAACGTTTGTAGAAATTCGTGAATACACGTCTCGTTATGGTATAGAATGGCGGTACATAACATGAGATCCAGGAACACATAATTTGCGTACAAACAAGATTCCACGGTATAGTGTGGATACGTGAAACATTACACTCTCCCCAGTCGGTCAGTCATTGTAATCTGATCATCTAGTAGGATGTGTGGGGCGCGACGGGTGCGGAATGGCATTATGCTGTGCTTATGGAGCACGGAGGGTTGATCTATATCTGGTTGGAAGCAGAGACTTCGAGGGCCAAGGATGAAGCAAGTGAAGGAACGTCTTCAACTGACTTGGAATCACTAGCGAGTTGCACGTTGGCCCTGGTCGAGTATGTGAGGATACATATTATCCACAGTTTCGATCCCACTCATCGAAACAAGGAAGCAAAGAAAATCACATTTTATTCATGACTTGAGGGTGAGGGGATGAACACGAGTTATCCATAGTTCAGTTCAACGTGGATATTACTAGTCAGTAGGAGAGTGGCACTTATGATAAACCAACCCCTGCATACAAATGATAGAAAAGTGTGATAAATGCATCAATCTGTCAGTAAGGGACAGCTGGTACCGCAATCCCACATTCGATCAAATGGCATCCCACTTGAAGTGTTGCCAAACGATAAACTGGGCACGAGCCCGCGTTGAAGCTTGACTCGGAAGCGCCGTTGAAGCCTCAGGCCTCAGCGCTCAGCGCTCAGCGATCATTCCAGTCTCTTCAAGGTATCATGCATCATGACGCGGCAACGCCGAACAGCCTTCGGATCTACAGCATGCACTCCTATAGAAGTCATATATTAGTTCCATGTGAACGCGTACTTCCTTTACACTGGCAGCCATCTGTCTTGTTCACTCGGATCATAGTACAGAGACCCCAGCGATAATTATGTACAGTACAGCCTGCGTACTTCGATCGATCCCTGTTCAGGACTCGATGATATTCTCATGCCCGCACGTCGAACTTGAGTTGCGCGCAAGAGTGAAGGCACCTTGATTGAAAATCGAAGTCGCGAACGGGTTTCTCGTGTTTATTCGTTGCCACGCGGACTCGAGCGGGCTGCCTCTCAACTTGGTGCTGACTGGTGCACTGCGCTGTGGGAGTACTGGAGAACGAAAAATGATGCCGAAGGCATTACATCACCGCAGACTGTCCATTAGCCACTCCTGGGCCACTTCAAGCTTCAACGACAACTATAGCGTGACGCGCCCACGTTCAACTACCGGTCCGGTCGACGGCAAAGCCCGAACCCTAAAATTGTTCCGGTCCGGTTCAAGTCCGGTCCGAACCGTGGTAAACAAACACCATGGAAAAAGCTTTGGCAACTTTTTCCCCCAGCTAGCCACGACTCGTATCCTATCAATTCCTCACTTCCCCCTTATGTCTCACACGCACCATTATCGAAAATTAGTTGGAAGTTAGTAACTTCCAACTGATTTTCGATAATGCATTGAAGACGTACAAAAAATGCACAAAGAATGATCTTCTCGTGCTCTCGCTCGCTGACCGACTCGAAGCCTGCGATTCGCCTAGGGGCATTTTCACCGTGCTTCAAGAACAAGTCCAGGAGCTCAGTGAGTCTCAATGTAGCAATACGAAGTGGCTGGACCCAACTGTGAACATCCCTTCTCAGAGACACGCGGGAAGGGTGTCGGCTCGGTATGCTTCGGAACATGAAGTTGTCCGAGATCTACCCTCTCGTATTTTTTTGACAGGTATTCACACCTGCAAAGGTGATCTTTATAGGATTTGCTGTCCTTCTTCCACCTTCATGCGGTCCATCGTACTACGAGCGATTTTCAGACAGCCAAGGCCGTTCGCGCGGATCAAGACGCTCTTTCTGAGATGTTCGAGCGCATAGAAACATTTTTCCGACATCTGGACATATACAGCGAAGTGGCACCAGTCGAATGGTGGACACAATCACGACAATAATGGTCGAGGTCCTCAACATTGGAATTGCGACAAGAATTCAAGCACGGCCGAACACGTAAGAGTTTCCTTTACAAATAAGTTCCCGATGACAAAGCCGTTTCAGAAACATATCTAAAGAAACATACATCCATCGCCGCCGAAATCCGTAGTCTTTACGCGTTACGCGTTACGCCTTATTGTGCTTCCCTTAATAGACCCATTTTTTGATATCTTCCCACTCACGCCATGTTAGAGCTTGAGCGCTTATCTATGGCGCTCATCGCTGCACGTTTTGTAAGCTTGTCGCTCTTCTCTTTCCCCATTACCCACGATTCTACTATCCTCTCCTCAATTCCTCACTTCCCCCCTTATGTCTCACACTCACCCTACTTCCACGCCGTCCAACTTTCGGCTCATTTTTGATAACGCATTGAAAGCGTACAAAAAACGCACAAAGACCGATCTTCTCACGCACCCGCTCACAGACCGGCTCGAAGCCTGCGATTCGCCTAGCAGCATTCTCAACGTGCTTCAAGAGCACGTCCAAGAACTCAATGAGTCTCAACGCAGCAATACGAAGTGGCTGGACCCAACTGTGAACGCCCTTCATACCTTCTCAGAGACTCTTGAAGAGACTGGACAGGCTGACGCAGGAGGAGGCTCGAATGGCCTCTGCGCAACTCCTGGAGGTCACGAATTCTATCGATAACAGAGTTCGGGAATTTGCGGACAACATGCATGGCGTCGACAATAGAGTGTCAGGTATCGGTGACCAAGTTCAGGGTGTCGACGACAAGGTAACGGCGGTCATGGATGGTGCGCAATATATCTTCTATCTATTATCGTAGGATTGTTTAACCCATAACGCGCCTAGATGGAAAAGAAGCCAGGGAAATTATCCAACAAGCAGCTGACGGCGTAGATCGGATGGAACGTTCGTGGTTCCCAAACCGCATTCATGCTGAATATGCAGGCTCAATCATCCTCACAGGGAATCAATTACGACAGGATCTTCGTAGATGGCTCTCGCCACCAGATCCATCTACGAATCAAAATATCGCATGCAACGCTCATCACAAGGGGACGGCGACCTGGTTTTTCGAGGGAAGGACGTATAAGGAATGGAAATCAACAGGTACCGAGTCGTTACTCTGGGTTCATGGGAAACGTGCGCCCCTGTTCTATTCCGCCGCCTGACGCCGCCTAATAGCGATCCTTATTTGTAGCTGGCTCCGGCAAGAGTATACTTTGGTTCGTAAAGCAGTTGCTTGTTTTGTCAAAGATAACTGAGCTGCTTGCCGTTTTCCAGTTCCGCAATCATCCAAGATATCGAAGCCATGTGCGATGCTGGCCAAGCCTCGATGGCTTATTTCTACTTCGATTTTCGGGACATCAACAAACAACATTGGCGTGACCTAGTCCCCTCCCTTCTCATCCAGCTCTCTGCACAATCCGGTCCCCGTTGTGACATTCTATCACGTCTTCATTCCAATCACGACAGTGGTGCGCGACAGCCTAATGACGACATTCTGACGCGGTGCCTGAAAGAGATCCTCACGCTCCCGGATCAACGTCCCATCTACCTAGTATTTGACGCCCTTGATGAATGTTCCAATGTCTCTGGGATTCCAACACCTCGCAAACGGGTTCTTCAGCTTGTGAAGGAACTCGTCGGCCTTCATATACCAAACCTTCATATATGTGTCACAAGTCGCCCAGAAGTTGACATACGAGATGTCCTTGAGCCTCTTACCTCTCGTCGGGTGTCCTTCCATGATCAAAGCGGACAAAAGAAGGACATTGAAGATTATGTTAGGTCTGTCGTTTACTCGAATTCGGAACCAATCATGCGGAGATGGAGGAAGGAGGATAAGGAACTCGTCATTGACACGCTCTCTGAACGAGCCGACGGCATGTAAGTAAATTGATTTACGTTGTAATTCCTACCTGAATCATTCTACAGGTTTCGGTGGATATTTTGTCAGTTGGAAGTCCTACGTGACTGTCTTCCGTCAAGTGTCCGACGAACGCTAAGAGAATTGCCGGAATCTCTGGACGAGACTTATGAGCGTATACTGAAGGAGATCAAGAAGCCGAATAGGGACCTCGCATGACGAGTATTACAATGCCTGGTTGTGGCCATCCGGCCTCTTCGTGTTGCGGAGCTTGCGGAGGTCCTCGCGGTCGACTTCGATGATACGGAAGGGATCCCGAGGCTGGACTCTGGTTGGCGGTGGGAAGACCAAGAACAAGCACTTCTAATCGCGTGCTCGAGTCTGGTTGCTATTGTCGATGCTGGCGAAGTCAAAGCTAGCGATAGCGACCACGTTGTCAAAACTGACGATGGCGACTCACGTGTCAAAGCTGGTAACTCGCGGATCCTGGCGCAAGCTTGCCTAGGCGTTTTACTACAAATACAAGATGACGTCGAAGGGTGCACACCCGAGGACCATCCGCTGGCTCGATACGCTGCTAAGCACTGGACGACTCATGCGCAATTTGGGGAGGTGTCTTCACGTTACACAAGGGGATGGAATATTTCTTCGACGCGAACAAACCACACTTTGAGGTGTGGCTCACGCTATGCGATATAGAAACTGAGCCCAAATATGGTGCAAACTTTTCCGCATTCAAGTTCTCACCATACAACAAACCCCCCGCGGCTCCCCTATATTACGCAGCACTCTGTGGATTCCATGACCTCGTAGAGCACCTCATTACAAAGCATCCGCAGGATGTGAATGCTGATGGGGGCTGCTATGTGCGACCACTAGTGGCAGCATTGGCAGGTGAACACTTCAAGACGGCAGATCTATTCCTTCATAACGGCGCAGACCTGGATGTCCGGGGCCATAATGGGAGAAATCCATTGCATGGTGCAGCCTTTTCTAGAAATCTCGAGATGGTCCGGATATTAATCGAGTACAATCCCGCTTACGTCAATGCTAGGGATAAGGGCGGGTCGACGCCGTTACATTGTGCATCAATAAGCCTTACGCTCAACGACGATCCTGTGACTTCTGTCCTTCGATTCCTGATAGAGCATGGTGCAGATATAAATGTGCAGAATCAGAGCGGCTGGACCCCGTTGCACTTGGCCTCGTACTATGGGGTGCTGGGATCTGTGCACCTGCTGCTCGAACTCGGTGCTGATGTAGAGGTGAAGAGTAATGATGGCGAGACCGCATTGCAGACTGCGGCTTGGCAAAGACGTAAAAAAGTCGTGGAGTTACTGCGAGAACACGGAGCCAAGTAGAAACACCTTGTATCTTTAGCACTGTACTTCCGTATACATATCCAATTTCTTATCGATAGAAATACCATCTGTTGGAAAAACGGGGCGCGTGTGGGAAAAAGATGGGATTGTGGTCAAACGCGCGAGGGTGCCCGGCAGTAAATACAAGCGCTTTATACTACTGGAAGGAATGCTAAGTGTCACAAAAAATAATGGAAGGCTATCTAAAAGCAAAGCCCTTTGGGCTAGTCTTCCAGTTTTTCTCAGTTTTCGGGTCCAAGGTAAGTTAACGGCGTCTTCCCGGGCCGTGCTACCGGTGTTTTTTTCTGGACTTGCTCAAGGTCACGGTTTTAGACTCTTACGAGACGCCCAAAATTTGTACGTTCAACATATTTCCGCGACAGACTAAGCTGAAATCCACAGATCAGTAGGCAATCATACAGTACTGTAGTACTGTATGCTGTACACGTCGGTGCCGCTTTAGACGGGACAGGTCAGCGCCTCCTAGACGAGGATTACGCAAGCTCAACCAACGTGTCTGTCTCCTGTCTCCAATCACTTGGCATGTCTCATTTCGCACCTTCTACCTCTTCTCTTCAATCCACCGAACATGAAGGACTTGTCCAGGGTGCAATAAGTTGCGAGTCTCAACTACAGAGGTACGCTTCCTTCTGTTATGCTCAGTAGTTGGTAGTAATAATCGGCCAACGTGCAACAGCCCACATACCACAACGGTCGACATCCTTGACGATGATTCCCTCCTCTATATATTTTATCTCTATCGACCTTTTCTTTTAGCCAAAAATGAGGATGATGATTCCCGTCTTGTAGGGGGGGATGAGGGATGGGTCGACGAGCGCTGGTGGTATAAACTGGCGCACGTTTGCCAAAGATGGCGAAATCTCATACTCGGGTCATCATCCTACTTGGGTCTTTGCCTAATCTGTACAAATGGCACTCCCGTTGCAGACATGTTGGCTCATTCACCTCCCCTTCCACTCGTTATCGAATACGATTATAAAGATCCCGACATGGCAGCAGAAGATGAAGAGGGATTCACGCTTGCTTTTCAGGAGCGTGATCGTGTCCGCCGTGTCCGCCTTTGGATGCCTGTTCCGACTCTGCAGAAGTTCATCACCGTCATCAGCGAGGGATATCCAAAGTTGGAATACCTTCTTATTATGCCTTCGGAGGAAGATGCGAGTACGATTTTCACACTTCCAGAATCATTTCAAGCACCACATCTACGTCACCTTGTGCTACTCAACTTTGGCTTTCCAATAGGATCTCGATTACTCACAACCGCCACGGGGCTCGTTGCACTAGTACTTGGATTAATCAACCCGTCTACCTACTTCCAGCCAGATGTTTTGCTCCAATGGATTTCATCCATGTCCCAACTGGAGACGCTAATGATCGCATGCCGTTTCACTGTTCCCGACAGTGATTTAGAGACGCAATCTACGCATACGCCCACCACGACCCATATCACGCTTCCTAACCTTCGCTGGTTCTGGTTCCGAGGCGATAGCGCTTACTTGGAAGCGGTTGTCCGTCAGATCACCAGCCCTCGCCTAGAGAAGCTCGAAATCGTTTTCTCCGAGCAACCCATGTTTTCCGTCCCGTGTCTCGTGCAGTTTATGAACGCAACAGAGAACCTCAAGTGTCCGGTTGCCAAGTTCTACTTCTCTTATGAGCAATTTGATGTGGAGCTGTATCCCCGTGAGGACATTGAGACGTATGCTCTCCGTCTAGGCGTCATCTGCAGGCCCTTCGACCGTCAAGTATCTTCCGTGGCACAAATTTTCAGCGCGTCCAGCCAAATATTCTCTGCGGTGGAGCATCTCACCCTCGAACAAGAGGGCGATAGTCTGCCATATGAAGAGCAAAATGTGGTCGACCGCCGCCAGTGGCACAAGCTCCTTAGGTCGTTTAGCAACGTGAAGATCCTTCGAGTCGACGATGGGTTCGTCCATGAACTTTCTCATTGTCTACGATTGGATGATGGAGAGCGCCCTTTGGGCCTCTTGCCCAAGCTTCAAGAGCTCGCGTACTCCGGGAGTAGCGATGCTGGTGATGCATTCGTCCCATTTATCGATTCCCGCCGGGACACAGGCCGCCCAATAACCCTGGTCCATCGTAGCCCCAGCCCAAGCCGTTCGGAGTCGCCCTCTGAAGGCCCTACGATCATAGTGACGCCGGGAATGACTCCAATACTTGAACCCGGCCCTCATACAAGAACCATCGAGCCGCTCATCTCGGCATGATCAGATCCCACTACGCTGTACTCTTTCCGCCTTTCATCACCACCACAACCTTCGTTGAGGATCTCGCGCGCCGAACCTACCCTTCAGATAGATGGCACTCCCATGGATATAAATATGAGATTTACCTCGTATGCTTACCCATCTCCCTTGTTCAGTACCTTGACTATACTCTTGTGCATGTAATAGTACAATTCTATCGCTAAACAACTAATTGTAGGTGTTTCATGTACGCTATGTGGCTGCTACTAGTTGGTGCTGGAACCCTGTACAAATAAGGCGCATGATGGCAGAGTACACACATACTGCAATTATATGAGGACGGCAGCAACTCACAAGGCAAATCACGGTCTGCACCATCTAGCATACGTACAGCTCTCCGCATCCTATATCAGATCACTTGGCGTCATGGTCACGGGGGGTGGTGCGAGTAGTTTGCAAGGCGGTTGAATCCAGCTGACACGGCGGCAGTGGACACTCAGCGGACATCAACCTGGAAGCCCAGGAAATGTAGGAAAAGCCCGATCCTGCTGACCACTCGACACATGTGCATGTGGGACCGTGACCTCGTGGCAAGGGTGATGAGCGATCATTTTTCGCGACAATGAGACGGACAGCAGCTCCGATGATCTGATCCCAATTATTGTCTCTCCTGGGACGTGAAAACATCATGACGAAGCTTGATCAAGAGTAAGGATGATACAAATATACATGCGATGAGGTGTTGCTGGGGGCTAAACACATACCGTGGTCGCGAATAGGGTACAATAATAATAAGACAGAAAGGTTACATACAGTATAAAGTTATCAAAAAGCTGGTGTGACAACAAGTGGTAGAGCTTTAAAAGAAAATTGACCAACAAACTGATAAAGTCTATGTAAAGTAGAGTAGTAGCTTATGAGTAGAAGCAGCAGAGACGTCAACAATGTGACGCAAAGAGTGATGGTGAGACTTGTAGGTGTGGTATAACACTGTACAAGGTCCAACCAGAGTCCACTAGTACTCTTGGTGTCCGACGTTGCGGAATCATCCGAAGCTGGGTTTGAATCGATGTCCTCAAACTGGCGGCCTGCGAGAGCCCTATCCCATACCGCACGCCAACTCTGCGTGCTTTCTGCTGCCAATGAGTGGCGATTTGTTGTCCCTCCGGGTGAGTATCCGCGGAAAAGAGGGTGATCTTGTACGGTCAACATCACCTCCACCTTCGGGAAGTGCCCTGGCACGCTGTTCTCCGACGTTTGCGGCATCGCGGCGACTGGGTCGAGGTTGATCATATGTTCGTCGACGAAAGTGTTGTCGCCAAGTGTGATCCTGGCGCGTGCGATGGGCTCCCCCAGATTGTCGCAGAGGTCATGTCCTTGTGATCGGGCCGCCTCGTCAGGGTAAATAGTCACGTCAAGCTTCGCACCGGGATGGAAGAAGGATTCGAGGCGATCTGAAGTGAATGGCCGCATAAGGTGCTCTGGAATGGCATCTGCCACGGCAATGAGGCCGTTCTCCAGGCCTTCCGCGACGACAGATTCACTTCCCTCGATAAGCTCGTAGGTGACTTCGCCTGCTGACAGCTGTGCGTTGGGCGCCTGGACGAGTATATGATCAATATGCATTCCCTGTTGTGTGCCGTACAGGTAGAACGGCATCCTTGAAGGGTAGGCGATATCAAGATGACGGGAGGACAGCGGCTGATCCTTGATGACCCTGATGTTTGTGACCTCCGCTTCCGCAACAGCGCTGATGCTACGTAGAGATGACATTAGCGACGACCACACGGGTTGATAATCGAAGAGGTAGTACCCGTCGGAGGTCAGCTTCGATACCATACACTTGAAAGTTTCCCGCCGAATAATAGTTGAAAGCTCTTCTCTCTCCAACGTGCACACCAGATAGGTAGAAGTGGGATCCGCCCTCTTTGCGTTCAAGTACGCCTTGAGACCAGCGTCCGATAGTTCGCCCTTTAGAATACACTGTCGACGCTGGCTAGCCGTACCAAAACAGGCCATGTGGACCAAGCTGACGGGACCGCTGCCTTGTAGAACAAATGCTCTTAGCGCAGACATGGATATGTTGTGCGCCACGGAGACCTGTTCGTGTGGAATTGAGTCGAACCCGAAGAATATCGCCGGACATAATGAAATCCATACCTCAACTTCCTCCTCGGCTACTTCACGGAAGGCATCCGCAAGGACTTGCTCAAAGTTGGAAGGGGAAGTGAACGGCGACATCGAGACGTTCGCGAGGATGACAAGGTCCTCTTGTCCTCGGAGGCCACAGCGCTCCTTGAACTTTGTGAGGCATGCTCCATATCCCTTCTGTGAGAGCTTGCTAGTCATGATGATGGCCTTCTTACTCTCGAGCTTCTCGCTCATCTTCTTAAGCGAGAGCCTGTCGTATATGCGAGAATTCAGAGCATTTGCCTCCGCGACATCCTGATTGACTACCCCATCAACGCGGAAATTGCAGGCAAATGAATTGACCACGAGATCGGAGCCCATCTGACGCATGAGGCTACATGCTTTAGGATCTTTGGCGAGCACTTCTCGAGCGCGCTTGAGGAGAGCGTCCCGTATGAAGCGACGTTCCTCGTCCACCGTTTTTGCCGATGCGTCTGGCTCCATTTCGCTCGGTAACATCCGGAATGGGACGACGAGGAGGTTGGGGTGATCAAGCGACATAGTCGCCCAGTGTCCATACATCTTGTGACAAAATGTCTCTAATCATGATGATGCGAGGGACGTGGATACATAACTCACCTTCGTGGATGAAAGCACGGACTGCCCAAGGAGGAAGCCGAATCCGCCCTTGTGCAAGCCAATTACTTCATTTCCTAGCCACACTGCCAACGGTGTTGCACCTGGCTTGCTGACAAAAGGTGTGTTTGTAAAAAGTTATACGACGGCTCCGAGTCGTGCACACCTTCCTTCGAGACCATAAACACCCATCTCCATCGAGTCCGCTTTCACTGAACCAGTAACGGGACTTTTCCAAGTGACAAAGAACCGCAGACGACCGTCTCTGTAGCACAAGGCACCTGCGGGAAACGGCGTGTAGCCGCTCTTGTGTGGATCAACGGTTATGGAATCCGCGAAGCGCAGATGGCGCAGTTCGTTCTCAGTGTGAGGATTTAAGAATAGCGCTGGGTCGTCGAGGCGGCTTTCAAAGCCCGAGCTGGCGGGGTTGGGCAAGAGCATCGATGTGAAGTACCCTCCCCAGGCTGCGTCAGCATGGACTAGGAAAGATAATCCGAGCTTCTGATACTTCCGGCGGAGCGCAAGGACTTTGGAAAGTGGGTCGACGGAGCCGTGCTCAGTGGTGCCCATAATCACGACAATGGCGTAGATAGCATGGCGGTGTCGAAGGGACTCTGCGAGGAGCATATCCAGTGCCTGGCAATCCATTCGCGCTTGCTCGTCGACAGGGATGCCTATGATGTTTCTTGATCCGATTCCAGTGACGGCTTCCAATTGGGGATTAGTAGCTGTATCTCGTAATCTAGATACGGTACTCACCTGCTCCTTTCGCCCACGAGTAATGGGCAGTGGTAGCGCATAAGTACCGCGGCGAGCATTGAATCGTGAAGTATTTCTCAAGGTCCTCTTTACCCGTTGTTTGGATGAGGTATTTGTTTAATATACCCTGTAAAGCTGGGGATGAAAGCCCAAATGTCTCCGCGATGCGAGTTAAGAGAGAGACGACCTGATCGGGGGCCAAGTTAAGAAGATCCCATGCCTCGCAGTCTGCTAGAATTCTTCTTTCCCCGGTGCAAAGCCTGAGTTGAAAGTGTGTGGCGACATGCGCTAGACAGGGCTCGTTTTCAGTCGCTCTTTTCAACGCCAGTGGATAAAACTTCAGGTTTCGCGCTGCGCAAGTAAGTACGGACTAGAAGGACATAGCACAATCTTACTCACCAACCCTGTCATCAAGGAGGGAACTATCGTCAGTAATTTCTCAATAGGATAACTTGATGGGGCTTACCACATCGACTCCATGTTTGCAATAGAGCCGCCACAGGTAATATGTCCCCACGCTGCCGGTCCCTCCAGTGATGGCGGCTCGGCGCCCAATTGTGCGTTGTATCCGAGCATTCCGCAGAGCTGTTGTCCCACGTCATATTCGATGATGTGAGTGAGAGGGCCTGCCTCGGGTGAGATATTGTTAGGATTGTACAGGAGTCCCATAAGGTAACCCAAAGTCGCCGGCATGGACACATCATTTACCATATGAGCTATGTATCGAGGGGAATAAAATGGGACAGAGTGTTGCGGGAGTAGCCGGGAAAGAAACGTGAGGTTAGTTCTGAGTATAGACATGCTCTTCCTGAATGCCGGCGATGAAGCTATCCTTGCATCAACGAAGTCCTGTATAGCCAATATGATGATCATGCCATCATGTCACGAAGACGAAGACGATATACGAACCCCGTCGTCTTGAGAGAACTTCCGCCTGCATTGGACTAGGTCGTTCAGAATGATCCCCACATACATTTTGAGGTAGTCAGCGTTCTCGGCTTTTGGGCCTAAAAACCAGGCGCAGGCAGCCTCGTAAGCGTCTCTCAGTGATCCGGGAGCAGAGAGTGGTTTTGGCGTCACGGGACCTCGGTATTGTTTAATAGAAATGAGCTGAGGCGAGGGAGCCATTTCATCACCTCCGCTGTGGAAATGGTTATTGTCAACAAATGATGGTGCTGTACAGGCCTCAGGTAGAGGAGCCAGCGTCATATTTATACCAACTTGAAGGCTGGATATCTGGGGTTCAGGAATGTTGAAACACGAACCGAAAAAGGAGGTCATCCAACAGTATCGCCGTACGTAACAGCGAAATCTGGTATATATCGATGGTGTCTTCATGGGGTATGTTTAGCATTGCGATCGCAGTTGGGTCAAAGACGAGCCAACCACACACCAACCACTTACTAGCGCGTTCGGAATACTACGCCACATATCACGACTATTTCCGATGGCAAATGTGTTTTGATGAGCGAGCAATACACCATGGCCCGCATTCCAACGAGCATTGACGAATGGCGTGAATATGTCGACAGCATAGTAGATTGCAGAGCTTCAGAGCTCCCAGCTCGCCTGCCAAATATTTGTGACACCATCAACCGGACGGCGGCCCGACAGGGCCGACCCAAGAAGTGAGCGCTACTGTCAGCTTCAATTAGTCAGCTTAATTGTGACTCTCCATAGTCCACACACGCTCGTAGTCCACACGCTCCGTAGTCCAGTGGCAAAAGTCCACACGGGGGCGTCGAAAAATTGCCCTGCAAATGATATCAACCAATCGAGGCACTGCAGCGAAAGTCCACGGGCCTACATGCTGACCCCATGGGGGATATGTCTTCAGAACAACTTTCGGCATCAGGACCCTACTAGTAGCCAGGCGAAAGGAAAGCCGAGGTCCCCTGTTGGGGTCATAAACTGCAGCTGCTTTAAACTCAGATGTGAAGCTCTCAAGATCTCAAGATCTCAAGGACAGTGGCCGTCCAAGGCGGAAGCACATTCGCGCATGGGTTGACTTCTCTATCACAACCAGCGAAGGTTTGAAAGTATGCAGTGTGTCATGATCGATCTAACCAGGAGCAGGGAAGTGAGAGCAATTCTGTGTCTCCATCTGAGGGATGAGTGAAAGCCCATTGGATCAGGAAGTAGGCGGATCAGTGAATTTCTTGAAGCGAATGGAAAGAAGTCTATTGAAACCAAGAACCTTCTTGAAACATCTTTGGTTTCGCTTCGATCTTCGACAGATCCGGACAGTCAGGTGTCGAAGTCGCACGTATTCCAGATCCGCAAGGTGCAAAGGTGAGTCGGGGTGATCATCGGGTAGCGGGCAGTCACAGGTGCGTAACGAAAACCGGAGATAGTTACGCGTTTAACCTCTCAAACAAACCAATTGAAAATCGGCGGCAATTTGAAATCGAAGAAATGACATCATTGAGCCCCACTGGTACATATGTTTGTCTCTGTGTCCGTAACTTCGCATACACGTTGCCTGTGCACTGTTTCACATACAGTACCTATCTGAAATTTTTTTGTGTTTGGCTTGCGCCGCGTTCCCCATTTTGAAAGGGCTCCAACAGCGTGCCCATTAATCGCGCGCCGTCCGATCCTCCGTATCTCTCTAAGTTTGCACGGTCATCGCGAGAGGTCGAATACATATAGCTGTCCCAAAATTTATTGCCGTTAACAGCGCAACTACAGCATAATTGCGTTCCTGTCCTTTACACAACTCGCTGCTCCACTGCATAACATTTGCCTTTACCGCGACCCTCCAGACCTGTCAATGACAAATGATCAAGAGCAGCAGGAGCGAGAGGAGGGTGACAGAGGATTGCCGCGTGCACCTGGAGTGCTTATGGGCCCTATACAGATTTTGGCAAGACGCGCGAGGGAACTCGAGACTTGGTTGGATGCGTGCATCAGCGAAGACAGCCTGAGGGCACTGCCGCGCTGAAAAAGGTTGAAGTGGGGAATGAATGTCCTGCGGAGGTCATAGTCGTAGGGGGTTTACTGTAAGCACCTGCGATTATAGTAGTCTTGTACAGAACCGTCAAAGCGGTGGCTGCTTCGCGAGCACGGGGCGGTCCGATCAGGGGCGTGCACCATCCCAGTGTTAAACCCTGTTGACAGAGTAAGTGAAGGGAAAGATGGGGAGATGCGAGAACCATACAGTACGGTGATGAAGAAATTGTCGGAGAATGAATCTGTATTATCATTTTGTACTTGTTTGTGTGAGCATCCCATCTCGAGCCAAGGGCAGACCTCCGTAAGATAAGACCGTTCCAACCACCTCACCGCGCCACGCAGCATGCCCTCGGGTCTTTTGTGATCCTTCAAGAACCAACGCACATTGAGAGGTTCGGCAGTTGTGGAGTATGGTGTGTGCGCGAATGCGTATGTAAGGATTGCGAGGTGCATATGGTAGACTGTTGTGGTAAGGAGTGCGCTACTTGATGCACGATGCGTCGTCGAAATCGTTGTTACTGACGCAACTTTGATGAGCTGTTCGATCTTCCCTTCTCATTTGGCGCCATCCCACGGTCCCAGACGTATACAGCTCAACTTCTAGTATGCCGGCGTGCTCGTGCCGCTCCACCCAAATTACACGACGTACGCCGTGACGACTCAGGAGAGCGTGCTCGCCGCGCGCATGACTGATACACGATACCAAACTGGAGAGGCTGAGCATGCGCTCTCGAACCTTTATCTTGGTGCGGACGTCGTACACCTGCCGTACGTTTATAATGCCAACTTAGCAATCGACGACAGGACCCCTGCGCTTTAGGATGGCATCCCATGCGCGACAAGATGCATGTCTTGCATTGTACGTCCCTGCTCCTGTGAGCTGAAGCTGGGGCCTTGCCGCGTGCTGTGACTCTCATAAACGGCATCACAATCTACACCCAGACAGTGCCACGTGTGGCGTCAAGCGCCGGGAGTACAGTAGTAAGTTACACGGGCCGTGGCGCCCCAGCTGGAGATGCTCATGATCATGTTTTTGTTCACTGTTCCCGACAGTGATTTAGAGACGCAGTCTACGCATACGCCCACCACGACCCACTCACGCTTCCTAACCTTCGCTGGTTCCGAGGCGTTAGCGCTTACGTGGAATCTGTTGTCCGTCAGATCACCAGCCCTCCTCCGCCTTGAGAGACTCGAAGTCTTTTCTCCGAGCAACACATGTTTTCCGTCCCGAGTATCGTGCGGTTTATGAACGCAACAGAGAACCTCAAGTGTCGGGTTGCCAAGTTCCACTTCTCTTATGAGTAATTTGATGTGGAAGTGTATCCCTGTGAGTACGTCGAGACGTGTGCTCTTCATCTAGGTGTCATCTGCCGGCCCTTCGATCGTCAAGTATCTTTCGTGGCACAAATATTCTCTGCGGTGGAGCATCTCACCCTCGATCAAGAGGGCGACAGACTGTTATACGGAGAGCAAAATGCGGTTGATCACCGCCAGTGGCACAAATTCCTTAGGTCGTTTAGCAACGTGAAGATCCTTCGAGTCAACGATGGGTTCGTCCATGAACTTTCTCGTTGTCTACGATTGGATTATGGAGAGCGCCCTTGGGCTTCTTACCCAAGCTGCAAGAGCTCGCGTACTCTGGGAGTAGCAATGCCGGTGATGTATTCATACCATTTATTGACGCCCGCCGGGACACAGGCCGCTTAATAACCTTGGTCCATCGTAGTTCAAGCCCAAGCCGTTCGGAGTCGCCCTCTGAAGGCCCTACGATCATATCTCCGCGCGCGGTGACGTCGGGAATGGCTCCAATACTTGAACCCGGCCCTCATACAAGAACCAGGACCTTAGCTTTTCGTTGAGGATCTCGCTCGCCGAACCTGCTCTTCAGATATATGGCACTCCCATGGACATAAATATGAGATTCACCTCGTATGCTTCTCATACCCCATTTCCCTCATTCGGCACCCTGACTATACTCCATGATGACTGTGACGTGCCCATACTTCAATATCCTTCCTGTCTCTGTCCATGACAGGACGATATTCTTATCCTGTGCAATTAAGAGTACAATTCTATACCTAAATTAATAGTAGGTATTTGATGTGCGGTATGTGGCTGCTACTAGTTGGTGCTGGAACCCCTGTACAAACAAATAAGCGTGACGGCAACGGCTCACTCCGAACCAGTACTACGCACAGACTACAATTTACGAGGACGGCAGCGATTCAACAAGGCAAAGCAAGGTCTGCGCCATCGATACATACCAGGGCTTCCCCGCCTATTATTAGATCACTTGGCGTGATGGCCACGGAGAGTGGTGCGAGTAGTGTGCACAGAAGGCGGTCGAATCCAGTGGATGCCAAGATTAAAAAAGAAGACGCGACAGCGGACACTCAGCGTACTCAGCGGACATCAACCTGGAAGCCCAGAAAGTGGTGGCATGAAAGGTCCGATCCTGCTGACCACTCAACGTACTCAACACGTGGCAAGGGTGATGAGCTATCATTTTTCGCGACATCTGGTGAGACAGACAGCAGCTCCGATGATCTGATCCCAATTTCTGTCTCTCCTGGGACGTAAAACCTCATGAATGAAGCTTGATCAGGAGTAAGGATGATGTAAACTTATATCCAAACGACGCGATGAGATAAGGCTCGGCGGGTGGTAGAATATGGAAATGGAAATGTATCATGCATGGATGACGGATGACGGAGGAGTAGTTCGGCGCTTTTCGGGGGTGGAATAGTGGTGGAATGGAAAAGAACAGGGCGGGGAAAACGTCACGAAAGTATCATCCGTACCGGCCACTGGCATAGCAGTGAATGCCAACGCTACATGAGGTGACAACCGCTCTCCCGCACACGAAGCATAACTCGGATTCTGTCAGTCGGTCAGCACCACCAAAGCTTGAGTATATGACGGATAACAAGACTCACCGATTCGCGCGGACATGAAGAAATTGTCGGAAACCGGGAATTCGATGAAAGGAGAAGGAAGGGAGAGCCGGATTCACCCACCACACACGCACACACTTTTTGCTCGCCTTCACACACACACCCAGCAAGGCTTTGCCTGCCACACACAGCAGCGCTGAAGCGCGGCCTACCTTACATTCTTGGACAATATTACCAATAGGTGACCACTTCTATGTCTTAGGCACATGCGCGGTATACAAAAGCGGATTCCAAAAAAAAAAAGAGAGAGCCGGATTGCAAAGAAAAGCGGAATGCACGGTACCCTTGCTTGTTACTGTCAATGAGCCGTGGCGCAACTGCGCGGATGTACGCGCAGGTACAGATGACCAGGAAGAGAGCGGACAAGATTCCGTTACTCGCCCGTGCGGGCACGTGACTCGGAATAAGCCGAACAGAGCCGCCACAATCGTCGATTCGTCATTCTCCCCTCTCAATATCTCAATTTCCACCTCTCAACGACTCGAGACGAGTCATTCCCCCAGCGATCAATTATGTACTGTCATCGATTTCCGGTTGTGGGGGCATGACTTTGGCTACATGAATCCAAACCGCCGTACACATCTTTTGGCGAGATTCTCGTGGCTGGAGTAAAGCGCACGTACAAGGTATACCTCTGGCATTTATGCCTTTTCCGGCTCAAGGATACATTATTGTCCATACAAGTTCATAAAATCGGCACCAAGGAGCATTAGTATTGGACGCTTCCACCCAAGATGGAATATTGTATAGGGGAATAGTTTCCCGGTCTGTCGAAATCAACATGCGTGGCAACAGAAATGGAAAGTACGTGGTACGTAACAGCACAAGCTGGTATATACCGGTGGGGTGGTGTCTTCATGGGGTATGTTTACTCGCAGTTGGGTCAACGACGAGCCAACCACTAGGCTATTGAGCGAGCCATGGTTACACGACGGCCCGCATTCCGACGAGCCTCGACGAATGGCGTGAATATGTCACCAGTATAGTAGATCGCAGAGGAGCTCCCTCGGCTCGCGTACCAAACATTTTTGGGTAACACCATCAACCGGACGACAAGGCCATCAGGAAATGACCAAAGAAGTGAGCGCCGCTGTGCTGTCAGCTTAATTGTGCCGCTCTGACCTTCCGTAGAACACACTGGACTAGGCGCGTCGAAAAATTGCGCTGCAAATGACATCAACCAATCAAGGCGCTGCAGCGAAAGTCCACAGGCCTACATGCGGGCCCCATGGGGATATGTCTCCAGAACGACCTTCGGCATCAGAGGACCCTAGCCTGGCACAAGAAGTCCCGAGGATCCCTGATGGGGTCGTAGCTGTCTAAGGCAGAAGCACATTCGCGCATGCGCCGACTTCACAACGACAACCAGCGAAGGTTTGGAAATGTGACGTGTGTCATGATCTAAATATGCAACAGTCGCCTCTCAACATCACGGTTAGGAACAGGGAAGTGAGAGTGATTCTGTGTCTCCATCTGAGGGATGAGTGAATCTCTTGAGGCGAGAGTGGAGAGAAGTTCACGGCATTCCAGGATCTAGAATCCCGTCTCAGTTTTATGGCCGTGATTATGAGCTTCTGCAGATTCGGAACGAGCATGAATAACGGTATGCGCATGCGATTACGTGCCAGCATTTCTGCTCATAGCACGCATGTGCAAACGAGGCAAAGACCCAGGTAGTCAAGTGTGAGGTATCACCATCTGTAACCACCGGCGTTCATGGTCTCCTTTCAGTTTAAGGTGGTCTCATTGGCCTTGTCTTGGTCTACTGAAGAGAAAGAATATGTTGAGAAGTAAATTCTAACTTTGAGAAGTGGATATATGTACTACGTGGTCTGTTCTTTATTGTCGTGATAAGACATAGGAGGAGGAGCAGGGGGCGTACATCCGACGTTGGGGCCCGTCTGGGACGCGACGCACATTGGCTTTCATTAATCGCACGTCAATGCAAGGAGACATCCTTCACATCTTTCAATATACCAGCCGAAAGCCGAACAGCGTGGCCACGACGTCGTAATATTGATTACTTTAATTTGGCACTGCAGCCGTGCCACGCCGTTGACGCGGCGTTATCGCTACTGCTTCTGTATACTCCAAATCCGATGGCCGGCCCATGTGTGAAAGGTACATCCCATGATGTCAGGCCAGGGGTTCCCTACAAAATGAAATTTATTTTCTTTCAACATGCAACAACTAACAACCAATGCAGACATATTCGTTATTAGTACGGCCGCGTACCGCCTGGATGAAGGCAGTACAAAACCTATGACCCGGCCGAGAATATTCGTCGCCAACTCAAAATTTATTGCCATTTCGGAATTTGAAGGTAAGATAGTCTTTTTTTTCGAAGATCGTAGTGCTCGCATGGTCATTGTTCTTCAGCTTTCGCTCATTCTGACCTAGACTCCTTTCATTGACCAACACCCGATGATGACAAGGTTACGCACATTGGCCATGGCTGCTGGGACGATGTCTCGCTTCTTCATATCTCGCTCAAATCTGTCTGCCGCCACAATCATCGCGACAACTTTAGAGTAAAGCGTTGCTATCAGGCCCCGGCACTGCCCCACCCTTCTTGATATACCGAACCGGCATGTTGTCTCTTCCGGTCCTCGTGGTGTACTCGGCGGTGTTCCCAAATCTCTGCTTGCCTTATCTGACCTACTGGTGATCGCCCCAAACTATCCGCGAAGGTGCCGTCCCACATGTTCTATGGTCTTCTTCAGCACGTTTTTGGCTGACATCGCTTCCCTGAGACTTCCCTTCGGAGACGATGATGATCCTCCCCCCCGTATTAGATGCACAGCATTCCCGAATGAGCCCACGCCACCGGCGAAACCAATTGTCACGCTGCCTGCTGGTGAGGAAGTATTATCCCGACAAGAACGACATGGTTTTACGCGAAGACAGGATATTTACGATATTGTCGTCACGAGACACCCGATATTGTACTTCAGGAACTGAGTGATACCTTTCTCTCTGTAACGTCTGGGCTGCCACGTATTAATGCCGGAGGAATCTGGACTGCTACGGGTCAGGCGAGGGTATTTGTCAAATTATTTTATCTGTACTTATTCAGTGATGACGATCTCGCTCACCCCCAGCCCATAGGTGATGGCTGCGACCTCTCGGTTGTGCTGTATACCCAACACCTCTCCTCCCTTTCAATGCACCTCATTGTCAATGAGAGACGCGATGCTCCTGTTCTCCGACCGAAGCAGCACCGAATAGTAAAGCAAACGGGGCACCACGGCTAGCGGATCGGTGTTAGGAGCCCATATCGGGTTTTCGTTGGTTGGGCGTAGGATAAATTGCCACAATCGGTCAGGGTCGTCTTTGTTACGTACTGTATCGACGGACGGACGCCGCAACTGACGGGGAGATGATGGCGATTTGCGAAAAAAACACCCGAGTTGGCAGAGAAAGAGGAAAGGCCGTACACGTATCTGATGGGAACCATGAATGCGATGGAAATTGGCTCGTTAGCGATTTTTGATGTCCCTCCCTCCTTCCTCTTGGCATTTCGCGCGGCGAGGTCCCCACGAGGCCTCAATGTCTAGTTCTCCCGCCTCCGAGAGAGAGAAAGGAAAGGTAAGAAGGGGAATACTCCCCGTCTTCTCTTCTCTCAAGAGACCACGACGGAACCGCATGGGCCACATGGCGAAAGCTTCTGCTTCGTTTATAGGCCCCGTGTATAGAACTGAGCTAAAACCTATATAGCTATGTCGCTCCGAGTGAACGCATGGGATTACCGAGGAGTAAAATGCGTGGGAGTGAGATGGAGTCGCATCATCAAAGTAGGGCTACATATGCTTGTGTATTGTGTTATCCAGATCATTAACCATCTATCCAGGGCCGCATGGAGAGGGGACCGAGGAGAGGATCATTAATCATTAGCTCTTTTTATGGGAGGAGGGAGGGTGCATGCTGTGCCTTGTTTTGCCTTTTGGCTTGCGGCGGTACTGACCGTGGGATGATCTCAAACTGACAGTACCGTATGGGTCTCTGAGCTTCTCCGTCGCATTCGCGACCTCGTGCACCAAGTAGGGTTATACCTTTGGCGCCCTGAATAGGGATTACGAGTTACTGCGCAAGCGCTTGTCAACGGAGGAACAACGAACGCAAAGGGCAGTGGGGCGAGCCTGAAAGTAGACGGAGCTTGGACATGGTGAGACATTTTAACTATAACAGGAAGTTCATCTACAACGACACGTGTCTAAGCGCTGGCTTCGCTACTTCCAATCCTCCCATTTGATCTAGTACAATTGCTTTTTTCATCTCTCATCTCAACTCGAGTCCCCCCCTCTTCCTGTGACAGTCTAGAGGTCCACACGGCCTCCGTATTTCTCGGCGACGGCACAACGGGTGCCATCGCCATTTGGCTTTGTTCTCTCATGATATCCGTCATAGGGGTTCGGGAAGACTGAGTCTCAGTCTCTCGTTCCGAGTCCTTTCGTTGCAATGGGACAACACATAAAATGGAAACGGCGATAGCGATGGTCGGAGAGTGCCATTGTCCGAATTGGGACAGACTCCGGCTTCAGCAAGTGAGACCTCGGTTAGATCGAATCGGGGATCATTGCATCATCACCAGCTACTCGGCGGTGTGAGTGTATGCGCCCCCGAGTCGTTCGCTCGCTACTGAGCTGGCTGCCCATATGCTTCGTTTTCCCTGGCCTATAAATCCCGTAACCCATCCCCGATCTTCCTCCCCTTCCCTTCCCCTCTCCACCACAGGTCGAACCTGAATAGACCCACTAGTTGTGCTCCTTGTAGCAACCTCCAGCTAGTCAGCCATGTCCATCGCCCACTCACTGGCAGATGAAGAAAAGAGGTCCATGGAGTTCGATAAGCATAGCACGGATCATTTTGGTGGCGCCTTGGTCAGTAAATTTTTTTTTATTTCCTCTCCCCTGGGTTGCAAAGTAGAAGCACCTGACACGTTCTGTCGGAAAACACGCAGCATGAGGAGGACATTGCTATCGATGAATACGACGACCCAAACTTTGACCCAACGGCCTTTGCGCTTGAGGATGAATCCCCATATCCAGAAGTCCGTTCTGCGGTTGCCAATACAGACGATCCCTCGATGCCGTCGTCTACCTTCCGTGCTTGGGTCGTCGGTCTCATCTGGGCCATCGTCATTCCCGGCGTGAACCAATTCTTCTTCTTCAGATACCCCTCCATCGCCATCAGTCAGGTTCGTGGATTTTTTATTCCGCAGCATTTGAGCCCCGTTGCTGAATTGAGTCCTTTGAGGAAAGATTGTCCCCCAGGTGTTGTCTTTCCCCATTTGCAAAGCCTGGGCTCGTTATCTGCCAAACGTTTCCCTCTTCGGCATCCCGCTTAATCCTGGGCCGTTTACCATTAAGGAGCATGTCATTATCACCATCATGGCTGGGGTTGGAGCTGGATCTGCATACGCCGTGAGTGTCACCCCAACTTGACAAATCATGTCAGCGCCATGCTCTGTTCAAAGTTCTTACAACATCCTTTAGACCGATATAATCGCCGTTCAGAAAGTATTTTACAATCAGCATGCTCCCTTTGGCTGTGAGCTTTTGGTCAACCTTTTGTTTATTAATAGGTTTTAATGAACCGTAAAAACAGATCAGTGGATGCTGGTCATGTCGACGCAGTTGATTGGCTTTTCGATCGGCGGTATTTGCAAGCGCTTCCTCGTCGCACCGCCATCTATGATTTGGCCTGCGAACCTCGTGACGGCCGCGCTTTTTAATACGCTGCACGCCCAGGAGACCTCGGGCACGCAGGCCCGCGGTGGCATCTCCCGCGAGCGCTTCTTCTTCTTCGTTTTCGTTGCCTACTTCTTTTACAGTCAGTTCTTTTCCCCTTGGAGACTGACCCGTCGGCCGCGGCCCTAACTTGCTCTTATTGTTCCTAGACTTCTTGCCGTCGTATCTCTTCACTGCTCTCTCGAGCTTTTCGTGGGTTTGCTGGTTTGCTCCAAACAATGCCAAAGTCAACCAGCTCTTTGGGGTTACCCATGGTCTTGCTATGGGTGTTCTCACCTTCGACTGGGGCCAAATCTCTTACAACGGCTCCCCTCTCC
Source organism: Russula olivacea (assembly GCA_963926505.1). Lineage (NCBI taxonomy): Eukaryota > Fungi > Basidiomycota > Agaricomycetes > Russulales > Russulaceae > Russula > Russula olivacea. The sequence continues at coordinate 3,848,347 of OZ004880.1, read as the reverse complement.
CCGTCCCTTGGTGGGCCGCGGCCAATGTTGGCATCACCGTCGCATTTTTCTACTGGTTCCTCGTTCCCATTCTCTATGTGAGACCACCTTGTTTTACTCCTTTCCTGTTTCTTGTTTATCTGATCATCCTTCAGTATACCAACGTTTGGTACAGCGCTTACCTTCCCATGGTGTCCTCACACTCCTTTGATAACACGGGGAAACAATACAACGTCTCAAATATCATCAACGACGACTCCTCATTCAACCTCGAGGCTTATAATGCCTATAGCCCCCTCTTCCTTTCCGCATCGTTCGCCATTTCCTACGGGCTCTCGTTCGCATCCATCACCGCAACCCTCACCCACACATACCTTTACTACCGCAAACAGATTTGGACTCAGGCCCGCCGTTCACTTTCCGAACAACCTGATATTCATGCCCGTCTCATGTCCGTGTACAAAGAGGTCCCGGACTGGTGGTACTTGACGATATTCAGTTCGTTCCATATATTTCTGACGTCGTAAAAAGCGACCTGATAGTTTCTCAGTGATTATGTTCGTGTTCGGTATCGTTGCTATCGAGGTGTGGGATACGGATTTCCCTGTATGGGGATTTGTCCTCGCCCTCTTGATCTGTATGTTTTGCCTCGCCTTCGTTCTGTGCTTTTTTCCCGAGTTTAACATTCACTGTGTATTATAGCGTTCGTGTATACCGTCCCTATTGGTGTGATCCAAGCCATCACGAACCAGCAAGTTGGGCTCAATGTCATCACGGAGCTGATCATCGGATATGCCCTTCCTGGTCGTCCGATTGCGATGATGATGTTCAAGACATGGGGTTATATTACCATGACGCAGGCGCTACAATTTACGGGCGATTTCAAGCTGGCCCACTACATGAAGATCGCCCATCGCCCGATGTTCTTCTGTCAGGTCGTCGCTACCATCGTTGCTGGCACAGTGCAGCTCGGCGTGCAAGCGTGGATGTTCTCCAATATTGAGGGCCTATGTTCCGCGGATCAAAAAGACGGCTTCATTTGCCCATCGACCACTGTGTTCGGTACCGCATCAATTATTGTAAGTTTTGTCGTGTTGTTACATACTTTTGATTTCCGTTGCTCAATGCCCGTTGTCCGTGTTGTAGTGGGGTGTCATTGGACCACAGCGTCTGTTCTCGCCCGGTCAGCTCTACTACGGCCTCGTCTTCTTCTTCCTGGCCGGCGCTCTTGCACCATTCTTACAGTGGATATTACACAAGAAGTTCAGGTTCAGTTTCCTCAAATATCTAAACTTCCCCCTCATCTTCACCAGCGCGGGCAACATGCCTCCTGCAACCCCTCTTAACTACGTGCCCTGGGTGTTCATCTGCTTTCTCTTTAATTATGTCATCCGTCGGCGCCACTTTGGCTGGTGGTCCAAGTATAACTGTGAGTTGTTTCATGATGAAGCTATCAGATGGACTTTTTTCTGACGTCCGATGGACCTGGATTACTTAAGATGTATTATCCGCTGGATTGGATGCAGGTTATGCAGTCGGACTTCTCCTTATTTTCTTTACCCTGCAATACGCGAAGAATGGCGCGATTGGCCAGAACAGCATTCAGAAATGGTGGGGTAATACTGTTTACACGAAGACGGCCGACTTTAAGGGAGTGCCCCTTAAGAGCCTTCCGGACAGCGGAAAGTTCGGTCCGTCAAGCTGGTAAATAACAGGTTCACTGTTGTGCAGAGCATAGCAGAGCTACAGTATGTATCGCCCTTCATCCCACGCGTGGGTTTGATTGTTACTTACAAGGGATTTATCATTTATGGTGGGTATCTGTACTTTATATAATTTGGACAGTTCACCTCACTTGTCGTTTTACCACACTCCTTTTCTTATCACGTCGCCTCACTATCCATCAGTGTCTATTAACCTAGCTAGAATGAGTGTACCTATATACAGTACCCTCCATGTGCGTGTGGCGTAGCAGTGAGACAGGGTGGCGTTAGATGCGCCACTGCCACGCCCCCTTGACAGGTAACCGTGTACTACTGTCATCCCCTTTCGTTGTGTGCCAAGGATCATAAATTTATGTCATATTATCTATATAAGATAATTGATGATGGAAACGGAAACGGGGCATGTCACTTTTACACACTTATGGGCAGGGTTGGCGACGACAGTTTCTACGGCACTGGCATCAAATCATACACGAATCGAAGGCATTCTTAGCAGTACTACGGTAGTGCCCCGTCAACATAGCAAATAATACGAACGCTGGCATCAAATTTTTGTCTCGAGAGAACCAAAATCACTCACGTCGACGCATGGCCGCCGCCCGGATCATCTCACATTCGTAAGTTAGCTATACTAATCATACTGGCTAACAATTTTTTGGGGGCCTACTCGAGCCGCGGGGCCATGGGGTAATACCAGCAAGTTGGTGAGGGAACGCCGCAGCCTGAGATTTTTCCTCGCCTCGATAATAACTGCGCGTTATCTACGAGTTGAACATGGCGGGTTGGGGGGTAGGGGTAGTAAAAAAAACAGCCCCATCAGAAATTTGACCCTGTCTGGACGCTCTAGATCTCTCTCACGTTGCGGGTCAATTGCGTTGCGTTGACCCTTGAAGCTTGAACGCTTGACTCGGAACTCCTTGAACTCCGGGGGACGATCCGGCGTGTTTGCTCAGTGATGTTCCGACAGAGCACTAGTACAGTACTGCCAGTGACTGAGCTCTCCCGAACGAACCGAAGCCAATTCATGATGCTCTGAGTCGACTCGGAGGGAACGTTTCCGCCCAAAGTCCAAAGTCTGGTGTGCTCTCTCGAGTCCGAGTCGAGTCTGGACTGCCAATTGAACTGCGACGGATCCAGCGCGTGCTTGCAATGCGGCGTCGTCAAGCATCGGGCGCTGGGCGCTGGGCGCTGAGACCCGGACTCATCCCTCTTATCGCCATCCAATGGCACGCATTTCTATAGCTAGCAGTGGCTGTGCTGCGCTGCGGCATATCCGCGTCGAGTTTTTCTTTCTCTTTTTTTTCTCCTGAAACGTACAGAACAACCTGCCTGCTTGCTGTATCATAAGGTATACTGTAAGGGGCATCAATATGGGTGTCTCCGAGTCGTAGAAGTAAACAAACCAAAAAAAAGATTGTTGTGTTGCTGCAGTGTCCTTTCGTCCCTTTTTTTTGGAGAACTACAGTAGTCGGTACTGGTGCCATTATCTTGTGAAACTTGCGCGCCGTGGGTGTGGGCCACATTTGTTTCTTCAACATTAAGTCGGTTGCGCTTTGGGTGTTGATGTCGGATGAGAATGGCTCCAACCCCTGGCAACCCGATCCCGCGGCACCAACACTAGCACTAGCACCGCAGCACCGATCGATGGTGCCAGTGGTGGCGGCGGGTAAGTCGGGACTGACAATCACGTGAGCTAGCTTGCGCCCCCGCGGCGGGCCGTACGTAACCGTGACCTCGCTCGAGGGAACTTACCCGAATCTGAACCTACGACCAATCAAACGCTGGTTATCGTTCGCCAGCAAGAAGTTTCAAAAAATTCAAATGATTGCCGATCAGTACGGCACGGCAAAGTATTGCACCAGTAACTTACTAGATGAGATCACTGGCAGACTCATCACACGACACATCCGAGTCAGAGTGCCTGGCCCGGAGTGGGTTTTGTGCTCCTTTCTGTAGTGCCTAGAGCAGTTTATAAGTCAACTTGCCCATTGCCAGTGCAGCGACTGCACCCGCCGACAAATGATGATGAATCAACTTTGAGATTCGAAGATGTGGCCGGAACCCGATTATGATCATGAGTATGATCGATCATATCATCAGATAGTGCCCTGCCAAACGTAAGTTATACGGTAGCCGTGACATTCAATACAAGTTGTTATCATGGCATCATGATCTCAACACTGTGCGCCTTCATCGAAGTTTGATACCTCCATTTTCACTGGTGTGGGGATTTACCACAGTACCTTGACTTCCTTTTCACTTTTCACTTTTCACTTTTCACTTTTCACTTTTACCCTTTATTGCGAAAATGATAAATTGACTCATTTGACTGTCATTTTACCTGGCTGGGAAACGGAAACAGAGTTCTATGAATATGTTCCGATTCTCAGGCTATTCCCGGCGAAGAATCACAGTAGTCAGTCCTGCCCGTATTAGGAGCTTCCAGGCCTGCTTGGCGGTGGAAACTATGGATTCCCACACAAACGTATCTACTATATCAACCATCACCGACCCGTTGACGATGACGACCCTATTTACGAATCACTAACTGTTTCTCGAGCATCCAATAAAAATAGGAAACTTGGTATTGTGTGTACTCTAAGAAAGGTATGTCACCAGACCTGGGTATCAAAAAAACGCAACAAAGAGAAAAAAAAGTAAAAAGTAGTGGTGTATTTACGTGTGTGGTTTGTGAAATTGAGCCGAGCATGTGGGAGTGCCAGGCCTGTCACCGTCGTAATTCAAAGGTCGTTACTCTGTCGTGATCCGATCCATACGTGCAATTGCAAATCGTCGCTGAGGGGGCCGTCGATCTTTCCGCACGCGTATGGATCTTCTTTTTCAGCGCTTCACGCAGGCACTACCTGCACCTGAACCGCAAACTCCCCCCTCTTATCTTACGAATCGAACCACCCAGCACGCGCTATCTCCTCTCCCAAACCGTCCCAAGTTCGTCGGCGCGCCTTGCGTCCAGCCAGTTCCGTAGCGAACCTATGCAGTTCAAATTGGTTAGCCAAAAAACTTTTGAACCCACTCGACTATCAAGGAAGGGAGGGGGGACCCAGCGGCAGCATCTAGTAAAGACGACTTACCTCAAACATTCATCCAACTTCCATCGCCCACCTTCGCTTCGCGATGCCTCCGCCGCGCCAGAGCCAGACTGACCAGGCGCGTATGGCGCACCGGGGAGTAGCCTTTTACTGAGGGCGTATATCATCCCAGCGATAAACGCATCCTGTGCCCCAATATCCTCCGCGCGCAGAGTCTGCGTCTGAGTATTTTGTTGTTGCGGCTGCGGTTGTTGCGCCTGTGTTTGCGGTGGCTGCTGCGGACCCGGATGCCCAGACTGTTGTCCTCGCGCTTGCGCCGACGTTGAACTCGGACCATGCGCCGCCCGTGATCCATCATTACTCGAATCCCCCGCAATCTCAGTGCCATCCGAATCATCGCCCGAGTCGTCCGCGTGCGGTTCAGCCTCGGCACTCACAGCCGCAGAATGGGAATGGGAAAGGTCAGAGCGACCGGATAGTTGTCTGAGCTGAGACGCTGAATAGGCGCTGCTGCCATGACTACTGTCGTGTCCTGCGGCCCAGAATCCACTCCCGCTGCGCACGCTTTGTGCTTCTACTATACCGTTGTGTGCGCGGAGGCGTAATGCCGATGGGGTAGCGGGGGTAATCGAGGAGGTGGACCTGTCGGCTACGGGAGTGGGCGGTGCAGACCACCCAGAGGACTGGAAGTACTCCCGCGTTGGGACGGAGAGCGCTGCGGCGCCATCTGCGCCCCAGTAGGCGACGAGCAGGGCATGGGGTGGTGCGAGACGCGTGAGCGCAAGCAAGAAGGCACGGGGTGCACTGGCATATGCGGGGGATTGTGCTTGGGCGTAGTGTCGGTTGAGGAAGACTACGTCGGCGTGGGGAATTAGCTGCTCGAGGACCATATCATCAGGAGGGGGCTATGCAAAATAAAAAAAATAAAAAGTGCGCACTGCCTCAATTCCTTGCTTTGCACGACGACCGACGTCTACACTGAATACACAGTGCGAACGCCAGCGACGCTCGCGCGCAAGACCATCTAGTCCTTGAAGATTGTTTAACGTTGTCTTGACGGAACGCCCTTCAAAATGGATCCAATCGAATGGTGCGCTAATTATTGGCGATGGTGGGGGTGAGGAAAGGGGTGGAGACGCCAGGGGTGATTCTGGAGAGGGATAGTGCTCAGGGGCGAGCAAGGGTCCCAGAAGGGAGACAAACTCCTCGTGAGGAATGTCTGGAAGCGGATTATGGTTGATAACTGACTGGCTATTCGAGTCGCCTGAAGAACAGAGATGAGTTTCGATCAAGGCGCCAGCGCATCAGAATTTCGCCGTCTCTGCGACGTATAGATGTCCAGTAGAATGCTAGGAAGGGAGACACTTACCAGCATGGAGAACCCAAGCAGCCGGAACACTGGCACCTTCCCAGACTTTGCAATACCGCGTGCTAACGCCTTCAGCCTCAAGCTCACGCGCAAGTGCGCGGGCCTCCTGTGCGCCGCCCAGACTCGCAACCAGCCAGCACTTATCTATGTGCAACTGAGAGAGGACGGAGAGGACGGCAGGTGCGCTGCCTCCGCGACTACGCGCATATTCGTGAGCGCGTACGGTCTGTGTGGGGCCTGGGTGTGTTGGGAGGGAGAGTGTGTGGGTGAGGAAGAGAGTTCCTGCGGCGACGACGCGTAGAGAACGCGTGGAGGGCGAGTGTGTCGGTGTCGGGGAAGGACGGAGGCGAGACATGAGCAACGCAAAGCATCCTCCACTCGGACTCAATGGACTCAACGGCGACGGCAACTCGGCCTCCGGCGACGAGCACCACTCATCTTCCTCGGCAATCGGCGCCAATTTTAGCATCTGCGGGCCGATCGTGTGCCGGTGCTTCCCCGCAGCCTTGAGGTCGACTTTCGACTTTTGAGTCTCTGTCCAATGTAAGGGCCGTTTACTCAGGCTCTTATTGCAGTGGAGATTCTGTGAAGGGGACTGTGGGTCCTGAGCTAGCCTTTTTTACATATTCAGCGACGGTTACGACCAGCATGATTGTGGGAAAAAGCAGGTCAGAATCCATCGAGGTTGATAGCAACGGTAGCGCACGAGCGCGGAACAGAGCTACGACGATAGTTTCAGTCCATGATGTTATCACTGATGGGACGGAACTGTTTTCAACGGGTTCTTTATAGATATTTGAAGGATCAGTGTACATGACCGCGGAACCCGACGTAAGTTCACCCGACGTAAGTTCACGTGTTCTACGTGGTCACTGTCACGCGGGCCGTGTGGTAATCCTAGGCGTAGTTAAGGCCATAATGGGAGAAGCCCAGGTACGATAAAGGAGGTTAGAAATACGAGGTGCAGTACGTGACTTGATGGTGTGCATGTGGCCGTGGGTATTGGCAATTGTCTGTTCGCAGCATAGTTGCCAGGCCTAGCCACTGGCACTCGAGTACTCGCATTTCACTGGCACTCACAGTACTCACAGCTAACGCGTCTTTACCCGAATGAGCCTTGTTCAATGACTGACTTGGACCCGTAACGACTGAGCTTGGGTTCTGACGGGCGTCGATAAATGGGATGAATGCGATGCCAGCATCACCGCTCGCAAGCGAAAATATGTGAGCTTCTTCAGCTCGGATAATACTGGCTGCTTTTGGGTGATATTCCGTCACGTAACTGCAGAAAGCGAGAGACCCGGACTTCCGGTCTTCGCATTTGCTGAGAAACCAAATAGGTTCGTGCCACAGTTTAACGTTTCATGGTGCTTCGTTCATTGTGCCACGCTGTGTCTTAGCTAGTACAGTAATTGACCATTTATTAATAATTCACTATAAGTCACCTCCCCTTCTGCCTGCTGCGGGCCTGGAAATTCAAAAATTAATGCCAGGCTGAGCCAACCTAGTCCGAGTCGCTCTTCACTGACGCCGCACTCGCTAGTAGCTACTGAGTTCCATGAACTTCCATCCCTACCGTCTCGGCTCTCAGCTACTGTAACTTATTAGCCCCTTGGCCTCGTAAAACTTCAAGCTTCAAGTTTCAATTCTTCGTTATCGCCAGTTTTGCGCACTTATCTGTCGGGTCTGACCGGACAGTTCACACGAGGAAGTGCTCGTGTTCTCAACATTCTCAACAAACGTCCATCATCCTCTCTACCTGAATACGAACAAACCTCCCCACTCCTGCCGCCCTTATGTCTAACTCTCGCCCCATCACCACCGCATCCTCGTCATCCAATTTCCAACTGATCTTCAACAATGCCTTGAAAGCGTACGAAAAACGCACGAAGAGGGATCTACTTGCCCATCCCCTCGCTGCCGAGCTCCAAGACTGCAACTCTCCCACCAAAATTCTCGCCGTCCTTCACCAGCAGGTACAGGGATTTGACCAGTCTCTGAGCAGCGATGATAGATGGACCAAGTGGCTCGATCCCACGGTGAACGTCTTTTATATGTTATCTGAGACCCTTGGAGAGGGTATCAGCCTGGTAAGCCTCAATACATTAGCTTATATGAGATCTGCAGTCTCATGTTTACTCGACAGGTATTCTCACCTGGAAAGGTGATATTTGCCGGAGTTGCGGTTCTCCTTTCAGTACGGATCCTTCTTGATAATATGCACGGGTCATCTTTAACACTAGTTGTGCATCTCTCAGGCAGCAAAGGATGTTCAGAAAAGCCACGAAACACTCATTGAGATCTTTGGAAGCATTGAAAGTTTTTTCCGACCCCTGGAGATCTGTGCCGCCAACCATGGAAATGATAGATACGATTATTCAGATAATGGTCGAGGTTCTCACCATTCTTGGGATTGCAACCAAGGAGATGAAGCAAGGCCGAATCAGTGAGTAATTTAGTATGAGTGTGTCTCCTGTGACTGAACGATGTTCAGAAAAGTATGGGAAGAGGCTGATCGGCAAGACTGATTTGGAGGATGCGCTGAAGAAGTTAGACAAACTGACACAAGAGGAAGCTCGGATGATGATTGCGGAAAATCTGAAGGCAACGCATGCTGTAGATGATAGAGTGGCCAACGTCAACGAGAGGGTCGCTGAGGTAATTCGTGGTGTGTAAATCATCTTCAGACAATCCCGGTGTGTTTAACCCAGAGCTCCTCAGACGGAAGGGAAACAAAGGAAGTCATGAAACAAGTCGAACGTTCGTCATCTTTAACCGCATCGATATTGACTATGGAGCCTTATGCATTATTTCAGAAAATCAATTGCAGGAGAGCATCCGCCAATTGCGGGAGAACATCCACAAATGGCTCTCCCCACCGGACCCGTCAACTAACCATAACATGGCGTGTGGTACTTATCACAAGAAAACTGCAACGTGGTTCTTCGAAGGAAACATTTACCAGGAATGGAAATCCAAAGGTTCCCTCCTTTGGATTTATGGAAAGCGTGAGCCCTGTCCCAAATTTCTATCCGATACTCCCCAATAACGTAATGTTGTAGCCGGCTCGGGAAAGAGTATTCTTTGGTTCGTCCATCTTTAGCTCCCTCCATCCGTCATCGATTATTTATGTCGCTCATCAGTTCCTCGGTCATCGAAGATATTAAAGCCCTATGCGAGGCCGGTCAAGCATCGATGGCATATTTCTACTTCGACTTCCGGAACGCCAACAAACAATCCTTGCGCGACCTACTCCCTTCCCTTCTCACACAGCTTTCTGCTCATTCGAGCCCCCGCTGCTACATTCTATCCCAGCTTTATTCGGTTCACGACAACGGAAAGAATCAGCCTAGTGACAGTGCTTTAGCGAAATGCCTGGAAGATATGCTCTCGCTCCCTGATCAGCTTCCCATCTACCTAATCATTCACGCACTTGATGAGTCTCCGATAAAGTCTGGGATTCCATCAGCTCGCGAGAGGGTGCTTCAGCTTCTGAAAGAACTTGTCGACCTTGGCCTTCCAAAACTTCATATTTGTGTCACGAGCCGTCCCGAAATCGATATACGAAATGCCATTGAACGTCTGACCTCTCTCCGGGTGTCGCTTCACGATCAAACTGGACAAAAGGAACATATTGCAGACTATGTTAGGTCGATCGTTTACTCGAATTCGGATACAAACATGAAGAGATGGAAGAAGGAAGACAAAGAAATTGTGGTCAAGACGCTCACTGAACGAGCAGATGGAATGTATGTGAATCACTTTATGTTTGTGATACATTTTCAAACTGTCAAATAGGTTCAGGTGGATATTCTGTCAGCTGGAAGTCCTGAGGGACTGTCTTCCATCGAGCGTCCGACGATTTCTCGAGGAGTTACCAGAATCACTGGATGAGACGTACTCGCGTGTGCTTCGTGAGATCAAGAAGCCGAATCGAGATCACGCTCGACGTCTACTGCAATGCCTTGTTGTGGCAATCCGGCCACTCCGCGTCGATGAGCTTGCAGAAGTCCTCGCCATCGACTTCAATGATGCGGAGGGCATCCCAAAGTTGAACCCAAGTTGGCGGTGGGAGGAACAAGAACGAGCGCTTTTGACGTCATGCTCCAGTTTAATCGCCATTGTCGACACAGGTGATTCCCGAGTGGTGCAGTTCTCACATTTCTCGGTCAAAGAATATTTGACCTCGGAACGGCTCGCTATTTCAAGTCAAGATATCATATCCCTTTGGAGACTGCGCATACGATCCTGGCTCAGGCTTGCGTGAGCGTTTTGCTACAGTTGGACGATCGTGATGAACAGTATGACGTCGAGAATAACGCCCCTCTGGCTTTATATGCTGCTGAATACTGGGTCCGTCATGCCCAGTTCGAGGATGTCGTGTCACGCATCAAAGGGACGGAAGATCTTTTTGACCTGGACAAGCCATATTTTGCGGCTTGGCGCCAGTTGCACGACATAGATATCAAACCACCCCACGGATCAGTCTTTGATCAATTCACATACGGTTTAAAAACCGGTGCAAACATACCCCTATACTATGCCGCACTCTGTGGATTCGCGAATCTGGTGGAACAGTTGATAGCCAAGCATCCGCAGCATGTGAATGCTATTGATGGTCTTTATAGGACACCAGCTCTGGCGGCATTAGCAGGGAGACACTTCCAACTGGCCCAGGTACTTCATCGCACTAAATCATCCATGGAGCCGCCGGGCATTTTCGGGAGCACTCCGCTCCATTCTTCAGCCTTTCACGGGGATATCGAAATGGTTCAGGTATTACTCGAGTATGGGGTGGACGTCAATACCCAGAATAGCCATCGCCAAACGCCACTAGTCTATGCATTAATCGGTGGTCATCACAACGAACCCAAAGTCGTTCGATTGTTGATTGAACACGGCGGAGATCCAAATACAGGGTGCGTGAGGGCAACACGCCACTGCATCTTGCATCGAAAGGCGGAAGGATTGGGATAGTACGCTTACTAATCGAGCTTGGAGCAAATGTAGAGGCGAAGGATGAGGAGGGCAGGACTCCATTGGACGTTGTGTCGCCATTGAACGTTGCTGCGTCGTCAAATGATGTGTCAGGTGAAAAACGCGAAGAGATTATTAAATTACTGTTAGAGCACCGTGCTAAGTGAGGTTACACACTGCATGCAAATCAAAGTATTTAGTGTGAAAAAACTCGAAAAAAAACTCGAAAAATAGTTTAACTTTTTTTTAGAGTTTTTATGTAAGAAAAACTTTGAAGAAAAACTTAAAGTTTTTCCCGGGCAAGTCCCGGCCCGGTAAACTGTGAGAAGAAAATGCTTTTTTTGTTTCAAAAGTTTTTGCAGAAAAAGTATTTTCTTCCCACAGTTCACCGGCCCGGAATTTACCCAGGAAAAACTTTAAGTTTTTCTTCAAAGTTTTTCTTACATAAAAACTCTAAAAAAAAGTTAAACTATTTTTCGAGTTTTTTTTCAAGTTTTTTCACACTAAATACTTTGATTTGCATGCAGTGACACTGTACCATGTAGTACAAGTAGTAGGCTCTGTTTTAATGCACTACCGGTATAATAAGAATCTACTATTTCGTCCTGCCGTAGCTGCGATGATGCCGCTGTAAAGTCCGATGACCATGACTTTCAGTTGGTAGCCGGAAATTTTCTGAGATTCCGCCCGAATAATCGAGACATGTCGGAATCTGAATCTGAGTGCCAAACCTTCGCGAACCCGTTTACCACGACTAACCTACCTGTAAAGGACTCAAAAGTTCTGTGTTGGTAGGTCTGCGTTACTTGCCGGCCGGGTCTTGCCCACATGCTAAGTTAGTCACCAATGATACTGTCAGTGCAACAACTACCAATACATTTATTTCAGTTCCACAACATGCTATAAAGTACTGCAGAAGATGCCAAGTGTGACTTCAACAACTCACCCAGTCACCCGTCCTTTCAACATGGTGAACGAGCAACGCAGAACTATGTAAACCCATCGCGAGGAGCCGGAGGTCACATTGCCCCATATATTGACAACACTGGCAAGTGTTGATTCCACGGACACAGATGTGATTACTGTAAACGAGCGGGCAACAAGACATATTTGGAACCCAGATTCAGATTCCAACATGTCTCAATTCGGGTGCGGTCTACTGTATCGTTTTGCAGTTAGCTGGAAAGGACTTCAGCAGCGTGTCGTGTCGTGTCTTTTCGCTGACACATCGGGCCGCCGGCAACAACAGTAAGTTGCGTACGCAGCTCCTCTCTGAGACATCCCGCCGGCAACAATAGACGGGCACGCATTGGGTTTGCCAACTCGGGCCCATGACGTCATTATGCAGTAAGTTATATGTCAGCGGACTGTCAGCGATGATCCATGATCTTTGCAGTTTCCAGCCAGCGAGTACCACTGAGGCTTCGACCCAAACAAGGGAGAATCGCTTAAGTCTCTATAAACCCCCAAGAGAACTCGGTCTACCATTTTATCTTGACATTCCCATTGACGCTATCAATTCCTTGTGGCAATGTCCAGGTTGTGTGACACTGGTGGGAGAATTTACAACTTCGTCTTCCTGAGCAGTATGCTACCACTTGTACCTACAGCCTATGCATTCGTGCACAATGCGTTGATCACGCCACCGACGAGTCTTATCTCGTGCGGATGAGCGTGGCATGCGATCTTGCCACAGACCTTGGTCTCAGTTGGTGACGACACCATCATCAGTAACGTGCATCTTGAAAACGGTTCAACAACTGGTTGGCCGAGCATAATAAATTTCATATCAAGTTGGCGGTGGCAGCTACATGGCCTTGACATCTACCTGTAGACAGCGATTATTGACGCTTATATAAAGAGGACCAGAGCTTGAGAGCGGGGAGACATTAGATGTTAAGAACGATCTCGAAGGATGGAGTCGGAACTCAAAGTCGCAACTTCAGTGGGCGTCGCTTTCTGGCCACTACCGGCACCGTCACGGCGGTATTACTGTCACAGGGACCTGGCCTTGCTCAAAATTTTCAAGCGACCATTAGCTAAGATGATGGCTACCCGGCTACCGCGACTCGGAGAGGTCGAATTGATCGCTTTTGGGTGCGTTGTCATACAGCAATCGTGACAACATCAACAGTCTCGCTCTTCCCAATCTTTCTCTCTGATTCACTTCGCCATCACATCTCCCACAAACCATCAGGTCCATCACCTTCTCGTACATTGCCCTCGCTTTCCCCGCATCAGTCATAGGGTCTAGGTAGGATTCTTTTAAATCCAATGTCTCCGTTTAATACCTACATTGTCCACGCAAATGGGCATGCCTACATGAACCGTCATGACGGATCATGACAGCCGGTCTGATCACGAGGTCATCAGTGTCCCAAAACCGCATAAATTGGAATACGTCAGACAGGCTAACAGTATCCGTAAATGTACAATTCAACTCTTCAGACAACTCGAAACCTTAGATTGCTGATACAAAACGCAATCTTGCACAATCTGACTTCTTGAGACTCTACACGGGCCAAGCCGTGCTAAAAATGATATCGTTAGCTGGTAAAGTTCAGATTCTAGAACAGAAGGCCTTACAGCTTCCCTTGGACTGGGGTACCGCTGCCACCACTAACAGTGTATGAGCCAGTTGCGTCGATGGTTATATTAGCTTGACCATTGCTGCCGTTGTAGAACCAGTTGCCCGCCCCATTGGTTGCGCCGCTGAATTTCACTGACCAGTCCCCACCAGGTACTAAATGCAACAAGTTTAGGTTTAGCCAATAAGTAATGCCTACAGGGCAAATTTCAGCGTACCCGTATTGCCATTATCTGTGAGCGTCACGTAGCCCAGGCCGGGGAAAGCGAGGACGTAGTTACCGCCCAGGGCACCGGTTGGGTTGACGATTTCAGATTTCGGCTTGATCAGGAGAGTAGTTCTCGCCACGTCGGCGTTGATGGAGGTGATGTACCAGACCATGAGTGCAGATGTTTAATACACGATAGGTTTAATGTGTAATGTGTTGGGGATGATGTTAGACCTTTGGAAGGAAAACCCTGGTTTATATAGACATTTGGACCGGCCAAAAGAGGGCACCGCGTGACGAGCAACTGCTCTTAGTGATGTGCCGGGCCAGGTCTAAGGCCCAAGTCCAGCCCGGCCTAGTCACTGGGCTTGACATGGACTTGGGCTGGGCTTGCAGGATGGGAAAGCCAAGAGCTTGGGCCTGAGCTCAGCTGATCATAATGACATGTCAGTCCTCGAGTAGAGCCTGGGCTTGATAATCAAAAAGGCCGTCATCAGGAGATGACATGTCAGTTACACTCAGACCCCGATGCACCTGCTCAAGGTCTCAATTTCTACTGGAATTGGGAAATAAAGCAGTTAGAGGAGATGTTGGTCGCCGAGCTAATGAGTGAGGGTTTAGGAGATGTAGATGAAGCCCAGTAGATGAATGATCATACCAGATTGTATGTTCGTCGTATTCATTTGCGACCATTTCCTTTTGACTCTTGGCCAGGCCACGATTCTCACGAACGACTCGAATTATTTCACCTCCTTCATACGTACAACTGACCGACACTGTCAGACCTAGGCCATGCCGACACTGTGTCAGTAGAGCCTGGGCTTTAATAATCAAATAGGCCGTAACTGGAAGATGACAGGTTAGTACTTCGGGTGGGCTTACAGGATGGGAAAGCGCGGCAAAGCTTCGGCCTGAGCTCATTGGGAGCTGATCGTAATGACATGTCAGTTACAACTCAGACCCGGCGGTACACCGGCTAAAGGTCTCAATTTCTGCTGAAAATGGGGTGTATAGCACTTAGAGGTGAAGATATTGGTCGCCGAGCTAATGACTGAGGGCTTAGAATATGTAGACGAAGCCCAGTAGCTGAACGAAATGAAAAGATAAAATGTTCGATAAAATGTTCGTATTTGCGACCATTTCCTTTTTTGTACGGACCCGGGCAACGTTCGTGACTATTTGTCTACCTCCGCCTTGACACGTGCACGGGCTTTTAAGATTGGTTGCCCAGGTTCCACGGACATGTCAGCTAAGCTCCGGAGTCATTTGGGCTTTCCCAAGCCCTGCCAAGCTCGGCCCAAGCTTTGGGTTTTCCCATCCTGCAAGCCCAGCCCAAGTACTAACGCGTCATCTTCTTGACGATGGCCTACTAGTATATGGTTATCAAAGCCAAGGCTGTAGCCTGCTGATACAGCGGTAGTGTTGGCATGGCCCCTAGGTCTGGCGGTGGTGTCATGTCAGTCAGACATCAGGAAGATCACATGTTAGATTATGTGGCGTGTTTGAATTGTACCCGCACGATCGGGTGCTGTTCTTCTGGGGTAATACAAAAGCCGTGTGAGCGCAATGCTGAAGATGAAATTTCGGCTTGTATCAAGAATCAAGATATGGGCAAGTGGCGTTTCAGACCCTCAAAATGCTTGACAGTTTTGGGGCTCGGTCACCAATACCTTCAATGAGTTGTATCAGCGGGTGCCTAAGATTTATGCGGTAATGACAGTATCAAATACGAGTCTTACGAGACGACAAGCCGACCATTGAGTAAAATCAAGGGTCCGATTAGTAAGATAGTGCAAGGAAACATCGGCGACGCAACGACTCCGAAGAAAAAAAGTGAAATGAAATGAAAAGACGACGGCGTACTGTATCGTGTTGAGCGTTCAAAGTCACCGTGAGCCGACGCGATCAGAAATTGTTCAAGCGCATACTGTACGTAAGTTGATTACACCGGCCCGGGGGAGATTGAAACCACTGGCAGTTACCAAGCTTTGCGAGATCAAGATCACCACCAATCCGAACAAACACAGCATGCGACGGTGTCGGCTCATCAAGAACAAACTGATGCCAACCGGGAGGCGAAACTTGCGCATTAGGTGGCGCAGTGACCGTGCGGACCGTACCCTCGCACGAAAACGCCGGGAAGATGGTGCGTGCTTGACACCGCCGCAACGAGCGAAACATGCATCGTCTGGCCCTGGAACAAATGCACGTTGATCTGGAACTTGAACTGCCCGCCGTACGCCCAGTCCGTGTTCGGCACCGTCACGGCGGCGGCGGCCACTCACTCACGGTGGGTTGTGTCAATCCCTGGTTAAGGTATGGCGGGATGTACACCTCGATGCGTAGTTCCTCGGAAAGTCCGCGCGTTTGAGGGTCTGAACCTGAGATGAGCACGCGGCCATCGGGGAGAAGCGTTGCATCAGAGTGATACATCCGTGGGATTGTCGACGGGCGGGTGTGGATATACAGTATTCCTCCTTGCCCTGTGTGGGAAAACCGCCCATGGTGGTGGTTACGGTTCAAGGAGCCCCGTCCCCTCCCTATCATCCCGGCTCTACTGTAACTTATTAGCCCCTGGGCCTCGTAATGACTTCAAGTTTCAATTCTTTGTTATCTCCAGTTTTGCGCGCTTATCTGTCGGGTCTGGCCGGACAGTTCCCCAGGGCCCAGTGATTCGTGGATACGAGGCAGTGCTCGACGACGACGCTCATGTTCTCAACGAACGTCCATCATCCTCTCAACCTGAGCTCGAACAAAGCTCCTCACTCCTTCCGCACTTATGTCTAACTCTCGCCCCATCACAACTGCCCCCTCGTCATCCAACTTCCAACTGATCTTCAACAATGCCTTGAAAGCGTACGAAAAGCGCACAAAGAAGGATCTACTAGCCCATCCCCTCGCAGCCAAACTCCAAGACTGCAACTCTCCCACAAAAATTCTCGCTGTCCTTCACCAGCAGGTACAGGGACTTGATCAGTCGCTGAGTGGCGATAATCGATGGACCAAGTGGCTCGATCCCACGGTGAACGTCCTCTATATGTTATCTGAGACCCTTGGAGAGGGTATCAGTCTGGTAAGCCTCAAAACATAAACTTGTCTGCAGTCTCACGTTTACTCGACAGGTATTCTCACCTGGAAAGGTGATATTTGCCGGAGTCGGGGTTCTCCTCTTAGTACGAATTCTTGATAATATGCGCGGGTCGTCTTAACACTAATTGTGCATCCCTCAGGCAGCAAAGGATATTCGGAAAAGCCACGAAACACTCATTGACATCTTTGGGCACATTGAAAGTTTTTTCCGACGCCTAGAGATCTATACGCAAGTGCCATCAACAACAGAAATGATTGATACAATTATTCAGATAATGGTTGAGGTTCTCACCATTCTCGGAATTGCAACTAAGGAGATGAAGCAAGGCCGAATCCGTGAGTAATTTAGTATGACTGTGTCTCCCATGACTGAACGGTCTTCAGAAAAGTATGGGAAGAGGCTGATCGGCAAGACTGATATGGAAGATGCGCTGAAGAAACTAGACAAGCTAACACAAGAGGAAGCTCGGATGATGATTGCGGAAAATCTGAGGGCGACGCATGCTGTAGACGAGAGGTTGAGGGGAGTTACGGAACGGGTGCTTTCTGTAGATGATAAAGTGGCCAACGTCAACGACAAGGTCGCCGAGGTCATTCATGGTGTGTAAATCATCTTCAGATGATCCCGAAATGTGTTAAACCTGAACTGCTCAGACGGAAAGGAAACAAAGGAAGTCATGAAACAAGTCGAACGTTCGTCATTTCCTAACCTCATCGATATTGGCTGTGGAGCCTTATGAATCATTTCAGAAAACCAATTGCGCGAGAGTGTCCACAAATGGCTCTCTCCACAGGATCCGTCAACTAACCATAACATTGCGTGTGGTACTCATCACAAGAAAACTGCAACGTGGTTCTTCGAAGGAAGCATTTACCAGGAATGGAAGTCCAAAGGTCCCTTCCTTTGGATTCATGGAAAGCGTGAGCCCTGTCCCAATTTTCTATCCGATACTCCCCAGTGACGTCTTAATATTGTAGCCGGCTCGGGAAAGAGTATTCTTTGGTTCGTCCATCTTTAGCTCCATCCATCATCGACTACTGATGTTGCTCATCAGTTCTACGGTCATCGAAGATATTAAAGCCCTATGCAACGCCGGTCAAGCATCGATGGCATATTTCTACTTCGACTTCCGGAACGCCAACAAACAATCCTTGCACGACCTACTCCCTTCCCTTCTCACACAGCTTTCTGCTCGCTCGGCCCCCCGCTGCTACATTCTATCTAAACTTTATTCGGTTCATGATAACGGAAAGAATCAACCTAGTGACAGTGCTTTAACAAAATGCCTGGAAGATATGCTCTCACTCCCTGATCAGTGTCCCATCTACCTAATCATGGACGCACTTGATGAGTCTCCGATAAAGTCTGGGATTCCATCAGCTCGCGAGAGGGTGCTTCAGCTTCTGAACGAACTTGTCCACCTTGGCCCTCCAAAACTTCATATTTGTGTCACGAGCCGCCCCGAGATCGATATACGAAATGCCATTGAGCCTCTGACCTCTCTCCGGGTGTCGCTTCATGATCAAACTGGACAAAAGGAACATATTGCAGACTATGTTAGGTCGATCGTTTACTCGAATTCGGATACGAACATGAAGAGATGGAAGAAGGAAGACAAAGAAATTGTGGTCAAGACGCTCACCGAACGAGCTGACGGAATGTATGTGAATCGCTTTATGTTTGTGATACTTTTTAATTGTTAAGTAGGTTCAGGTGGATATTCTGTCAGTTGGAAGTCCTAAGGGATTGTCTTCCATCGAGCGTCCGGCGATTTCTCGAGGAGTTACCAGAATCACTGGATGAGACGTACGAGCGTGTGCTCCGGGAGATCAAGAAGCCGAATCGAGATCACGCTCGACGTCTACTGCAGTGCCTTGTTGTGGCAATCCGGCCACTCCATGTCGAGGAGCTTGCAGAAGTCCTCGCCATCGATTTCAATGATGTGGAGGGCATCCCAAAGTTGAACCCAAGTTGGCGGTGGGAGGATCAAGAACGAGCGCTTTTGACGTCATGCTCCAGTTTAATCGCCATTGTCGACACAGGCCATTCCCGAGTGGTGCAGTTCTCACATTTCTCGGTCAAAGAATATTTGACTTCGGAACGGCTCGCTTCTGCGAGTCAAGATGTCTCACGATATCATATTAGTTTTGAGACTGCGCATACGATCCTGGCGCAGGCTTGCGTGAGCGTTTTACTACAGGACGACGTCATCATCGCCCCTCTGGCTGGATACGCTGCTAAATACTGGGTCCGTCATGCGCAGTTCGAGGATGTCGTGTCACGCATCAAAGGGATGGAAGATCTTTTTGACCTGGACAAGCCATATTTTGCGGCTTGGCGCCAGTTGTACGACATAGATATCACACCTCCCTACGGATCAGTCTTTAGTCATTTCAGATGCCATATGGAATCCGGGGCAAACATACCCTTGTACTACGCTGCACTCTTTGGATTCGCGAATCTTGTGGAACAGTTGATAGCCAAGCATCCGCAGCATGTGAATGCTGTTGATGGTCGCTATAGGACACCAGCTGTGGCGGCATTAGCAGGAAGACACCTCCAACTGGCCCAGGTACTTTATCGCAATAATTCATCCGTGGATCCGCAGGGCGATCTCGGGAGCACTCCGCTCCATTCTGCAGCCTTTTACGGAGATCTCGAAATGGTTCAGGTATTACTCGAGTATGGAGCAGACGTCAATTCCAAGAACTGGTTTCGTAACACCCCATTGAGCGATGCGTCAGGAGATGGACATCGCAATGACCCTAGAGTCGCTCGATTGTTGATCGCGCACGGCGCAGATCCAAATAATGTGGGCTGGGATGGCTTTACGCCACTGCATCGTGCATCGACGTACGGGAGGATCGAGATAGTACGCTTACTAATCGAGCATGGAGCAGATGCGGAGAGGAAAGATGACGAGGGCAAGACTCCATTGGACGTTGCGTCAGATGAACAACACGAAGAGATTGTCAAGCTACTGTTAGAGCACCTCGCTAAGTGAGGCTGCACTGTCTTGTTGTACAAGTAGCGCTCTATTTCTATTTTAATGCACTACTGGTATGATAAGAATATACTATTTCGTCTTGTCATATCTGCAATGTCATATCATACAGCGGCGCTTATATTGCGAAGTTTGTATCTTGCAAGACAGGCACCCGGTTTCGATTCCAAAATGGTCGACTTGGCCTGAGGTCCCCTCAACAGCGCTGATCCACGCACAAAACTTGAATACAATGCCTCGGCTTGGCCTGCTTGCCGTCACGGTGATACAAAACACGTGTAACTTACGTTGCAAACCACCAACAGCAATAGGCCCGGGGATGACTGTCACAGGGCCCGCGCCAACTCACATATATATACGTATCATATAGAAGGCATCCCATATACCGCACACTCCTCCACCTAACTACATGTGAAAAACAACCTAAACATCCTTCTATCGGTGCGCCACTGCGCCACGATATCACTAGGCGGTAAAAAATATAGGTGAGAAGAAGCTCGAGTGGTCACAAAATTGACAGAAATATACAAGCTTGATGCCAGTGGTAATGGTCCTGACCTCAAACTTGCAAAACACAAGCCGGTGTAGCAAAGGTAGGGGCTGCAAGATTGGAGAGTCATCCAAGATAAGGATGGGGAAAGATGATAAGAGATGAAGGGGAAGAACAAGTGAGGGTAACAAGGGCGTTGCGGACTGCGGTCCTGTGAACGCGAGTGCCGAGCGAGGACGAGATGAAATCATGAGACGAGACGAGACGCTGAAAAGAAAACACACAGAGATCGGATCAGAAACTGGTGATGCTCATTGACGCGGACATGATCATGCTTTCCTCGAGTCACTCGACAAGAAAGGGGGCGGCTTAAAAACAGGAGATTGTCCCTACTGGGCGCCTGCATCGGCGAAACGAGAAAACGCGCACGTTAATGCTACCCCAGACCAGACATATGAAGAAAATGTCAGTAACTATGAAACTGGTGCTAAAGGAATGAATAAGAAGGTATACTAAGTCCATGCCGTCGCCGCCAAGGCTGATCGTTGTCGTCCGAGGTCCAAAAGGGGAGTGCGAGGTCAGGGAGAGGGGCATTCGACGGGTGGCCGTGAGGGCGGAACGGTCTTCAATTTACTCGGAGCCATCTTGCGCTGGAGGTCGAGGGGAAAGGCGATGAAGAGGGAAAAAACGATGATGAATGAACGTGGCTGTTCCAAGCGTGGCTCCGACGCGCTCCTTACATCGGGTCGACACTGTCTCTCCCAGAACTGTTGTTGTCCTCCCGGGTCATCCGCTCTAATGCGAGCGACCCCACCTTCGGATCATCATAGAGCATTTTGGTCTCATACGCAACAAGGAGGGCGCCGCGGGTCAATCTCACGCACGCCGACTGACGCGTTAATCGCGTAACTGGGTAACCTCTAAAGGCCTTCATGAAGTCATAGCACGATCGAGCGACGGCCATCCTTTCCGTCCATGTCGAGGTCTCCGCGCTTAAGAGTTTACAGGATCGCGCTGGGGTAACCTACCGAACAACATGAATGACAGGTGGGTCACTGTGGAAACCTGAGTTCCCTCGACTAGGCAACGACACACTCTCACGCACATACCAGTACATGCCACTCCCGGGCCACTGACTCGCGGCCAGGCTGGGCGCTGACACCGGGTCAAAGCCAACCCTAGGTCCGACTCGCTCTTCACTGACGCCGCACTCGCTGCTGAGTTCCGTCCTTACCGTCTTGGCTCTACTGTAACTTATTAGCCACGGGGCCTCGTAAGCGTAAGACTTCAAGCTTCAAGCTTCAAGCTTCAAGTTTCAATTCTTAGTCATCGCTAGTTTTGCGCGCTTATCTGTCGGGTCTGGCCGGACAGTTTCCCAGGGCAGGGACTCGGATTCCTGTACACGAGGCGCTGTCGGAGGCAGTGCTCGTGTTCTCAATGCTCTCAACGAACGTCCATCATCCTCTCAGCCTGAGCACGAACAAAGCTCCTCACTCCTTCCGCACTTATGTCTAACTCTCGCCCCATCACCACCGCCTCGTCGTCGTCCAATTTCCAACTGATCTTCAATAATGCCTTGAAAGCGTACGAAAAGCGCACAAAGAAGGATATACTAGCCCATCCCCTCGCCGCCGAGCTCCAAGACTGCAACTCTCCCGGAAATTTTCTCGCCGTCCTTCACCAGCAGGTACAGGGATTTGACCAGTCGCTGAGCAGCGATGATAGATGGACCATGTGGCTCGATCCCACTGTGAACGTCCTCTATATGTTATCTGAGACCCTTGGAGAGGGTATCAGCCTGGTAAGCCTCAATACATGAACTTATCTGAAATCTGCAGTCTCACGTTTACTCGACAGGTATTCTCACCTGGAAAGGTGGTATTTGCCGGAGTTGCGGTTCTCCTTTCAGTACGGATCCTTCTTGATAACATGCACAGGTCATCTTTAACATTAGTTGTGCATCCCTCAGGCAGAAAAGGATGTTCAGAAAAGCCAAGAAACACTCATTAAAATCTTTGGGCGCATTGAAAGTTTTTTCCGACGCCTGGAGATCTACACGCAAGTGCCGCCAACCATGGAAATGATAGATACGATTATTCAGATAATGGTCGAGGTTCTCACCATTCTTGGGATTGCAACCAAGGAGATGAAGCAAGGCCGAATCAATGAGTCATTTAGTATGAGTGTCTCCTGTGACTGAACGATGTTCAGAAAAGTATGGGAAGAGGCTGATCAGCAAGACGGATATGGAAGATGCGCTGAAGAAGCTAGACAAACTGACACAAGAGGAAGCTCGGATGATGATTGCGGAAAATCTGAGGGCGACGCATGCTGTAGATGATAGAGTGGCCGGCGTCGATGATAGAGTGGCTAACGTCAACGACAGGGTCGCCGAGGTCATTCGTGGTGTGTAAATCATCTTCTGACGATCTCGATATGTCTTTAACCCTGAACTGCTCAGACGGAAGGGAAACAAAGGAAGTCATGAAGCAAGTTGAACGTTCGTCATCTCCTAACCTCATCGATATTGGCTATGGAGGCTTATGAATCATTTCAGAAAACCAATTGCGGGATAACATCCACAAATGGCTCTCCCCACCGGATCCGTCAACTAACCATAACATTGCGTGTGGTACTTATCACAAGAAAACTGCAACGTGGTTCTTCGAAGGAAACATTTACCAGGAATGGAAATCCAAAGGTTCCCTCCTTTGGATTCATGGAAAGCGTACGCCCTGTCCCAATTTTTTATCCGATACTCCCCAATAACGTAATGTTGTAGCCGGCTCGGGCAAGAGTATTCTTTGGTTCGTCCATCTTTAGCTCCCTCCATCCGTCATCGATTATTGATGTCGCTCATCAGTTCCACGGTCATCGAAGATATTAAAGCCCTATGCAACGCCGGTCAAGCATCCATGGCATATTTCTACTTCGACTTCCGGAACGCCAACAAACAATCCTTACGCGACCTACTCTCCTCCCTTCTCACACAGCTTTCTGCTCGTTCGAGTCCCCGCTGTGACATTCTATTGCAACTTTATTCGGTTCACGATAACGGAAAGGATCAGCCTAGTGACAGTGATTTAGCGAAATGCCTGGAAGATATGCTCTCGCTCCCTGATCAGCTTCCCATCTATCTAATCATGGACGCACTTGATGAGTCTCCGATAACGTCTGGGATTCCATCAGCTCGCGAGAGGGTGCTTCAGCTTCTGAACGAACTTGTCCACCTTGGCCTTCCAAGCCTTCATATTTGTGTCACGAGCCGTCCCGAAATCGATATACGAAATGCCATTGAGCCTCTGACCTCTCTCCGGGTGTCGCTTCACGATCAAACTGGACGAAAGGAAGATATTGCAGACTATGTTAGGTCGATCGTTTACTCAAATTCGGATACAAACATGAAGAGATGGAAAAAGGAAGATAAAGAAATTGTGGTCAAGACGCTCGCCGAACGAGCTGACGGAATGTATGTGAATCGCTTTATGTTTGTGATACTTTTTCTAACTGTTAATAGGTTCAGGTGGATATTCTGTCAGTTGGAAGTCCTAAGGGACTGTCTTCCATCGAGCGTCCGGCGATTTCTCGAGGAGTTACCGGAATCACTGGATGAGACGTACTCGCGTGTGCTTCGTGAGATCAAGAAGCCGAATCGAGATCACGCTCGACGTTTATTGCAGTGCCTCGTTGTTGCCATCCGGCCACTCCGCGTCGATGAGCTTGCAGAAGTCCTCGCCATCGACTTCAATGATGCGGAGGGGATCCCAAAGTTGAACCCAAATTGGCGGTGGGAGGATCAAGAACGAGCGCTTTTGACGTCATGCTCCAGTTTAATCGCCATTGTCGACACAGGTGATTCCCGAGTGGTGCAGTTCTCACATTTCTCGGTCAAAGAATACTTGACCTCTGAACGGCTCTCTACTTCAAGTCAAGATGTCTCACGATATCATATCACTCTTGAGACTGCGCACACGATCCTGGCTCCGGCTTGCATGAGCATTTTGCTACAGTTGGACGATCACGAGGAACAGGATGACGTCGAGAAGAATGCCCCCCTGGCCGTATATGGTGCTGAATACTGGGTCCGTCATGCGCAGTTCGAGGATGTCGCGCCACGCATCAAAGGGATGGAACAACTTTTTGACCTGGACAAGCCATATTTTTCGGCTTGGCGCCGGTTGCACGACATAGATATCATACCTCCCTACGAACGAGTCTTTTTTCAATTCAGACACCAGTCGGAACCTGGTGCAAAGATACCCCTGTACTACGCTGCACTCTGTGGATTCGCGAATCTGGTGGAACAGTTGATAGCCAAGCATCCGCAGCATGTGAATGCTATTGGCGGTTTCTATAGGACACCAGTTGTGGCGGCATTAGCAGGGAGACACTTCCAACTGGCCCAGGTACTTCATCGCAATAAGTCATCCGTGGAACCGCGGGGCCATTTCGAGAACACTCCGCTGCATTCTGCAGCCTATTACGAGGATCTCGAAATGGTTCAGGTATTACTCGAGTACGGGGTGAACGTTAATTCCAAGAATAGCTATGACTGCACTCCGCTAGACTTTGCATCACGAGGTGGTCATCGCAATGACCCTAGAGTCGCTCGATTGTTGATTGAACACGGCGCAGATACAAATATCCCGGGCCGGGATGGCTTTACGCCACTGCATCGTGCATGGAAGAACGGGAGGGGCGAGATAGTACGCTTACTAATCGAACTTGGAGCTGGCTGAACCAAGACGACGAGGCACAGAATGATGACGAGAGCAGGACTCCATTGGACCATTGGACGTTGCGTCAGAATTAGCGTCACGTAAACAACACGAGCAAGCTACTACTAGGTGAGGTTACACTGTACCATGTAGTACAAGTAGCGCACTATTTCAACGCACTACTGGTATTATAAGAATCTGCTATTTTGTCTTGTCACAGCCGCGATATGCTACAGTTTGTGTATGGCAGCGCTTATAAGGCTTATATCACGAAGTTTGTATTATTTGCAAGGACAGGCACCAATTTCGGTTCCAGAGTGGTTGACTTGACCTGGTGTCTCAACAGCGCTGATCCACGTACAAACTTGGATACGTTGCGTTGGCTTGGCCTGCTTGCTGTGATACAAACACGTGTACTGTAAGTAGTAGGGATGAGCGTCACCCACGCCAACTCACATACTACTAATGCGTACTATGGTATAGAAAGCGTCTCATATGATATATCGCACACCCCCTCACCTAGTGAGGCCGGGCCGCCTACTGAAGCTAGTGGGAAAGACAACCTAAACGACCTTCTTTCCGTGCGCCACGATCATGGCACGATATCACTAGGAGGAAAAAATGATCTTTGTTGGTCGCTCGGCTATCGCTAGTTTATACCGTATAGTTGTGTTGGGGTGCTAACACTACTATCGTGCTCTAATAAAGGCAATGTATGTACAGAGTGGGCAAAGCGTGTAAGCGCTTTCTGGCTCGGCCGGGACACAGGAGGGAGCCTGCCAGCTGCGTGGGTGGGCGGGAGAACTCCTTAGCGCTGCAGGCTCCCAATGTGACCAGACTGTGCCTGGAAGTGCGGAAAATCTATGCTATAGTGTGGTGCGTCGCTGTGGCAGACGCTTTAGTCACTTGTGTAGGTTTTGAGTTCTAAGGGAGTGGCGGGAGGGGCGAAGAAAACGAGCGAGCGAGCGAGCAGGGCGGCGCGACAGCAACAGTGGCGGGAGAGGAGAAAAAGCGATGGCCACGTGCTTTGCGCCCCGCTTACCAAAGACCTTCCTCTATCGTGCTTCTCACGCTAGACTACCCATCTTTGTTGGTCGCTCGGCTATCGCTAGTTTATACCGTATAGTTGTGTTGGGGTGCTAACACTACTATCGTGCTCTAATAAAGGCAATGTATGTACAGAGTGGGCAAAGCGTGTAAGCGCTTTCTGGCTCGGCCGGGACACAGGAGGGAGCCTGCCAGCTGCGGTGCCCTATGCTATAGTCGCTAGCCGACGCGGCGCGCAGGCAGGCTCCCTGCTTCTAGTCGGCGAGGGGGTTGTCTCTTTCGGTTGGTTATCGAACAACTGACATTTGTTCTTGTGATATCTTCTGGTGGAGGTCTGGGTTGGCTTGGACGTAGGGGGCAAGTATCTGAGCGTGCTTGCGCAAATATCTGGAGAATGAGTCACTCGACCATCTGCCGATGCTCTTCATGGCTTCGAAAGGCACACCCCTTAGTAGGTACTCGAGCATAGCGCCGATGCGTATGCTGTGACCATGTTTGATGGGGCGGCCTGCATCGTTCAAGGCCTTCTTGAGGCGTGTGAGGAAGATGGTCTTCGTGAGCGGTCTGTGGGTATTGTTGTGCCGGTAGGCGAAGAGGTGAGTGGTGTGCGGTGGTTGGTTGACTTCAATGTGGTTTGATAGGGCAGCGTCGGGATCCGCAGGGCCTTCCTGTTGGGCCCAGAAGACTGTTTCTCCTCCTCTCTCTTTGGAGACTGTCTTGGTTTGCGGGATGTGGAAAGTGGTGACCTCATTACCGCTCCTATCTGTGATGCGTCGCTGGATGTTGGTGACTTTTATGTGCATCTCGGGATTGAAACTGCTCAGGTTTTTGACTGTGAATTCTCCTAGGCGTGCAGCAGTGAAGAATGTGGTGGTGAGGCACGCGAAGAATGCGGCGTCTAAGGGCTGGGACAGGTTTAAATGGCCTCGCATGGCAAGTATATCCTCGATGAGGAGTGGTTGGCGCTTGGGCAATTTAAGTGCTTTGGGTGTGGACTTCCTGGCACCTTTCAGCATGGTCTGAATGTGCAGATCATCTATATTCCAAGGTATATTGTATATCCTGTGCCAAGCCCTTAGGCCCTGTACGTAGTTAGCTATGGTATCTCCGGCATAGGCCCCTGCTAAGTCTGTTATGAAACTGGCTAATGTGTCTTGGGGCACCGGAGCACGCTCTTGTTCCAGTAAGCCCTTTGAGTCACACCAGGTGTGGAAAACAAGCAGCCCGGAGGCATACGACGCACAGGTAGAGGGCTCCCATGCGAGGGCTGTGAGTTGGTAGCGCTTCTCTAGATCTTCACTGGAAGGGGAAGTGTCGGCAGGGAGGAGTGGGCGCCATTTGAGAAGGCGGTCACCAGCTGGGCAATGTGGGCGAGCTGGGGTTGAAGTATGAAGTGAGGGTTGGGCTCTTGCGAGCGGGGAATAAGGCTCGCGCCTGTCTGCCCTATTTTTTGCCAGTAAGGCTTGGAGACGGTTAGGCGTTGGCCCAGATGGAGGCGGCAACAAGTTCTTCATTGGCTGTCTCAAGCTGCCGGGTGAGGAGGGCATGTTGCCCGTCCTCACGGTGCTGCTTGTGGTGTTTGGGTGGTGGCTGATGACCTCGAGGCCAAGCTGAAGCATATGTCGCATCTCGAAGGTAGGATCGGAGAGGGCTGGGGATGGGGATAGTGGGAAGAAGGCGGTTGGGAGGTCCAAGGATTCCTCGTGAAGGTGCGTCTGCTGGGTTGTGCTGACTGGGCACATACCGCGTATGGAAATGCGCTCCTGTTGTTTCTGAGATGTCATGCATTCTCCGAAAGACGCCGTTGGTCTGGGTGTTTTTGCTGGCACCCTTCCACCACCCTTCGACGACACCTGTGTTGTCGCCATGGCATTTGAAATGGTTGCCAGCTCCGTATAAGACAATAAGGGTCCGGGCAAGGAGCTCGAAGGCGACAGCCTCGGCCCAGCCAATGTCGCGGCCTTGGGAATGCCAGTCTCCGATGAGGATCCATGCACGCCAATATTCTCCCACAATGATTCCAAGGCCCATTCCTGAGCTTGCATCTGAGAATGCGTGATGGTCGTGAAGGATGATCTGGCCTGGTATGGGTCGTGCTATTGAAGGGAGGAGTAGCCTGGCGAGCCACCATTCAAGGTCGGCGTGAGTGCCTCTGGGAGGGGTACGAGGTTGAAAAGGGGTGGCGTGAAAATTTCCCATAAAATTTTCTAAGCGCGTTATGTAAGCACGGCCCGCTGGAATGACGTGACAGGCATGCAGGAGTTTGCCGTAGAGGCTCTGTACCTCTTTGAGGGCATGAGTAGCATGCGACATCCATTCAATGATAGCATTACGATACTTGTCCCTCTTGTCGTCTGGAAGCGATACAGTGTTTTTGGCAATGTCCCACTCCAATCCGATGTATCTGATTGCTGTGCCAAATGGGACATCCTTGGATTTTTCCCATGGGATGCCCATATGAGCTGCTATCCTGTCGATATCATCGATGCAGTATGTGAATTCAGCATCCTGCATCAATCTAGGCGTAGTGCCAGAGAGGTCTTTGAGTGGGAATAACATGTCCTCATCACATTGTATGATGCATCCATCGGGGAGATAGCCGGCATGGTACCACCACCTGCCACCGTCATGATGTCTGCCCCCATTGTGGGTTATCTGTGTGCGGAGGTGGGCCCGGTCAGCATTAAATTCGGCCAATGCTGCCTTTGGAATGCGGAAGAAGACACGATCATCAACCCATTTGATTATCGGTCCGATGCCTTCGGCACGCATTATGTCATTTGCGGCATCAGCGCAGGCACCATAGATGCCTGCTGAGGGGCCGAGCCCAAAGGAGAGGCATGTATCGAGGTTGAAAGCATCATCGCCTACTCTGACTACTGTACCGTTCCATTGGGATGAGTGGAGTGGAATGGTTCGGTAAGCCTCGGCCTCATCTCTTGTGGCAGCCTGTGAGCCTGGTGGGAGTCGCATGATACAAAGGGCCATGGTGGCGAAAGTGCCCCATGTGCATGGGTAAAGGGAGGAATCGATTTGTGTATTGATAGACGGGATGGGCGAAGCTGGCGAATGAGGGAAAGAGAAGTCTTGTACGAGGCGGAACTTGCCTGGTTTGTTGGACTTTGGTATTATCGATAGGGGTGATGTTTGAAAGGGGCCTATGGCTGCTTCGAGCTCAGCTCTGGTGAATGGGCCAAGCTGTCGACGCGTGGAATATTCATGTTGTAAAATAGTGTGGAACGGTGTGGCATAATAGACGATGGAGGGTTTATTAGGGGGTATAAAGGAGTGTTTGATCGGCGGTATCCCGATCAGTGCGCCATGCTGTATTGTACTAAGGACATTGGGGTATTTATTTACGAGGGTGTGTTTGTCCATAAAGGTACGCCATCCACTGAGTAGCAACGGCGTGACTGGCTTAGTTCGCCGGTCAGCGATGGCAAGCTGTAGCGCCATGGTGCTCAGTTCCGCAACCGGCACAGCGATGGCGCATGCCATGGTGCTTGCTGGAGCATCCTTTGGGGAGCTGAAAATCGATGCAGAGTGGCTTCCCGTAGCGGTCAGTGAGGTGACCGAGTTTGCTACGCGTGCTGAAGGCAGATTGTCCATCGCTGAGTGTTTCCTCCCGACACTCTGCCATGTTCTGATGGGGCCTACGGAGGCAGACGGCACAGAGGGTTTGTGGCTGCTTGGGGGCACGAAAGGAGTGTGTGGGTGTGGAAGCTGTCCTTTTGTATGGGTGAGGGTGAGGCGGGGATGTGTATGTGTTGTCTGCTAAGCTTGCGTTACGTGGCCTTTGTCGCCTTGTCTTGCCGACAGGGTTAGTAGCGGCCTCCTGTGGGTTGGCTGCAAGCAAAGCCATGGCCTAACATTGGGTGAAGGCACATGACCGATGCGAGTGGGGTAAAGCATGAATCGGCCCCGTGGGTATGGATTCAACAGCGTGAAAAGCATGAATCGACCCATTGTAGGGCGCAGATTCAACGGTGGGTGCGAAGGGCACAAGTCCAAAGGACAAGAGAAAGCATGAAATGAGCCCATTGACAGGGGACAATTCAAAAGCGTGCCGGTCATCCAGGAAGCAGGATGAGACAGCAGTTTGAGGGGTTGGCGAATAGTTTGTTTAGCCGGGTGGGATGATGGGAAAAAAGGTTTGCGTTAGCTTAGTGCTTTGGAGATGTGTATGCAACACTTACGGCTTTGCGGACAACCGCATTATGCTTAGCATCGACCTCCTTACGGTAGGCATCCAATTTTACGTGGTTAAGCCTGGCTAAGTTGAAGAAATGGCCCGCTTTGAGCTCGTCGTGCCATGCCCTGCGGGCCTGAGCTTGGTACAGCAGAAGGGTCTCTTTGCCCTCGGGGATGGCCTTGATATCGTGGGTCTCGATCTGCCAAAAGAAAGAAGACAGGACTTTGTTATAGTCGTTAGGCCAGCCTGCCGGCACTAGCCATCTGCAAAGAAGGCAGTTGGCACCCAAGAACTGCTCCCAAGAGAGCTGTTCATCGCTTAAGGCATTTGGGTGGGCACGGTTGGATGCTGCTGTGCGCAGTGTGAGGCGGTTGTCATTAGTTTTGGTGACGTCCCAGAGATCTTCATCTGAGGCTTTGTCTCTGTCGGCGGCGAGACAGCCTTCATCCGTGAAGTACCAGAGAGGCACATATTCGAATTTACGGAACTTGTCAATAGCATATGTTGTGGGACGCTGGAGGGACATTGTATGGCTTTCTGCTTCGAGGTCGATCGGGGGCAGTTGCGGCATCCGCTTTTCTACCTTGTCGAGTGCGAAGAAGTCTCGATCCTCAGGTTGAGGAGGGGGTAGCTCCCGAGGGGCATGGGGTGCTCGGAGCTGGAAAGGGTGTGGCACCCGTCCATTGTGCTGTTCCTGAGGGGGCGCTGGCTGTTCCTCCTGGTTTTGGGGAGGCTGTTGGCGATTCACCTGTGGATCGTGGCGGTGCTGGAAATTGTCGGGCTGCTGGGGCTGGTCATGGTCTGCTTGCCCCGGCTGTTGTTGCTCTCCGTCTCCTGGGAGGTGCGGCGGTTGCGGCTCGGGAGGCTGTGGTCCCCCTTGCTGCTGTGGTGGGATGTTGTTGGCCTGTCTATGCCAGAGGTCTGTTAGCAGTAGATTTGCCTGTTCTCTGTTTTGGCCGCCGTCTATCAATGTATTGAAAAGCGGTTGATAGTGAGGATGTGTGCTGAAATCCGGCGGTGCCTCATGTGCTCGGTTAGCCATTGGAATGGTTGTAAGGGGTGATTATGTGGGTTTTTAGTTGTAGGAGGTGTTGGAAAGTTGTGCGAAGAAAACGAGCGAGCGAGCGAGCAGGGCGGCGCGACAGCAACAGTGGCGGGAGAGGAGAAAAAGCGATGGCCACGTGCTTTGCGCCCCGCTTACCAAAGACCTTCCTCTATCGTGCTTCTCACGCTAGACTACCCATAGGCGAGGAGAAGCTCGCCACCGCCCCGGAGTCGCCGCGGGCACAACTTGAAGCTTATTATTAATAAAAATGGTCTTCCGAGTCAAACCGCGAAACACAAGCCGGGTCTCCCCCAGACTGTTGTTGTCCTCCTTGCTCGGTTGCTCCCCGGTCGTCTGCTCCAATGCGAGCGACTCCACCTTCGCATCATCGTCGAGCATTTCGTCTTATACGCAGCGACTGCCAGCGAGGACGCGGACGCCACGCGGGTCAATCTCACGCACGCCAACTGACCTGGACGCCTTAACTGCATAGCCGGGTAGCCTCCAAAGGACCTCCGAGGACCGAGTCACACCACCGGCTCACCTTCAGCTGGTCCTCCATGCTGTCACACCATGTCTCACTTGACCTATTCTCTCAGTTTCCCATACTTCTACTAGTAAATCAGAATGGGACTCAGGTTTCGACAACCAGTGACCCACCCGTACTCGTGTGGGTACCCCAGCACGATCCGTAAACTGCTAAGCGCGGAGACTCGACCTCGACGTGGACAGAAAGAATGGCCGGGCCGTCTCTCGATCGTGCTATGACTTTATGAGGTCCTTGGAGGTCACCCGGGTCATCCGGTTAACGCGTCGAGTTAGTCGGCGTGCAGCCTCGGATTCAACTTGGATGTACCTTATCTTGATGTCTTCTTTATACGTTTCCCTCACGAGCTCACGGAAGGCAAAATCGTTTTCTATTCCGTGTTCGTGCCGGGATCCAACACCCCTCCCCACTGTGCCTTACGTGACTACAGATGACCCGCAGTCGATGTGCGCCCCACGTTCCAGTTTCCGAGGGCGTTGGCTGAGGGTGTTGGAAGCGGGGAGGGTGTCATGGACGCGAAGGGGATCGGTCGGGTCGGTCGTGGAGATCAGGAACGATCGTTGATGTGTTTGCAGTGGCTTGTATAGTACTAGCTCGCAGATACTAGTAGTAGAGAAACTGTAAACTGAGGTGTCAACCTGCATGCTTACAGGACCTAAACTCAAAACTTTCAAGCTCGGAGCAGCTCGCCTGGCTAATCACATTCAAATGGAGTGAGCGGCTTTCCAAAATCCAATTCAATTTATTTATGTGTAGTGACAAGACCACGTTTATCAGCCGCTAGACAAGCATACATTGTACAAGGAACAATTCAATAGTTCCGCCTTGATTGAGCCCGATGCCTCAAGCTCAAGTACTGACCCTGGTGAATTGCCAGAAGGATTTGTTATCGGCAGTTCCGGTCAATTTGACCTATGGTTAATTAAAAATCTGTTCGAAGCGGACTTGGAGTATCATTGACTCACAGCAGTACCGAGATTGCTATTCACAAGGCCCCAGTAGAGCATATCATCGGTAGATGGAGTGATGCTAGATTAAATAGCTCGTGCGATCAGTCACAAGTAATGAAATAAGACAACGATGAGAAAGCTCACGTATAAACACCTTGAGTACCAGTTTGCTTGACGTCCCATTGGTATTCATCGGACCTTCCCACAACCGGGTCGTTGTTGCCTGGGCTGGCACCGACTTTGGCATAAGTGGCGTGGACGAATGCCATGATGGTATACTTGTTGTTGCTGAGCTTGGTGACGGTCCACTAGATGATAATGGGGTTCGCTCTCAGATTCATACCAAACGAATTTCAACATACCTTTACGTCGTCAGATTGACGGTCGTTACTGGCACTGATGGGAGATCCCTTGTTGGCATCTTTGAGAGTGGCGTAATTGCCACTGGAAACATTCGATACAATGTAGGTTGAGGTTTGGAGAGTTCCGGTTACAGGGGCCATGTTGGGAATATGTTGTGAGTGGATGGGAAGTACTAGGTGACGATCTGCGTTGACCTTATATACACTTCAGTGGCAGTCAACTGTTTCTGATACAACAACGCATGATTAACTGCTTCTGACACGGAAATGCGGAGATTTTCACTTAACAAATGATTCAAACCCAGTGTCTACATTATCACAAACATCAAGCTCGACCTGGCCTTCTTGAACCCACGGTGATGAAACTAAGATACTCATTTGGCAGAGAGTGAAGACGACGATGTCCGATTCGGAATGTGATCGGCGGAGTGTGGACCGCCGAACAGCTGATGATCTTCACTTCTTCACATGTATCTTTGGGTAAAGAACGTTCGGTACGAAGACGATGTCCGATAATGTGGAATGAATGCTGTCAAACAGCTGATCGGCTTCACTTCTTCTGACCTATCTTGGGGTAAAGGTGTGAATGGACGTTCTGTTACAAAGACGGTGATTGTGTGGAACGGAAGCCGTCAAACAGCCGATCAACTTCACTTCTTCGCACGTATCTTTGGGTAAAAAACGTTCGGTACGAAGACGGTGATCATGTGGAATGAATGCCGTCAAGCATTGGCAGCTGATCAGCTTCACTTCTTCACACGTATCTTCGGGTAAAGGACGTTCGAGTCGATACGGAAGTGATGTGGAATAAATGCCGTCAAAACAGCTGATCGACTTCACTTCTTCTGACCTATCTTTGGGTAAATGACTCGGAGAAATGGACATTCCGTTACGATTTATGAAGATGGTGATCATATGGAACGAATGCCGTCAAACAGCTAGTAAGAGGAGTTTAAAGGACGTTCGGTTACGAAGACGATGTCTGATTTAGAATGTTGCTGTCTAACCACTACAGTAACCCCTACAGTTCATAATACGTAGCTTTATATGGTAATTTTTAAGGGTCTTAAGTCCTAATCGGGGTATGCATTGCACCCGAGTTGAAACTCAGCGGCGTCAAGCGCGGCGTCAGCGCTTGACAGCTACCGGCAAAACGATACAGTACTGCGCAAAGAAGCTCCAGCGAACGCGCCACTATTAACGGGACCCTGGCCACCTCTCGCCACCATCAACAGACCCTGACCATGTCTTGCCGAGCAATCCTCTCTCTCCCCTCCTGCCTCTACTGTGCTCTCCAGCTACAGCGTCAGTAGAAATGCTGACTCAATGCTGACAATGCCTGAGTGGCAGTCGCGATTCACCATCATGAGTACGCCTTCAGGCAGGGCATCGGGTCCTCCAGTCCAAGCAAATGCTATGCACAATTATCATTTGCGCCATATTAGCGCTCTCTTCTCCTGTCGGATGGGGCTGGCCCCTCTATCCGAATTCTGGTTCTATGGACTAGCTTGATTGGCTTTGTTGCCCCAACTTCTAGACCCTCCGTTCCTCTACAGTTTGGCTACCTCGAATCCAACACTCTCGTCTCTACCTCCTTCCAACATCCCACGAGCTTATCGCCATAACTTATGCCGTCCTTGTTTTTCTCTTCCCCTCGTCGCGCTACTAGATGGTGTGTGCGTCGCCAGTGGGCTGGCAGTACGTACTACAGAATTACCGGGAAAATGCTCAAGCCTGAGATATCAGGAAACAGGTAGACATTGCGCGATCTCTTGCAACGGTCGCCGCCAATAGCGCCCGAGAGTACGCCAAGGAAGCCGCGAAGTCTGAGGAGCTGGCCATGGAAGTGGTTGTAGTGAGGCGGAGAGATGCGGTGCTAGTGGAGTCCGTCAAGACTTCTTCGACAGAGCCGCTGTATCATGGGCGGCGTGAGGAAGGATCACTGCTGCTGCGAAGGATGCGACAAATGCGGCCAGACGGGAAGAAGAGCACGCAAGTGTCGTACCGGACAGTCGGAGAGCCGGAACTCCTGCGAACGAGTGGCTCCGGAAGGTTACGTCCACGGTGACGTCTGCTCAAACCGCCGAAAACAAATACGCGAACTAGGGTCTCAGAGTACGAGACTGCACAGTAACATGTTGCTACTGCCAGAAAGCTGGCGTTGGATAACGCTAAAAAAAGGTTGCTGAGGACGCCAATTCTCTCGAAGA
Organism: Russula olivacea; assembly: GCA_963926505.1. Taxonomy (NCBI): domain Eukaryota; kingdom Fungi; phylum Basidiomycota; class Agaricomycetes; order Russulales; family Russulaceae; genus Russula; species Russula olivacea. Next base: position 3,812,797 of record OZ004880.1, on the reverse strand, counting down.
TCGTATTGCAAAGTCGTCTGATACGTTGTTTACAGCAGCTGATGGAGCAGCGAAAGTGAGAAGGCTTGCAGACCAGGCTGTGGCGGCAGCTGTTGAAGGCGACAAGAAGACTGCATCGTTCTTGGTTGCAGATGCAGGACGTACGGCGAAGGAGGTGGTGGTAGCAGTGGAAGAGCTCCTTTCGGAGAAAAAAGACGCCCACGAGATCTTGTTTGAGCTGGTACTGTATGAGCCGGGCTCGGCTTCGGTGACGCCTCGAAGCTGCTCACTTTCTCTCTATGCCATGTTGTTTCTCCGAGCCATTTGAAGTAGTGATCTCTTGGAACGTGATGTTGAAATCTCGTATTTTCGTTTAGGTCTCTACTCTTGTCCGGGCCTGTGTTCTTGAAACAGTTGTTTATAACTGCGTGAGTTGCAATGATAACCAATGCGTGTCTCCTTTGGCCGCTCTCTGTTCCAAACTGGAGCGATGCCGGAGTAATGCATGGTTCTGTGGGAAAAGCTCGACTTACAGTATCACTGCGGCGACCTTACCGTATGACATACCCGCCACAATGAGGTTACTACTAGTACTAGTGGGATTTCTGCGCCTGCCAGATCACGCGATCACGCACCACACTCACATCCACCCGTCATTCATGTTGTTCGTTAGGTACCCTGCGGTCCTGTAAACTCTTAAGCGCGGAAACCTCGATGTGGACGGAAAGGATGGCTGTTGCTCGATCGTACTACAGTATGACCTTACGAGGCCTTTGGAGGTTACGTTACCCGGTTATCCCACTTATCCGGCCAGCAACGCGTCAGTCGGCGTGCGATTCAATTGGGCGTACCCTTATCTCATTGATTGTTCTTCTCAGGCTTTACGTGTTTGCCTCACGAGCTCACCGAGGGCAAAACCGGCTTCTCAATTCTCAATTTCTCATCCGCGTTCGCGCCGGAATATCCAACACTGGCACCCCTTCCCACTGTGCTTTAGGTGACCTACAGATGGCCCACAGTTGATGTGCGCCTTGCGTACCAGTTTCCGAGGGCGTTATGGAGGGGATCGGTCGGGTCGGTCTTGGACTCGGGGATGGGGAGCGATCGTTGATGTGTTTGCGGTGGTTGGTATAGTACTAGCTCGTAGATACTAGTAGATGGAGTATAACTGTTCGCTGAGGTGGGCACCTACATGCTTACAATACCTAAACTCAAAACTTCAAGCTCGGAGCAGCTCGCCTGGCTAGTCACATTCAAATGGGGTGGGCTGAAAATCCGCGGCTTTCCGAAATCGAAAACAATTTATTCATGTGTAGTGACAAGACCACGTTTCTCAGCCGCTAGACAAGCATACATTGTACAACGAACAATTCTGCCTTGATTAAGATTGATGCCTCAAGTACTGACCCTGGTGAATTGCCAGAAGGATTTGTTATCATCAGTTCCGGTCAATTTGACCTATGGTTAATTAAAAATCTGTTCGAAGCGGACTTGGAGTATCATTGATAGTGACTCACAGCAGTACCAAGATTGCTATTCACAAGGCCCCAGTAGTACATATTATCTGTAGATGGACTAATGCTAGAATTAATGGCTCGCGAGATCAGCCACAAGTAATGAAATAAGGCAACGATGAGAATGCTCACGTATAAACTCCCTGGGTACCAGTTTGCTTTATGTCCCATTGGTATTCATCGGACCTTCCCACAACCGGGTCATTGTTGCTTGGGTTGGCACCGACTTTGGCATAAGTGGCGTGGACGAATGCCATGATGGTATACTTGTTGTTGCTGAGCTTGGTGACGGTCCACTAGGTGATGATGGGTTCACTCTCAGATTCATACCAGACGAATTTCAACATACCTTTACGTCATCAGATTGAGCATCGTTACTGGCACTGATGGGAGATCCCTTGTTGGCATCTTTGAGAGTGGCGTAATTGCCACTGGAAACGTTCGATACAATGTAGGTTGAGCTTTGGACGGTGCCGGTTACAGGGGCCATGTTGCGAATATGTTGTGAGTGGATGGTGGGGAGTGAGTATGTGAGTAACGATCTGCGTTGGCCTTATATGCGCTTTAGTGGCAGTCAACTGTTCCTGGTACAACGGCCCATAATTAGCTGCTTCGAACTTGGCTGCTTCGAACACGGAATGCGGAAATTTCTCATCAATTTCACTTATCTGTGTCTACCAAATCCAGTGTCTACATTATCACAAACGTCAAGCGTGTCAAGATAGACCCGGCCTTCTTGAAACCAGTGATGAAACCAAGATACTCATTGGCAGAGAATGGAAGACGACGATGTCCGATTCGGAATGTGTTCGGATTCTTCGGGATGTGTTCGGAATGTGCTGGGACTTCGGAGTGTGGAACGAATGCTGTCAAACAGCTGATCAGAAAATCCACTTCTTCCCAACTACACCGATCTTCGGGTAAAGAACGTTCGGTGCGAAGACGATGTGCGATCATGTGGAATGAATGCCGTCAAACAGGCTGAAACAGATGATCAACGTCACTTCTTCTGACCTATCTTTAGGTAAAGGAGTGAAAAAGGAGTTTAAAAAGGGCGTTCGGTTGCACGATGTCTGATTTAGAATGTTGAAATGGCAGCACGCAAAGCGCAGAATGACTGCGGGATCTAAATCTGAGTGCCAAATGCGAGCCTGTTGAATTCAGCTCCGAGTTCAGATGGGCAACAGCGATATCTTGCCCCCAAAGTCATCCGCCATGTTAAAACCGATTAAAAGTAGTTGTCATTTCACTGACAGCATGGTAGACTAGCATGTGGGCTAGTTACTAGCAGTTAGCCTCGCATACCTGCCGCCACAGAACTTTCGAGTCCCTAGGAAGTACTGTAGTTGTTGCACATGGTAAACGCATTCACAAAAGGTTTGGCATTCCGATGCAGATTCCGCCATGTCTCGGTTATTCGGGCGCGGTCTATCGTTTTGCCGTTAGCTGGTATGCCGTCCAACCCCTACAGACCTACAGCTACAGTCATAAGGCGTAGCCTTATATGGCGATTTTAAGGTTTTAAATTCAAATAATATTCCTAATCGGGGTGCATATTAGGTTACCTCATGGGACCTACAGTCCACCTACGGCGCAAGAAGAATCCGAGTCCACCGCGACCGCGCCACTATTAACAGGACCCTGGCCACCTCTCACCACCATTAAACAGGACCTTGGAGTGATCACGGGTACCGCTCTCCCCCCTCCTGCCACTCTACTGCTCTACTTTCGCTACCACCCATCCACTCGCGCTCTCCGCTCTAAAGTGCTCTTGGACTGAAGTTATAACTGAGGTGAATGTCGCTCATTTGTATCGAATGACGCTGACGCTTACTCAAAGTAGCAGTCGTAACTCATCATCATGAGTACGCCTTCAGGCAACCCATTGCTTGCTTCCCCAAATGCATTCAAATTCCTCGAACCCTATCACCGTAAGTTATCTATCCATCTGATCCTCAAGCCCAAGCAAATGCTATGCACAGTTATTATTTGCGCCGTATTGGCGTTCTCTTCTCCTGTCGGATGGGGCGGGTCCCTCCCCGTGTCCGAATTCTGGTCCCATGGCCTTCTCCTCACTGGACTAGCCTTGATCGGCTTTGTTGCCCCAACTGCTAAATTCTCCGGTCCCCTACGGTTTTGCTACCTCGAATACAACACTCTCGTCTCTACCTTCTCCCAACATCTCCCGAGCTTATCGCCATATGCCGTCCTTGGTTTTATCTTCTTCACCTCGTCACGCAACTGGATTGTGTGTGCGCTGCCAGTGGGCTGGCAGTACGTACTACATAATTACCAGGAAAATGTTCAAGACATCAGGAATAAAGCAGGCATTGAGCGATCTCGTGCAGCAATCGCCGCCAATAGCGCCCGAGAGCACGCCAAGGAAGCCGCGGAGTATGAGAAGCAGGCCATGGAGGTGGTTGTAGCGAGGCGGAGAGATGCGGTGCTGGCGGAGTCCATCAAGGTCACCGACTTCTTCGACAGAGCCGCTGTATCATGGGGGGCGTTGGGAAGGACCACTGCTGCTGCGAAGGCTATGACAATGGCGGCCAGACAGGCGAGAGACGACGCAAGTGTCGTACCAGACCGTGGGAGAGCCGGAACTCATGCGTACGACTCGTACCAGAAGGCTACGGCCGCGCTGGCGTCTGCTGAAGACGCCGAAAAGAAAGCCGAATCCGCGCAAGCTACGGTCTCACAGTCTGAGACTGCACAGGAACAAGCTGCTACTGCCCGAAGGCTAGCATCCAATAACGCGGAACATGCTGCCAAGGCTGCCAAATCTCTCAGGAATCATATGGCAAAGTCGTCCGCTACGTTGTTTACGGCTGTTGTTGAAGGTGAGAAGGTGAGAAGGCTTGCAGACCAGGCTGTGGCGGCAGCTATTGAAGGCAACAAGGCGACTGCATCGTCCTTGGCTGCAGATGCAAGACGTGCGGCAGATGTGGCGATGAAGGCAATGGAGGAGCTCAAATCGGTGAAAGAAGTCGCCGACAAGATCTTGTTTGAGCTGGTGCTGTATAAGCCGGTTTAGGTTTCAGTGCGACCTTGAAGCTGCTTACTTTCTCTCTATGCCATGTTGTTTCTCCGAGCCATTTGAAGTAGTCCCTTGGAACGTGATGTTGGAATCTTGTATTTTGGTTTACGTCTCTGCCCTTGTCCCTGTGTTCTATAAATCCTGTGAAGTAGTTGCTTATGACCAGGGTGTAAGTTGATACCGGCTGTTGTTCATGAATCCCCCCTTGTACGTTGACTATGTATCTATTTTCTTCCTTGATTTGCAATAAAACCCAATGCGTGTCTCCTTTAATGCGTGCTAGAAGGTCATCGAGTCATCCTTGGTTCTTCTGTGAAGCGGCCTGTCATAGCTGCGATGCCATATCCTACAATATACTGTACGTACTGCGGCGCTTATATTGCGAAGATTTTATCTTGCAAGACAAGCACCAGTTTCGATTCCAAAATAATTGACTTGACCTGGGGTCTCCTCAACAGTGCTGATCCACGCACAAAATTTGGATAGGTTTACCTCGGTTTGGCCTGCTTGTTGTGATACAAATTTGTGTAACTTACGATGCAAACCACTAACAGCAGTAGGGATGAACCTGTGTCACCCGCGCCAACTCACATACTTGTGCTTATGGTCAGCAGCGTATCATATAGTAGAAAGCGTCCCATAAATCGCACATTCCCTCACCTAGCTACGTGGACGATGGGAAAGACAACCTAAACGTCCTTCAATTTCCGTGCGGCGCCCGTGCGCCACGATACCACTAGGAGGAAAAACAATATGCGAAGTGAAGCTCGAGATGTCACGGTGCACCACATACCAACAGCAGCCGCGGAGTCGCCACGGGCACAAGCCGCACAACGTGAAGCTTATTACAATAGAGTTCAATCCTGCGAAACACAAGCCGGTCGACACTGTCCAGACTGTTGTTGCTGTCCTCCTTGCTCCCCGGTCGTCCGCTCCAATGCGAGCGACTCCACCTTCACGTCGTCGTTGAGCATTTTCATCTCATGCGCAATGAGGACACCACGTGGATCAATCTGACAATCTCATGTGACACGCCACCAACTCACTTTCAGTTGATCCTCCATGCCGGCACAGCATGACTCACTTCACTATTCGCTCGCTCTCCCATACAATAAGGATGGAATTCAGGTTTCGGGGAGACTCCCAGTGACCCAACATGGATGACGGATCGGTGTAGGTACCCCAGCGCGATCCTGCCAGTGTAAACTTAAGCGCGGAGACCTCGACGTGGACGGAAAGGATGACCGTCGCTTGATCGTGCTATGACTTTATGAGGTCCTTGGAGATTACTCGGTTATCCGGTTAACGCGTCAGTCGGCGTGCAGATTCAACTTGGACATCCCCTGATCATGTTGATGTCTTCTGTATGCGTTTGCTTCACGAGCTTACGGAGGGCAAAAACGGTTTCTATTCCGTGTTCGTGCCGGGATCCAACACCCCTCCCACTGTGCCTTGCGTGACCTACAGATGACCCGCAGTCGATGTGTGCCTCTGACTCACGCTCCAGTTTTGGAGGGCGTTGGCTGAGGGTGTCGGAAGGAGGGAGGGCGTTATGGAGGGGATCGGTCGGGTCGGTCTTGGAGATCGGGAGCGATCGTTGATGTGTTTGCGGTGGCTCGTATAGTACTAGCTCGTAGATTATCAGAGTATATATAACTGATCGCTCAGGTGACTACCTGTTGAAATCGAGCTCGCGCGCTGTAGCCCTTTCGGGCCTTAGTTTAGTTTAGATACCCTTACATTTATTTAGTGACAGTTAACGTTCCTTAGAGTAGTATATAACCCTTGTAATTATCGCGGGAAACCCGCGCGCGTTTGCCCACTCCCCAATCCCACTCGTTTCCTCTCGCGCGTGCCTCGGTTTTTCCAACACTACCTGCATGCTTACAGCACCTAAACCCAAAACTTTCAAGCTCGGAGCAGCTCGCCCAGCCTATCACATTCCAATTGGGTGGGCTGAAAATCCGTGGCTTTCCAAAATTCCAAATAAATCGACCACATTTATCAGCCGAAAGACAAGTATACATTGTACAACATATATACAATTCAATAATTCCGCCTTGATTGAGCTCGATGCCTCAAGCAGTGTGAATTGCCAGAAGGATTTGTCGTGATACAACAACGCACATAATTAGTGCTTCGAACAGATTTTCCATCAGTTTCACTTAACTGTGCCTATCAAGTCCAGCGTCTACATTATCACAAACATCAAGGTCGACCTCGCCTTCTTCAACCCACAGTGATGGAACCAAGATAATCATTTAGCGGAGAATGAAGACGACGATGTCCGATGCGGAATGTGTTCGGAAGTGTTTGGAATGTGTTCGGAGTGTGGACCGTCAAACAGCTGATCAACTTCACTTCTTCACACCTATCTTTGGGTAAAGGATGTTCGATTACGAAGATCCTGGTCCAATTTAGAATAATGAAATGAATGCCGGATGGACTTCAGCGCTTCAGCCCCAGTAGGAAGTCGCTCTTTTACGTACGATTTATATCTATTTGTATTGACTATCTTCAGCGGCGAAGCAGCGCTTAATCAGCGCTTGAAACTGTGGGTGGTTTCCTGTGCGTTGTGTTACGTGAGTGCTCTCGAGGCAGTCGACATCGATGGCTATCCTATACAGAGGGCGGCTGAGTACATGATGCATGATGATCGAGTTGGATTCAAGCGATACGATGATACGGTTAGGTCCAACCAGACCCGGAAGAAGCCACCGCCACTGGCAGGACCCTGACCACCTCTCACCATCAACGGGACCCCTGACCACCTCATGCCACCCACGGTGTCCAATTGTTGCTCTCTCTTTCGCCACCACTCATCCACTCGCGCTCTCCGCTCAAGCGCTTTTTCGACTGAAGCTGTAACTGAGGTGATTCATCCGTGAATGTCGCTCGTTTGTATCGAATGAGGCTGACTCAAACTTGCAGTCGCGACTCACCACTGGCATTATGAGTGGTACGCCTTCAGGCAACCCACCGCCTGCTTCCCAAAACGCATTCAAATTCCTCGAACCCTATCATCGTAAGTGATCTGTCCATTGGATCCAGTAGCACACGGTTACTATTCGCAAATGCTATACACAGTTGTCATTTGCGCCGTATTAGCGCTCTCATCTCCTGTCGGATGGGGCTGGCCAGCCTCACTCCTCTCGTCCCTATCCGAATTCTGGCTCCATGGTCTTTTCCTCATTGGAATAGCCTTGATCGGCTTCATTACCCCAGCTGGTTCCCTACGGTTTGGCTACCTCGAATACAACACTCTCGTCTTTACCTTCTTCCAATATCTCCCGAGCTTATCGCCATATGCCGTCCTTGTTTTTGTCTTCCTCCCCTCGTACCGCTACTGGATGGTGTGTGCGTTGCCAGTGTTCTGGCAGTTCGTACTACAGAATTACCGGAAAAATATTCAAGACATCAAGAATAAAGTAGACATTGCGCGATCTCTCGCAATGGTCGCCGCCAATAGCGCCCGAGAGTACGCCAAGGAAGCCGTGGAGTATGAGAAGCAGGCCATGGAAGTGGTTGTAGTGAGGCGGAGAGATGCGGTGCTGGCGGAGTCCGTCAAGGTCACAGACTTCTTCGACAGAGCCGCTGTATCATGGGCGGCGTTGGGAAGGACCACTGCTGCTGCGAAGGCTACGACAATTGCGGTCGAACGGGCGAGAGACCACGCAAATGCTGTACCGGAAAGTAGGACATCCGGAACTTCTGCGTACTACTCGCTCCAGAAGGCTGAAGACGCGCTGGAGTCGGCTAAAATCGCCGAAAAGGAGGCCGAATCCGCGCAAGCCACGGTCTCCCAGTCTGAGACTGCACAAAAACAAGCTGCTACTGCCCGAAAGCTAGCATCCGATAACGCCGAAAATGCTGCCGAGGCTGCCAAATCTCTCAAAGATCGTATGGCAGAGTCGTCTGCTATGTTGTTTAAGGCTGTTGATGGAGCTGAGAATGTGACAAGGCTTGCAGACCAGGCTGTGGCGGCAGCTATTGAAGGCGACAAGACGACTGCATCATCCTTGGCTGCAGATGTAGGACGTGCGGCGGAGGAGGTGGTGAAGGCAATGGAGGAGCTCAAATCGGTGAAAGAAGGCGTCCACGAGTTCTTGTTTGAGCTGGTACTGTATAAGCCGGATGAGGAGCCAGAGTCGGCTGAGGAGATAGATTGAAGCTGCCTAGTTTCTCTCTATGCTATGTTCTCTCTCCATGCCGTGTTGTACCTCCGAACCATTTGAAGTAGTCTCTTGGAACGTGATGTTGGGATTTTGTATCTTGGTTTACGTCTCTGCCCTTGTCCCTGTATTCTTGAAACCTCGTGAAACAGTTGCTTATGACCAGGGTGTGAGTTGATATATACCAGCCGTTGTCCATGAATATCCCTTGTACGTTGACTACTATGTAGCTATTTTCTTCCTTGATTTGCAACAATATCCAATGCGTCTCCTATAATGTATGCTGCTGAAAGCAAGAGAAATAGTCCAAGTGCTCACAGACAGTTCGGCATGCGAATGTAAAGTGGGTGCAGCTGCAGCCCTAACACCATGACAACCAAGGCTACGTATACACCAGACATTACTTCACCACCTCAGACCGGGCTCAGACCACACAGCCTATAGGACCGAGCTAGTAGGTATACTCCTGGCACTACACCTCATCAAGACCAAATCCGCCAACTGCACCCAGATCGCAATTGGGGCCAACAACAAAGTGGTGCTCGAGGCATTCAACGCAAACCTAAGAAGTCCGGCGCACAGGCTGAGACACAGCATCGCTAGGGAGATTCTGCACCTAGGGAATGTCCTGCAGAAGCGTAGAGGCAAAAAAAAAAAAACACCTGCTGGTGCTCTGGTGGACAGCAGGGCACATAGGGATTCAAGGGGATGAGATCGCAGACAAGGGGGCAAAACAATGTGCGGCAGGAACACTGGCAGGAGATAAAGTTTGCCTCCCGGCACGTTCCGGCACGTGCCCCTTGGCACACGGCAGACGCCGTGGCGCGCCTGGTCGTGGATGCGCCAGCACGCGATTTGCAAGACATGTCCTTACTCTCTTTCTCTCACCCGAGCTCATCAAAGAGATAGCCATATGGCTACGCGCACACGACATTTCATCTCTCGCACTCTCCTGCAAGCGGGTTTCACGACATCGTAGCGGCTCGCTCCTACTTCAGTACGCATATCGCACCGAGATCGCAGGTGTCTCGCAGGTGTATACGATCCGCCACAAGATCTCTTGCGGTGCTCCATTGTCGACAGTATGGAGTCGCTGAGACGTTGGGAAGCGTCGTGGAACGATTTAGAAAGGTACTTGTCTGCTGCCCCGCCGCTCGTCATACCCGCGGAGAGGGACTTCAAATGGCCCGTTCTTTCTCTGCGATGATTAACTTATCTGTTCGCAGGCCATCCGACGGGTCTACGCCAGCCCTGCACTCTTATACGTCGATCTGCGCGACGCACTCCGTACAGGCCAACACAGTTGGAGAAAGATCGACTAGTCCAATGAGAAGACCATAGAACCAGAATTCGGATAGGGACGAGAGGGGCAAGGCTGGCCAGCCCCATCAGAGAAGAGAAGAGAGCGCCAATACGGCGCAAATGACAACTGTGTATAGCATTTGCGTACAGTAACCGTGGGCTGGAGGATCCAATAAACAGGTAATTTACGGTGATAGGGTTCGAGGAATTTGAAGGCGTTTTGGGAAGGCGATGGGTTGCCTGAAGGCGTACTTATGAAGGTAGAGTCGCGGCTGCCACTTTGAGGCAGAGTCAGCCTCATTCGATACAAACGAGCGACATTCATGGATAATTCACCTCGGTTACAGCTTCAGTCGAAAAGGACTTGAGAGCGGAGAGCGCGAGTGGATGGTGGTGGCGAAAAAAAGAGCAACCGTGGGTGGCAAGAGGTGGTCAGGGTCCCGTTGATGGTGGTAAGAGGTGGCCGGGGTCCTGTTAATAGTGGCGCAGTGTGTGTTGGACCTAACCGTATCATCGTATCGCTTGAATCCAACTCGATCATCATGCATCATGTCCAACCACAGAATGTCCTACAGAATAACCATTTACAAGATGTCCAAAGCATCAAGAATAGAGTATACGTTGCGCGATCTCTTGCAACGGTCGCCGCCAATAGCGCCCGAGAGTACGCCAAGGAAGCCACGGAGTATGAGAAGCAGGCCATGGAAGTGGTTGTAATGAGGCGGAGAGATGCGGTGCTGGCGGAGTCCATCAAGGTCACCGACTTCTTCGACAGAGCCGCTGTATCATGGGAGGCGTTGGGAAGGACCACTGCTGCTGCGAAGGCTACGACAATGGCGGCCAGACAGGCGAGAGACGACGCAAGTGTCGTACCAGACCGTGGGAGAGCCGGAACTCGTGCGTACGACTCGTACCAGAAGGCTACGGCCGCGCTGGCGTCTGCTGAAGACGCCGAAAAGAAGGCCGAATCCGCGCAAGCTACGGTCTCGCAGTCTGAGACTGTACAGGAACAAGCTGCTACTGCCCGAAGGCTAGCATCCAATAACGCCAAAAATGCCGCCAAGGCAGCAAAATCTCTCAAATATCGTATGGCAACGTCGTCTGCTACGTTGTTTAAGGCTGTTGATGGAGCTGAGAATGTGAGAAGGCTTGCAGATGAGACTGTGGCGGCAGCTGATAGGGGCGACATGTGGACTGCATCGCACTTGGCTGCAGAGGCACGACCTAAGGCGGATGAGGTGGTGAAGGCAATGGAGGAGCTCAAATCGGTGAGAGAAAGCACCCACGAGATCTTTTTTGAGCTGGTACTGTATGATCCGGTTGAGGAGATAGATTGAAGCTGCCTACTTTCTCTCTATGCCATGTTTTCTCTCTATTTCTCCGAGCCATATGATGTAGTCTTTTGGAACGTGATGTTGGGATCTTGTATTTTGGTTTACGTCTCTCTTGTCCCTGTGTTCTTAAAACAGTTGCCCATCGCCAGGGTGTGAGTTGTTCCAGCTGTTGTCCATGAATATCCCTTGTGTGTTGACTACTATGTAGCTGATTTCTTCCTTGAGATACAACGATACCTAATGAGTGTCTCTTTTAATGTGTGCTGCTGAAAGCAAGCGAAATGGTCCAAGTGTTCTCACAGACAGATCGGCATGCGAAGGTAAAGTAGGTGCAGCTGCAGTCCTACCGCATCCAGGAAAGCTGGACTCTGACCACACAATTCATAGGGTCGAGCTAGTAGGTATCCTCCTGGCACTACACCACAAGACAGAATCCGCCAACTGCACCCCGATCTAAATTGGGACCAACAACCAAGCAGCGCTCGAGGCGTTCAACACAAACCCCTAAGATATTCGTTCCATAGGCTGTGACACAGCGTCGCTAGGGATATTCTTCGCCTAGGGGATGTCCTGCAGAAGCGTAGAGGCAAAGAGAAACACCTGCTGGTGCTCTGGTAGACAGCAGGACACACAAGAATCCAAGGGAATGAGATCGCAGACAAGGGGGCAAAACATCGTGCGGCTGCTGCGGCAGGAGCAAGGGCAGGAGAATACCCGTTTGCCTCCCGGCGTCTTCCGGCCCGTACCTCTTGCCACACGGCAGACGCCGTGGCGCGCCTTGTCGTGGCTGCAGCAATGCGCCAGCAGGCGATTTGCAAGACATGTCCTTACTCTCTCTCTCACCCGAGCTCATCGAAGAAATAACCCTGTGCCTACGCGCGCGCGACATTTCATCTCTCGCACTCTCCTGCAAGCGGTTCCACGACATCGTAATGGGCTCGCTCCTCCTTCAATACGCATATCGCACCGAGCTCGCAGGCGTATACGATCCGCTGCACGATCTCTCACGGTGCTCCATCGTCGACCGTATGGAGTCGCTCAGACGTTGGGAAGCGTCGTGGAACGATTTGGGGAGATACTTGTCGTCTGCTGCCCCGCCGCGGCTCGTCATACCAGCAGAGAGGGACTTATTCGGCCCATTCTTTCTCCACCACGATTATTTGTTCGCGGTCGACTGGCAGAGCCACCAGACGGGTCTGCGCCAGCCCGCACTCTTATACGTCGATCTGCGCGACGCACTCCGGACTGGCCAACACAGTTGGAGAAAGATCGACTATCCGAAGGGTTCAATCGCGATCACGCAGGCGTTTTCCATCGAAGAGGATGACCTCTTCGTCTCCGTCCTCAGGTGAACGCCGGATTCTCTCTCCACCCGGTTTGCCCCCACAATCCCCTTCGATGTTGTTGTTTTTTTCTTATGGCTTTTTTGCTGCCGCTTTTCGTTTTGTGTAAAGTTTACCGCCGGTCCACGGCACGGCGACGAAAACAGTGCTTCGGTTTATGAGCCTCGAGACGGGCGGTGCGCATCCGCTGGCCACGGAACCTGACATCCAGCTCGATACGGAGCTGTCAGTGAATCTCCTTGACGTACGAGCCGATGTCATCGGGGACCAGATCGTGCTCGTTTTGGTCGACCTACGCATCCAGAACCCAGAAAGCGACGCCATTTATCTCGTGGATTGGAAGCGGGGGCGGATGACGCTGGTGAGTCGTGCCTCGTATATGCAGTACGGCGTGGGCGCATAAGCGCCCGTTCTCATCTCAACTCTTCTTTCCACCCACCTTTAGGTACACCGTGCACCAAACGGGACGTATGAAGGCGCGCTCGCCGTTCTCTCCGAAGATCTGGTACTCTTCCTCAAGCGCGACACACCATGCTTAGAACTGTGCCGCGTGACCACAAGTCCGAGGGGAGCGGGGAATATCAACAGTGATGATGCACCCGCTGCGAGCCTGCGGGTTGTGCGCACCCTCGCGCTCCCAACCTTCCACCCCGATTACCGCGTGCACACAGCATACATACAGACGGATCGCTACTGCCCACGCCAGGATGATCCGGAAGTTCTTCAGCAGCAGCGACAGCGGCCCCCCCGCGCGCCATCACCCCTGACGTTTCATAGCGCGCCGGAGGATATGGTGGTCGGCATTACCTTTCTCCTGCGCTTACGCGGTCCGCGCCCGACCTGGAAGAAAGTTGTCACTACGATCAGCCATCGTGCACTCTTTGCGCTCGCTGGCACCGGCACCGGCCGCACGACGTCACAGTACGACGAAGAGGATGGTGATGATGGGAGTGGAGAAGCGGAGCAAGAGCAGGAGCAGGAGGGGGGTGAGGGTGTGGGTGAGGTGGAGGAGGCGGAGATTGTTCCGTGGGAGGAATGGGGTCCTCGCGCAGCACGCGTCATCCCACCACCTACATTCCACTGGATAACAGCGCACGCAGGACAACGCTGGCTCTCTCTTGAAGACGATAAACTCGTAATACGCGATTTCAGCATTGCGCGCGTCCTCCGAGCCCGTGCGGGCGCAGCCCATACCCTCAGCGGATCTCCCGCTTACCTCCGTTACAACAGCGCTGGAGAAAACGGAACAGCACCGGTGCCGGCGCCGGCCCAAACGCGCATTCATGGTCATGGCCGGAGTCAAGTCCCGGAGTTCTCGACCGCACCCGTGACCGCGACCGAAATCGCGACGTGCTTCGCAGAGGACGTAGTGTCGGAATTACCTTTTATTGAGACGCGCGTGGATGTGCGTGGACGAGTGGGTGATATGGTCTTGACGGATGGAAAGCGGTTGATATCATTTGTGCGCATGGTGAGCCGACCCAGACATCTTTTTATTTATTTCTCCCCCCATGGGCTGCTCCAGGAGCGGAGTTTTGATTTGCCGTGAATTATTTTTTTTTGGGCAGGGCCAGCCTCCGACATTTGAGATTTATGTGCTCGAGGATGATGATGGTGGTGAGGAACAGGAGGTGCAGGTGGAGGCTGAAGAAGGGGGTGGTGGTGCTTCTTCCCCTTTGACGGGATCACGCACCGCAGCAACGACGAATCCCAATCTCGAACGCGTGGCGATACGGAGTTCGATACGGAGTTCTCAAGTGAGTTAGGATAGCGGAGGGTTCGATTCCCTCGGATCAATTCGGATCGCCACACCAAATCCGGTATCGCGGTATCGAAGTTAGTCTACATGCTGGCGAATACTGTCTAAAACCAGTCTCGAATTAGAGTTAAAAGCCACGCCACTCGGGGCCAATGTGAAGTAGGCTTTCGCGGCTGCCACGTGGTCTCTCAGGCTTAGGCGCTCAGGACTCGACGCCATGCTCGACTTTCAAGCCAAGTTCATGCATCGCCTCACGTCCACGACTAGCCCACGCGCGAACCAAAACAGGGTCATCGCACCATGTCTTCTTAGCATCGCCACCGCCATCGCCCACGACGCCAGCACTGGCACGTTCGGAAAACGGCGGCGGGGATAATAACGCACCGGCACGCAACCACCCAGCAATGCTACACTGTAGTCGCGCAGCGTGCAAGATCCCGATCACGGCCAGAAGCGTTTCGTCGAACGCTGTTGCTGGTGGTGAGGCGCCGTCGGCGGCAATGGTTGCGAGTTGTTGCCGCGCTTGCACTTTATCTTTTTTCTTTTTTTTGCGCTTGCGTTTGTGGACTTGTTCTATTTCGGTGGTGGTGCTGGAGCCGTCTGGTGATGATACTCGGCGTTCGTGGGCGTTTGTGGCATCGGGGGTGGCACGGGAACCTTCTTGATGCGTGACGGAGGGGGAGTGCTCCTCCTCCTGTTGCTGCTCCTGCTGTTGTTGTTGCTGCGCGGCACGTTCGAGCTGGAGCACGGCGAGATCTGCGTTGCGCTGTGTGCGTGTGTATTCTGGTATGCAGAGATGGTTGTGTGGTTGGAGCGCTGCTTTGGCGTGCGAGTCGTCGAGAAGGAGCGTCGTGGCGGCCGAGTGGCCTGTCCATTTTGGCGGTGAGGGCGTGGGCTGCAGTTTGGAGTCGGGGAGTGTGCGAGACGAGGCAGGGCGTAGAAGTCGTGGTGTTAAGGCCGCCCACGGCTTTTCGAGATCTTTGATAGTTTGGACCTTACGATCTGGGTAACAAGCGGTGGATGAGCAAGTTGGCCAGATAAGAAAAGAAAAACCGAAAGAGCAGATCATAGGGAAGATGAAAAGTTGTTATCACGTATGTCACTCAATGGGTGGTGATAGGTCTTAATCCTGCTAGGGAATGGATAGGAAGAATGACGCACGGTAGTGATCATTTGCGAGACCGAGGGTATCTCGCGCCCATATGGCAACTAGCCACTCACGATCGTCTCCAAGCGTATGCAACACCATATCGTCGACGCTATGCGGCTGTGCGGAGCTCCAAATCATAACATCGAGCCAAGCACGCGTCTGCGGCGCAAAAAGATACGCGCGAAGGGCAGTGACGTAGGGACGGGGCATGACGCGGCGTGGGGCAGGGTGCAACTGGTGGTGATAGCCGCGGTTGGATTTGAGGGGACGCAGGGAGCGGAGGAGGAGTGTGCCGTTGAGGTCCAGTATGAGGAGCTTGCGTGTCGGCTCCGGGAGGGCTTTGGAGGGCTTTGAGGCGAAGTCGAGGTAGGAGGGCGAGGGTGCGTGTGAGGGTGAGGGGCATGCTGGTGGTGCGGGCGGTGGGGACGATGGCGGTGAGCGTGGTGGTGGTGTCCTTGGGCGTGGCGGGTGCTCGCGGGGGAGGGATGGCAAGGGCGAGTATGGGTATTCTGGACGGTCATCGCGATAGTGGGAATCGGTCGAGTACAGGTCAAAGTGCGTGTACGGCGACACGGCACCGAAGAGACCCTGCGAGTAATAGTCGCCGATGTGCTCGAGACGAGAGCGGTAGTAGTTCCCTGGGTAATAAGCCATCATCATCATCCGACGCCCTATCAGGCTCGCGCCGCTCGGCCATCGAACGTTGACGTTCATCCAAAGAAGCGCACACCACGGCCCCGGCCCGGTCTACACTCTGTCGCGTTCGTGCTTGCTCCGAGTCATGCGTCCACCATCGCCTTCCATCCCAGAAAAGGACTTCTTCTTCGCAGCACTCGACCAAAACATCCGTCTCGACGGACGCGAGTTCCTCGAGGCACGGCCGCATTCGCTCGCTTTCGGCGCCGAGCTCGGCAATGTAGAATGTTCGCTGGGCAAAACACGGTACGTGCGCGTGCGACTCTCCCTTGAACCGAGTCGTGCCCACCGTCACTTCTTCTTTTTCTTCTTTTTCTTCCTAAGCACTTATTATTGCTGTGTAGCGTGCTGGCGCAAGTGGACGCGAAGATGGTGCGCCCGGAACCGCAGCGACCGTTCGAGGGCTTGATCACTGTCCACTGCGAACTCTCGCCGATGGCATCGATCGAATATGAACCTGGCCGGTACGTAACCGTACATTAACGCGTGCTCGTTTTCCCAATCTAAACTCCACCTCACCCACTGTCCCTGCTCCCCCTCCCCCTGCGCAGACAGAGTGACGAGGAAGTCGCACTAGCGCGTATGCTAGACAAGATCTTTAGACGGAGCGGCACAATAGACCGCGAGGCCCTCTGCATCCTCGCCGGCGAGCGCGTACGCCCCTTCCTATTCCCATCCCCACCTTCTCATCCCTCTCTCTCTTCCTGCTCAACAACCCCCCTCTTCTCGCCTGCACCCAGGTCTGGCACCTCCGCATCTCAATCCACGCACTCGCAGATGCAGGCGGCCTCCTCGACTGCGCAAGTCTAGCCTGCGCCGCCGCCCTCCGACATTTCCGTCGCGCAGACGTAGAAGTCCTAGGCGCGAACGACGTGGTCGTCCACCCACCCGCATTGCGCGCTCCCGTCCCTCTAGCACTACACCACACGCCCTACTGCATAACATTTGCCTTTTACCGCGCCACCCTTCCAGACTCGTCGACGTCAAAAACATCAGGAGCAGTGGCGGATGAGGGTGAAGGTGGGGAGATGACGCCTAGGGTGTTGCTGGATCCTGCGGGACTCGAACACCGTCTGGCGCAGGGAATGCTACACCTCGCATTGACGCCGCAGCGTGAACTTGCTGTCGTGCATAAGGCCGGTGGGTTGCCGCTTGCGCCTGGAGTGCTTATGGGCGCTATACAGGTTGCGGCGAGACGCGCAAGGGAGCTCGAGACTTGGTTGGATGTGCGCATCCACGAAGACTGGGCACTGAAAAAAGTCGAAGTGCGGTAAAATGAATGCGCTGAGAGGTCATAGTCTTCGCGTCGTGGGTTAAAACATGTGCGATTAGTTAATTTTGTACAGAACTATTCAAACCTATACAAGAGTATGCTACGGCACGGCAAACCTCCCTTAAGACAGTTCCGACCACCTCGCCAAAGTTATGACAGTGTGGGGTACCCACCAGTCGACCAGTGCCCTTGATCGTTCCCGCTCGAGCCCAAAACGATATGCTGCTACAAAACCATTTGCCGACGGATCAGAAATGTAATTCCGATACAACTTGATCTCACCACATTGCCATCCGGTAACGCGGAATCCCAAGCACACCTGTGTGTATGCTTCTTGGAGCATCGACTGATTGTTCTTCGTCATACCATAATATGCGAGGAAAGGAGGTACCATAGACAGAATCACTCCTGCGGAACGTCTTTTACGTTGGGGTTGGTGAGGGGTTGGGGAAGCTGCCTGAGGTACGTACCAAAGTTGGAGCTGCGAAACCCGATGGGAGATCGCACCATCACTCGTCTTTGGTACCTCCGGTCCAAACAGATATTGGACCTGAGCGGTCGCAGCACCCGCATAATCAAGTAAAGAGTTCAGCACATGTTGGTCTTTAGCACCATCGGCCCGGGGTGGGTGCACGGTGGGGCCTTGGCACGTTTCATTATTACAATCCCGAGGATCCAGATAATCATGATGACATGCGAGAGATGGGTGTCCAAGCGACCACCACGAAGAGAGAAACGGGATATGATATGGTGCTCAGCTGAATTATGAGTAGCTCCCTCTTGGAGTCGTTGCTTCACGATATTATAACAATCCGGGCATCTGTCAGACCCCTGAGATAAAACAGAGCAGAATAAAGAGAACTGGAATAATCGGAAATTGAGGGGAGGGATATACGTGTGTATTGTCGCCGCGAGTGGGACGGGACCGTACGGGTGGAGTCTGCAGATTTATAACTTGCAGTGCAAGGACTGGGACTCGAGGAACTCGGGGTACAGTCTTCCTCCGATCTTTCGGTAACAACTTTGAATTTGGTCTACAGTGGCTTCCTCAGGTCCGCGGGTCACATTGAGACAGTTCAAATGCGGAGCAGGCGCGTTGATGAATAGCTTGTACGTATATTGCACCCGCCAGTCATGCAGTGTAGCACCCTTACGCCAGATGGTCCGTTGGCGCGTGGGGGTAGAGCGCTACATTGGATAGGTCGGGGTCAAGGAAGGTCTGAGGGTACTGGGCGAATCAGGGCGATCCAACGAAACGCAGCATCGCGCTAGTCGTCGAAGTGGAGTGGTGTAGGACTCTAACGAGACCGGCTACTGTAATGTACAGTCTGCGGTGGTGTAGGGCCTCTGACCTCGTCTTACGCCCTCCAATACTCCCACAGCGTAGTACACCGGTCAGCAAAGCGCACGACAAATTTGGGACATGCCTTTCGAATTGCCCACGGGCTTATCGTTTGCACCAAGCTGAGAGGCAGCTCGCTCGAGTCCATGTGGCAGTTCGAGCGAGCACACGAGAGACCCGTTCGCGAGGTTCATGCACAATATAAGCCCAGGATGAGAATATTATCGTGTCTTGAACATGGATCGACCGAAGTACGCAGACTGTACATAATCATCGTTAGGATCGTGTCACTGTATGATCCGAGGAATCGGGTGAACAAAAATACATGGGTGTAAGAAGAGAAGTATAGTACACGAAGAATGTGTTCGGCACCGCTGCGTCTGTGACGAGACCTTGAGGAAACCGGTATCGCCGAGGCTTCAAGGCCCAGTGAGCAGACGGTGCCTAGACCCGGGAGTGCTGGATCCTGCGGGACTCGAACACCGTCTGGCGGAGGGAATGCCACACCTTGCTTTGACGCCTATTGTGCATAAGTCCGGTGGATTGCCGCTTGCGCCTGGAGTGCTTATGGGCGTTGTATAGGTTGCGGCGAGACGCGCGAGGGAGCTCGAGACTTGGTTGGATGTGTGCGTCCGCGAAGACTGGGCACTGAAAATGGTGAAAGTGCGGTAAAATGAATGCGCTGCGCAAGTTATAGTCATAGTGTGTTTAATCTTATACAGAGCTATTCTAATCGCTACAAAAATCCATCTCGAGCCGTCATTTACGGCATACCTCCGTAAGACCGTTCCAACCACCTCACGAATACAGCCCACAAAAAAGGAAAAATACAGCCAATCCACTACTAAAAAATGCACAACAGAATTATACGAAAAGATCGTCCAAGATACAAGTCATGACCACCGCAATGACGGCTAGCATCAGTCGAGCCTCAAAACCACCCCAACGATAATTCCAAATGCCCACTAGAGAAGGAAACGGAATCGATGGGCCAGGGGTGGCAGAGTTAGTCCGTGCACCATTACCAACTGCATTCCAATCGCGCCACGCAGCGTACAACATCAACACGAACGCCTGGCCCTCAGGACTCTGTGATCCCTCAGAGACGACGTTGAGAGGGTCGACTACTGGAGAGAGCCAACCGGCGGTTGTGAAGTGTTGTGTGTGCGCGAATGCGGATGGTGCTGATGCTGATGAGGAGTTGGAGGGGGAGGAGGGGGATGGGGATGGGGATGATGGGGCGGAGGTGCCGTTTGTGGCGAAGAGGGCTGCGCGTGTACGTTCTGCTTGGGGAATGAAGGTTTTGTTGCCTGTCAGGAGTGCGAGATGGTAAACTGTTGCGGCGAGGAGTGCGCTACTTGATGCGTCATCAAAATTGCTGTTGCTGTTGCTGTTGTTTAACCCATCTGCATAGTTTTTGAACAGACCGTTTGGTTGCTGCCTCGGTCGGTAAGCAAAAGGAAGTGGGCGGGATGGGTGGTGGGTTACGCACTAGATGTGGGTACATCCCACTATGGATCTCAGACACCCAACTACCGAGGTCGTTTATCTCATTCGAGAAATTTTGAGCGTACGCAGAGCGCTTGAGCGTTCCAAGAACGCGCAACATTCCCGCCGCTGCCCATGCATTGCCTACATATCATTAGCCTCACAGTTTAAATTATGAGAATGTGAGATACCAGTCGACCAGTGCCCTTGATCGTTCCCGCTGGAGCCCAAAACGACATGCTGCCACAAACCATTTGCCGACGAATCAGAAAGGTAATTCCGATACAACTTGATCTACTCCGAGTCATTCATTTCAGTCTCGTCACTTGCCATCCCGTAATGGGAATTGGGGAATCCAAAGCGCACCTGTGTGTATGCTTCTTGGAGCATCGACTGATTGTTTGTCGTCATACCATAATATGCGAGGAATGGAGGTACCATATAAACAGAATCACTCCTGTGGAACGTGTTTCACATTGAGTTGGAGAGGGGTTGGGCAAGCTGCCTACGTACCAAAGTTGAAGCTGGGAAACCCGATGGGAGATTGCACCATCATTCGTCTTTGGTACCTCCGGTCCAAACAGATATTCAACCTGAGCGGTCGCAGCACCCGCATAATCATAATCCTCTTGTTGGCCGCTTTGGAAATGCGTCCAATTTGCAATCAAGACCGCAACGCCGACGCTTGCGGGATCCCCAGCGCTAGTGTCCCCTACAAAGAGGGGCTGTCCTGAGCCATTCTTTGGTGGGGGAGGGAGCGCGGCAACGGTGGTGCGGGCGATTGTGTATACGTCTGCTAGAGAAGCGTTGGTGGAGGGGGTTGGGGGTGAGGGAAGGGGATGGGGCAGCGAGGGCGTCAGAAAGGAAAAGGATGGTACGGAGAGCTCAAGGAGAGCTTGTGCGCGAGTGCCTATTTCCCAACTGGAAATATTAAGTGAAAGAGTTCAGCACGGGTGGTCCCTTAGCATCATGGGGTGGAATAACGGTGGAGCTGTAACCACAGTTTGACTCGGGCCATGATAAATGCCACGGCAGGGGTGGATGCCCGAAGTGTCCTCTCTACGAGAAGATCCTGGAGAAGATAAACTGTGATATCACGAGGCTGACCTATGAGTAGCTCCTTCCTGAAGTCGTTGCTTCACGATATTAATCTGGGCATCCGTCAGACCCTGAGATAAAGCAGAACAGAATAACGAGCATATAAATAATAGAAATTCGAGGGGAGGGATATGTGTATGCATGGTCAGGGGTGGGGGAGTGCGGGTGGTGTCCGTGAGGACATACTTGCAGTGCAAGGAGGGTATTTGGACCCTGACCGTGTGCACGGGCAGAATGAATCATCACCTTTTCAGGATCGGGTATCCATACATAGTCAATGTGGAGCACTGCGCCCTTGTCACCGCCACTGCGAGAACAGTCTGTCCCTCTCCGGCCCGCACCCCGTGAGAAAAAGAGGAACAAGCGCCCATATTGCGGTCTCTAAGGAGTCCAGGGACGGGACGGATGGGGTTTGGCTCGATTGACCTAAGTCCTCAGTTAACCGGAATAATACTGCAACCAGCTTAAGTTGAAGGATGGCCAGAATTCAGGCTTTGGCTCCTCCCAGGGGCCCCAATGCAAGAGAAGCCCGAACGCCAGCTGAGCGCGAGTCACCTCAAAGGCTTGGTCGATATCAGCCCAGTTCTCTTTGGTTACGCTCTCCCTTTTTCACCGTTATTTCCTCTGTATCATGTACCAGCCTTAGATAGCCAGTTGTATCCCCGGGCCACCACCTGTCTTTAGTCCAAAGTCGGTACGGACTGCCGGGGGCTGCCAGTGGGGACGCGTCTTTACCACATGTATGTTGTGGAATAGAAATGTGGACGAAAAAATTGGTCGCAATGGTCCGTCTGATCAGTGACCACCCTTGCATGTCACGTCATGTGTTACCACCGCCAAAACGTCAAACTTGCACTTCGCAAAGCCGATTTCAGCCCTGACTTTCTTCGTGGCTTCCTTCCCAGGATAGAGTGGAATGCGCTTATCCAGGCATCCCGCGAGGGTAAAGCTTCTTGACAACATTCATCATGTGAAATACTAAATCCTAAAAATGACTCTTCTATTATATAAGATTGGATGTGGAGCGACCAGAAATGCTCGATGACGATCTTTTGCTTCTCGAAGTCAGTTTACAGTAATATACCTTCACTTCCGAGTCCTTCTCTCTGAAGATGTCACATCTTCTTAGATCCACATAGACGAGGGTTCTATGACGTGTCCAAACTGCGGACACGTCTATCCATCTCGAATGGGATACAAAATATGGTGGGGCTGCATCTCGCGCGTTCTCTGGCAGGCATCGATGGATGGGGTATTGTCCCTCGCACGATATGTAAGCT
Organism: Russula olivacea; assembly: GCA_963926505.1. Taxonomy (NCBI): domain Eukaryota; kingdom Fungi; phylum Basidiomycota; class Agaricomycetes; order Russulales; family Russulaceae; genus Russula; species Russula olivacea. Next base: position 3,790,030 of record OZ004880.1, on the reverse strand, counting down.
CCTGCAGATTGGGTAAGAAGCGTCGAGGAAGTTCCTCCGGTTGTAGGAAATAATAAATTTCCTCGACAGCCCATCCTCGAGGCGAAGTGTCTTCACATTGCTAAATCGCATGACGATTGGGAATAACAAGTGTGATCACAATCAAGAGTGACTCTAGCTGAGGAATGAGTGAAAGCCATTGGCGCAAGCGCAAAGCAGTCGGCGGGGGTTAGGTGGACGGCCCGGCGAGTGGAATACGGCAGGGCTGAGCACGACAAGGCCCATAACAGTCATAAGTAACCAAAATCCTATTGGGGGAGTACCTTGGAAGCCGATTCGAAGGAGGCGACGTAGACGCGGTGCTCGAAACGTGTTTCAAAGTCCCAAGATTGGCCTTTCCTGAGTCAATGACTCCATAGTCAGGTAGTAGACAGGTACTCCAGGATGGGATATTCGTCGCCTATGATCATGATAAGCTTCCGTAAATCGGGAACATGCATCCGAAGGCGGATGTGGCGGGCACAATTACGCTGCTTGAGTGCGAGAGTTATTCCCTTTTCGTCTTCTGCAGTCATATCGCGATGTTCGTATACATGATCAATAATGAGTGGAAACGGGCGTGCCAATTGCACAGACGAGGCAAAGATCGAACCCAAGTAGGATGCTGAACCGAGTATGAGATGTCGCCATCTTTGGCAAACATGCGCCACTTTATACCATCAGCGCTCGTGGCCCCAACCGCTACCGCTCTGAGACGGTCACTTTCCCGTCTTTGTCTATGAGCACAGGCCGATAGAGACAATATATATCGAGAAGCGAGTCGACGTCAAGGATGTGGATTAATGCGGTACACGACGCGGTATGTGGGCTGTTGATCGTAAGCCATGTCTATTCAAAGGCTACGGGACAAGGAAGCGTACCTCCGCTATTAGGACTCGCCACTTATTGGACCTTGACCGATTCTTTTGGTGGATTGAAGGGATGAGGTTGAAGGTGCGAGATAAGACATCTCAGGAGAGTAGTCACTGAGGTTGAAGAAGGACGTTGGCTGTCCTCGTGTTCGTGGGAGGTGACCGACCTATAGCTACTCTCAGCGTGGCACGTAGCACGTGGCGCGGCCCTCGCCACGCGCAGGCCTGGGAAAGTCTCACGTGATGCTAGTAGACGCCCACCAGCTTTTGACAATTTATGACGGCCGACCCTCAGGCCTCAGTACTGTACTCTGTACTCATGTAAGTCTTTTATTTCTGTCCTCGATCCCAAGCTAATCTCATGCTGCCCTGTTGCGCATCTGTTAGGATCTGGTGGCCAGTAGCGCGTATCCTGGCCCAAATCCCTATATGGTTTTATTTTCCCACACTTCTTGTAAGTCGTCCATTGTACGATATAGTATTTATTGCATTCGATCCCATCTCGTTCGATCTATCTCACTCGATGGTATCTCTTGAAGTGATCCCGATACGATTGTGACCCTAGGACCCTGATGTGATACGCCACATAGAGATCTCAGTATTAGCTCGTCGATGAGTCGACAAGCATTGATGTTACTATACGATCTGGCAGGCAGAGTTCTCGATCAGGTCCCGATTAGGACAGTACACGTGTATTTAAGGACCGCAGCTTAGCTCGCTGTACCCTAAGTTCAGCTTCGCTAAACACGCAGCTATACACTTCTATTCTCTGCAACTGCCTGACCGGGCCCCTCTCTACTTCTGCCATTTCTTCCTAAGTCACCTTTAAAGGCAGGTGACTCTCCCACGCCTACTGCTTGGGCGTAAGCAAGCAACCGGTCACCACTAGTGTGTACTAGTGCAGAGGATATACATCCTAGACTGAGCAGCAGCTCAGTAGAAGTTATTAGCGGCAGGATCCCAGCCCTGCGCTACATCTTATTGACGGGTGCAAGTCCCACAATACTATCATCTCATAAGTCCCGCTGCGGGCTTAACAGCATCTGTCCGTCGGTTGATGTGGCGCTGAGAAACTTGAACTTTGGAGGAAGGCAGCGGCGCCGATGAATGGTCCACCATGTCTCATGAGCACTCTATCACCATCTCCTCTAACCAAGCAAAGCATTGCCGAGTTATCTATCAGAACAGGCACTTTGTTGCCGCTGCTCGGGCACAAAACCTCCTCGCCCAATTGGAAGACGGGATAATGACCCATCTAGCCCGACCTCCACGGCAGATCCTCCGTCACTTTGCATGCGACATAGTGATGCCGTGGTCCGGTTTGGTCCAGTTCTTTCACAAATTTTGCGAACTCCGGACCGGACCTTAGGTCCGGTTCAGTAATTTTGCTGAACCTTGGACCGGACCTGAGAGAATGCATTCAAGAGGTTCGGTTCAGGTTCAGAGAGCATCTGAACCATGAACCGGACCGATGCCGCTCGTTGCCAGCGTGGTGTTGAGGCAGGGAGAGACGACACATCATGTCTGAAGTTTGAAAGGTGAAGAACAAGTCGGGGAGAATGGCGTAGAATGAGAGGCTGTGATGGTGGGAAGGCCTTCGATTTGCTCACAATTGTCTTATGCCACCGTGCTGGAAGTCGAGGGGATGGACAATAATCATGAAGCGAGGAGAGGTGAACCAAGGCATCGAGCCAAAGTGCAAATGGCTATCTTTGTAAACTTCGCTATCATCGTCTTCATCATCTGACGGAACATTGATCAATGAAATTGAGGAAGTGTCTGATAGAAGCGGGGCAGTGGTAGATTCATCACATGAAGGAATTGACGCCGAAGGGTTCGAGGGTGCAGAGTGTGGCATCACGACAGACGATGCCGCAAGCGATACGCAATCCTTCTCGGGTGTACTAGGAGCCTTCGTTGGCTCAGTAATACAAAATGCGAAAGCAAAAGGCGTTCAGATATTGTACGAGAATGGAGAAAAAAAAGAGAACTCACTCGATCCAGATGCTGTCTCAAACATCTTCCCTTACTGTCGCAGAGTCTCCAGTAGCTGATATATTTGCCCGGAACATCAGGAGCTTTGATCTCTCCAGTCCATACGTCCACTTCATCGCCGGACGGAACACCGCCAACCTTGAATCACTCAGACATGCTGATCATGAACCAATCACCAGCAACGAACATGAGCTCCATATCTGCCGGCCATGAGTCGGGCCCATCATTACACATATGCCATGACTTGGCGAACTCGGCACCAGGAGGGAAAATCTGACCATGTGGGATAGCATCCTCATCAACATCCTTATTCTCGTTCTTGGTAACAGAAGAGGAAAGAGAAGTGGCTGAAGTGCTATCCAACAACTGAGACAACAAACGCCCTGGACTGATTCCATCTAAAACTCCAGGTCGGGGTCTTCTCAGGTTTGGATAGAAGAGCAACAAGAGACAGTGGTGTTCCCGCATCATCGACCGGAGTCGATACTAACTTTGTAGGCGGGCTCACATCTTCTGCCACGATAGACTCAGCTCTGCTCCCGCTAGGCTTCCGCTCCGGTACAGAAGGGGGTAAATGAGGCAACGAGGATGGGGTGGAAGCTCTAGTAAGTGACGGAACTGGGAGGCGAGGTCAAGTAGTTCATTGAAGCCCATAGGTGACACGTGAGGAAGTGAAGTGGGCGACTGTCCATTGTCGGACTCTGGACGCAAAGTTGTGGTAGTAGCCTGCGTACCTGCGGAAGTGTTGACCGCATCGTCTGGCTCTTCGAAGCAAACTAGGGGTTCAGGACTTCCGTGAGCATCTGGGGGTGGAAGGGGTGCGAAGGGGCACTGGGAGCAACATCGTCGGGGTCATTGTAGAAGTCAATCTTTGAGGGTGAAAGAAGAGAGCCGTCGCTTGCAACTGCACAACCAGACATGTTGAGATGGTTAGTGTATACTAGTGTCGTGCCGTCGCAGCCAGAGTTGATCGTCGGTGATTAATGGTGATTTGTCGCCGTCCAAAGTCCAAAAGGGGAGGAACAAGTCAGGGAGAATGGCGAGGAACGTGGCTGTGAGGGCAGGAAGGCCTTTGATTTGCTCGCAGTCGTTTTGTGCCGGAGGTCGAGAGGATTGACGATGATCGTGAAGCAACACTACAACGGGTGCGATGAACGAATGTTGATGAATGAACCTGTCAGCCACAACCATACAGTTCATCCGCATCTGTGCGTCAGCCACAGCTCTCAAGGGGTTCGGGGTTCGGACCGGTTCAGAACGCGTTCAACATAACCTCAGACCCTGAGAACCGGGAACTGGACCATCGGTCCGGTCCAGAACAGAGCCCGAACCTGAACCCCAAAATTGGTCCGGTCCGGTCCAAGTCCGGTCCGAACCGTGGTTCGGAACCTGACCGCAGCATCGCTAATGCGACAATGTGAAGCGCATACCTCGAATATGCTAACCGCAACACCGCGGAAAGCTCATCCAGGAGCTTCGAAGACGAATGGGGCAATTTTCACGAAATTGATTGATGCTATTGTCGCAGTTCCGCGGGTCACATTGAGGTAGTTCTGATGCGCTACAGCGAGTCGATAAGTATTTTGTATGTGTGTTACACCCGCTGATTCAAGTAGTGCAGCATCCTTGCACCATGCGGTCCGCTGGAATGTGGTGCGGACTCCGATTATCAACCTATGTGCCCTCATTTATGTGTGGGACTCAAGTTCGATGATACGGATTCATGTACAAGATGAGCACAATATGAGAATGCTTTCGTGCCTTGGACAGAGATCGAAGCTTCCGTACGTTATGGTCCGAGGAACCAAGGAGGTAAACCAAGGAGATGAGTAAGAGAAGTATACGACCACGGGTATAGGAGTGCCATATATCCAAGGGATGTCGATTTCGCCGCGTCAAGGATTCCCGCTCCCAGCCTGAGAGTATGCGAGCTCCTGCAGTTCAGGTAACCGTGACAGCTCTAAAGGGTGTCCTCCATAGTCCACCTGTAGACAACGAGAGTTCTTTGACTCACTCGTCGTCGACACGAAGAGATGTTATTCCGACGTTGAGATGTTCGCACCGCAGAGACTTTTTCACTAGTACTGTACGCGAATTTAAAAATTAAAATTCATGCCACACCAATTGGCAGGCGGTAACATTCCTCGAGCGTCGTGAGTGCGATAAGGCATTGCGACTGGGTTCAGGTTAGGGTTAGGGTTTAGCGTCCTGCCTGGACAGGGCTAGAGGTAGAGGACATGATAGCACACTTGAACTGCCGCTTCGAATCGTCGCTGCCCTCGTCCTCGTCCTCCTCGTCACGGGTTTGGGCTCAAACGCCACGTATAGTAGTCGACGCGCCACCCCTCCCGGTCCTCGTTCCACAGCTGAGACTGCTGAGTAGCCCTGCCATGCTGGAAGAAGAGAGCACGAGCATCGTCAGCTCTGGATGAGCGGCGTGAGCAAGGGGGTCGTTCGCCTCTGTACTCAAGATGATTTCCACGACGCTCGCCGTTGTGCCTTTGCAATACCAACAGCATGGACTGGTACCACTATGTACGTCGTCATCGTCCATTTCTGTTTCTGTATTCGGATTCGCGCCTCATCTGCGCTCTTTTTAGCAACCGAAGCGGTAGATGACCCCACAGTAACACCCCTTCGCTTCCGAGTCCTTCTTTTTAAAGATGTCACATCTTAGATCCACATAGACGAGGGTTCTATGGCATGTCCAAACTGCGGACAAGTCTATCCTATCTCGAATGAGGTACCAAAATGGTGGGGCTGCATCTCGTGCGTTCTTTATCTCTATTCCTCTTCCATTGTTGCTGGTTGTCGGTTGTCATCTCCCGCATTTACTATCGACAGAACATGAGATCGTTTGAATGATGGGAGGATGTATCACGCGACGTCCTACTATTTGAGTTGCGTTGCCTTTGCTTTCTTCACATGACAACAACACGTGGCTTCAGTTCATGCCAGTGGCAAATTCATGCTTACTTTCGAAATTCGAACCACGGTGACTTAGATGTTTGTTGAACAATAGAACTCGAATAAGAACTTAAATTATGGAAGATGGGCCCCACTTGCATCCGCACCTCAGTCCCATCACCGGCACGACTCCCATCGTCTGGAACACAAGTGGAATACAGTATCAGAAAATCCCCTTGCGAATTCTGGTGGTGCTCAAAAGCAGCAGTCCGTTTTTAATTGTAGGGTGACGCATAAGGGCCTCAGCGGGCTGGTGAAAAGGAGATATCCACCGGCCGCCCTGCGCTTGAAACTAACACGCTCTTCATAATCAGCGTCGCGAAATCCTCAGCGAGAAGGCTTATGGTCGTGGCTGTAGAGGGAATGAAGGTAGAGGGGGTATGGGTAGTAGTGCGGCCGATGGATAAACAGGCCGGTGGCTCGCCTGTCGGTGCCGGGTTCAAGTATCGATGTCATCCCCAGCCTCGCCAATCGCCGACTTGGATGTGATCATGGGGGCATCGAGGGAAGAGCTTGGGCTTGGGTCACGACGAATCAGGTTTACAGGGTGTCCCGCATTCATTTTGGCGGGCATCGATGAATGAAGTGAATGGAGCACTAGTATTGTCCCTCACACAATATGTAAGCTCCAGCAGCTTGGGTAAGAGACATCGAGGAAGCTGTCCATCCTCCGATCGTAGGAAACGAGGAATTTCCTCGACGAGCCCATTCTCGACACGAAGTGTCTTCGTGTTGCTAAACGACCTAAGATTGTGCCACTTGGTGGGGTCAACCGCATCCGAATCCTCCTCTTAAGATGATCAACTCCGAGTCGGTACAGAGCGTTCAAGAGTGAGGGCGGGGACCCTTGGCTAAGTGAATTAAATACATGAGTCTCGGAACTGACGGAAGATACCTACGAGGCACTTGACAACTATGGTTCGCAGTTATATCTCAGCCCCTTCACGAAGGTCAGACAGAACGATGAACACCTGGGTAGAGCAATATCTTCGAGCATGGACGACAGGAAGACAACAACAATCCCGTCCAAGAGCATGAAATTGGCACCAGACAACGCAAAGGATACCTTGTACAGTCAATCTCGAATATTTATATGGACATTCGTGTTTATCAGCCGAATGCGCGCAAGGATGTAGCCCCACCAAGGAAGCCATCACGGTAGCCTTTACGACGCGCGACTTAGAAACTGGGATGCATGTCCCAGGAACGTATGCAGCGCTAGTCACTGGCAGCAGTCTGAACTCTGAAGAGCATTCTAGATGGAGTGATATAGTAGTGTTATGTAATGTAAGCGTCCAACCCGGACACCACCGTCATGTGCACGGACTTCGTTGAAAGCCTCCAGAATTCCGACGCTCAAGCAAGAGTAGCAAATCCGATGCGGCTACCGCCAACATCCCAAGCAGTATAAACATTTTGGAGAAAGACGTCTCCGAGAATCCAGAATTCTTTTGTCATGGTCTAAGTCAGTTTTTTTTTGGTTATGAAGCAAAGCGGCAAACCAACTAACCGCCGGTCAATCTCGGATCTGCAGCCGCACCGGCAAGACAAAGATCGGAGTCTTCCGAAACACGTCCGAGATTGAATGTAGCAGGAGAAATGCTAACTCCAACGTTAATAGAGATGGGAATGTCCGGCGTGCAAGGGACTAGGGTATTGAATTTATATGGATGCGTGTCGACTGATTAGTGGCACTGGAGAACGCACTAGTGTAGGCGCCCTCTCCAAACTGGGGTGCCGACTGAGCACCATCGATCGCCTGGAATAGTTTCGCAATGCCGACGGGGTCGCCGACAATCTGGGTCGATCCACTATCGAAGACCGCTGCTGTACTTTTTATAACAAGTGCCCCGTTCACAGAGATGCCATTGAATGAGGCATGCCAGAAACTCTATTTAACGGAATGCGTATCAGCACTTGCAACAAGTCAATGTTTTTGTGCCATCACAGACCTCACTGGTCAAAGACACCCAGGTAAAGTTGCCGGTAAAAAGTGCGCTGTTTGTGCCACCAAGGAAGAGTTCGGATCCGGATGAAGCTAACTTTGAACTGAAGACCTGCGAGGTCACCACACGCTCGGAGATGAGAGTCTGGAACACCGGGGGTGCGGGATATCTCGATGTGGATTGAAAAGCCAGGCCCATCAGGCCATCCGCCGGGGAGTCGCCCGAAGAATACTGGGTTGCGGCGCCCAGAGTCTGCGATTTGGCCTACGAGTAGGTGCGGCACGTTGGCATCAGGCGGTGAGACCAAAGACGGATCTTCATACCGTTAGGCCAGCGATGCTGACAAAATCAGTAAGTAGATCGCCATTGACAGTGGATCCATCTAGGAAATCCACCGAGAACGTCTTGAAGAGATCGTGCGCAGTCGAACTTGCATCCGGGTCATACAGTTTGTGCCCTGAGCACGAATCACAACTCGACGAGGGCAAGTATAGGTCGCTGCTTCCGGTATCTATGTCCACTGTATCATACGAGGGTCAGTCTGTGGCTTCAAAAAATCATATAGGAAGGTTATACCAGTGAAAGACACGGGCGGTGTGCCAACAGAGATGGTGCCAAACCAAACCAAAGCATAGTAGTCGGTCAACGAGTCGCTGCCACTATCACGTGGGGAAAGTTTGATGCTTCCAGAAAGAGGATGTGGTACGCCAGTATTCCTCTTATATGCGGCGAATCCTTCTTGAATTTTCCTGTCAATGATGGGTAAGTCACCAAGGCGATCGCGAATCTAGGGATCGCCTACGCGACCGACCGAGCGCCTGATCCTGTTCTGTAATTTGGAGGTATCAACGACGCCATCAGGAGTGCTGCCACCGTGACGTTTGATGATTGGGACCGCGATTCCGCGAGGAGTGGGCACAACATATTCTGGCAGGGCTGCTGCAGTAAGGAGCGGGAGTAAAGCGAGGATGAAGCCCAGGAAGAAGTACATTTCGAGAAGTACGCTGAAGCGCTTGGTTGAAGTCCGCTAGTTGTTCAGAATCGGACTGTGAGCCGTACGAGGTATCGGGGGCACTTTATACTCGTGGACGACTCGGACATGATCCTCGGAGTCAAGAACCGCACATGCTGTTAGGGGTGTGTCACGAATCCGAATCGCCACCACACCGGAAGGACAGTTTTGCTGTGCCAGTGCTTCCAAGACCAAAATCCATGTGGTCGGCAAGCGTGTTCAAAGTTCAATAAAGACTCGGAGAGCCGGGGGCGGGTGCATGTGGCGTAACCTCGAGCACTCTAACTCCTCGGGGGATCTCGCAAGAGAGTCCTCATTGCCAGCGGGACAGTTCCCTCAATATCGCGGCCACAGGCACTGCACTTAAGTGGAGGGACAACCCGGATAACTCTCGTGAAAATTATGGCGATAAGTGAGAAACGATTAACGACGCAGCTGTAGCGCGAAAGCGCAAGCGAACACGAAGTGGCGTGGGAACGGGAAAGTGGCGTGGGAAGGAATCGAGAAAACGCGTGAGGAAACCAACAAAGCTTCAACACGGACTGATGAAGGCGACGCGGGCTCAAGACGATCGACTCAAGGGCTCGCAGACGAGTGGAACGGGAAGGCAATGACAAGCTGTTTATTCTGGTGCACAACACTGGTGGATTTTTCATGTCTCACCCCTACTCTCCTTCCCTTCCATTGTTCCCTTGTTCCCACTGTCTCAGTACGATACACTACTGTACCATTTTGATCGGATGCCATGGGGGTGTGACGTGTGACAAAAAATGTACTTAGGCCAAACAGGGTAAAAGGCCATGACAGGTCTGTGACACGTGACAAGGTCATAAATTAGGCCATATCATTAGCCATATCAAATTTTCAGAACATAGCGGAACAGCCAAGTGCCCGCTAGCCACAACTGTACAGTTTCAAACTTACATGCTTGTCTATCATCGCCTTTACCGTCTTGCTTCATGCTCATCGCCTTTTATCGCTTCGCGCTCATTGCCTTTTCCCTCAACCTCCGGTACAAGATGGCTGCGAGCAAATCCAATCCCTTCCACCCTCACAGCCACTCCTTTCTCCCTTTCACTCCGGTTTCACCTCCTTTTCTTGAACTTTGGACAACGACAATCAGCGACTACGTGGCAGCGGTATGCCCCTCAAATACAATCCTTAGCCTCGTCTCCTAGCTACTGACCCTTTTTTTTTGAGTTTTTTTTTGACATTTTCGTGCATTTAGCGCAGCATTAGCGTGTGTATTCAATTGTTTCGGATGTTGCTCTCACCGGCTCATGCATCTAGTAAGGGCCTCAATATTTAAATGGCCTCCTCACTCGTTGAGGAGGGCAACGCTGATCTGACCCGCCAACCCGACCCGTGTCACCCGCCAACCCGACCTGTGTCACCCGCCAACCCGATCCGCGAAACCTGCCGCACCTACCCACTCACCCAAAGTGTGCCATGCTAGAACCGGCTCTCGTCTCATATGAACACATTCCGAATCACCTCGTTGGCCCCACATCTGGTGACTTCGTACTCCCCCAAGAGAGGTTATCGGTTGCCACCCTGGCCGGCTTCAAACTCGCATTGTTCCCCCCTCTCACAAACAAAGAGACACTCAATGGCCAAGTTTATCATCTCGTCAGCACCAACAAGCCAGATACTGAGCTCCACAATACGGTCCTCCAAAGCTTGATCCCTCCCCCCCTCGCCGTTCTCCAGTGCTTCCTCAAAAGCCTTCTCAAAGGCTCGCTCCCTGACGGTGCTTCTATCACTTATGAAGGCCGCCACCTCTCACCCGATGTGCTTGATATTTGGATGGTTCTGGCCGCTGTTCACCAAGTCCAGGGTCGCTGGGACAAAAGCTTGAAGTGGATGCGAAGGCAGGAGTGGAAGAATGGAGTCCTGTACGACAAAGTCATGAGCTTGCTGCAGAATGTTCCTTGGGGAGGGACGGTCCAGGGGTTCGACTCAATGGGACACTGCCCCATCTCCATGATCGCTGCTTACCTGTCTGACGACTGGCTCAGCGATGAGCATATGCAACAGTTCACTGAGCAACTCGAACACTGTCTCCTTTCTGACGCAAGACACATGGGCGAGACATTCATTATGGGTCCTTGGTTCTCGACTCATCTCTCCCAATTTGATGACCACCCCGACCATCCATACTTAGAGCGTATCGGTCGAGATCTTGCATCAGGACGTTGAAAGTGCATTGTCGGTATGTGGAATGTTGGTGCGGACCATTGGATCGCATTTGCCATCGACTCCTGCTCAGCTTCTATCGCCGTTGGTGACTCCTTCAAGAAATCACATTCATCCTTCGCCGGTGCAGCATCCCGATGGGTTGAGAGGCACACAAAGCATATGTTCAAGCAGACGACTCTTCTGTGCACGAAGCAGGAAGATAGCTTTTCGTGTGGGATCCTCGCCATGAACCCAATTGAGCACTATCTTGATCCTGAGCACTACCCACTGGTCAGCAAAGCTCCTCACGCTCTGGCGGCGTCTCGAATGAGCAGAGCTATTGATGTGATCACTCACCATTTGAATTCTGTACGCTGTTCCTCCCACTCTTACATAAAATTTAGTGACTTATCGAAGTTTCTTGTAGCTGCCATTTGAGGATGACCAAGACGAGTTTGTGGACAACAGTTCTGATGTGCTTGGAAGTCTGGGTGGCGAGAGCAAAGATGCTATTGTCATCGAGGACACGGTGGTTGATGACGACCCCAAACCCGTACCTCACACCTCTGAATCAGTTGGGACACCGACATTGACCCACACCACACCGTCCCACCTCACTCCCCCATCACCTTCTGATCACGATAAGCCGCTCATTTGTCCTGCCATCAGCTCCACTAAGGATGCTGGCCACCAGTCATCCTCCAAATCTGTCAGCTCGTCTACCTCATCCAAAGCCATTCTGGCTTCTACCTTGTCAGCACGAGAAAAGGGCGCCTCGAAGGTTGTAAAAGCTGTGCCTGGCCATCTAGACATGTCGAAATTTGTTGTCAAAACACCATTCAAGGAGTGGGCGGACAAGGATGTGGAGACTTCACGAAAGCAGCGGCTGATGCTGGAGGATCAGCGAGCGGAGATCAAGGCAATCAAGCAGGATTTCAAAGAGAAGGCGTTAGTTAAAAAGCGGGCATTGCAGAATAAGAGGCAGAAGAAGCTTAGGGTGAAAACAGTTCAGAAGGAGATTGCGGAGGGGATCAGAGACGACGACGGAAGGATGAAGAAGAAACAAAAGGTCAGTGAAATCGATGTACAAACTTCATGCTACTGTCGCTGACGATTCATGTCCTCCATCCTAACAGACAACTCACACTAAGCTGAAACCCATTGACGACACTCCTGCAGTGAAGGCTGACATTGCCAAACTGTCACGACCAAACCGTCAATTCAAGGAGGATGGATGTGCTAAGAACAAGCAGTATGGACGGAAACGAAAAAATGAACCATGCAAGTCAAGTCGCATGAACTGGCAGGCACCCTTTCTATGGCCACCCATTGACGCTGCAGCACGGAAGTCCTTCCCACAGTACAGCCCTACTGAGATTGTGCGCCATCTCCACCATGAGAACTATGAGATTTATGCGTGCCTACACCCGCGCACAGTCCAACGATGGTTCCGGGAGGATCAGCTTCCAGGACAACCGCTCTGGAAAGACAACATACTGAAGTGCATCAAAGCGGGGAACAAGCCACCAACCACTATCAAGGAGTGTGGTGTTTTGGTAAGTAAATCAGTCTATTTGTGCAGCATCCAGCAAACTAACCTTTGATTGCTTCCTAGCGTCCATATCCCAACCTCAACAAAGCTATCATCAGCAAACTGTGGCGTACACGAACTGTTGGCGTTCCACTTGCATTAGCGGACATCCAGACCATCATGATCTCTATGATCGAGACTCATGCACCTGAAATATTCGCCCGAGTAGCGAAAGATGGCAGTTGCTTCCGGTGTTCTGAGTCATTTGTGCGATCATACCTCCACGGGCACCATTGGTCCATGCGCCGTCCAACACAAGCAGCTCAGAAGGTTCCAGATGACGCTGAGAAGCAGTGTGAACAGTCATTCTTGCGTCAGGCGAAAGCCATTCGTGACGATGGAATACCGGCAGCTCTGCGAGTCAACAGCGACCAGACAAACATCCAGATCGTACCAGGGGCCAACGAGACGTGGAATGAAGCAGGGCAGAAGCAGGTCACAGTCAAGGGGAAGGACGACAAGCGTGCGTTCACAGTGATGAATGGCATCTCAGCATCCGGCGTTGTCCTCCCAATGCAAGCAATTTATGCAGGAAAGACGGCTGCGGTTCTTCCCAAATGCACGCTAGAGAACGCAAAGGCTTGGGACGAAATCGAAAAGACCGGTGCCATTCATTTCGACTGCTCAGGCAATGATGGCTACTGGTCGACCATGCGCACAATGAAGATCTACGTCAATGATGTTCTGGTTCCTTATTTCATCACAGTAAAGGAGGAGCTGGGCTTGCCAGAGTCCCAGCTTTGTATTTGGCAGATTGATTGCTGGTCCGTTCATTGCTCTGAGGAGTTCCAAGTCTGGATGACTACTGAGCATCCTAACATCCAACTTGAGTATGTTCCTGGTGGCTGTACGGGTATTTGGCGGGCCTGCGACATCAGGATTCAAAGGGTTTTCAAGCATGCCATCCGCCGGGCAGCCCAAGTGTTAGGATCTGGTGGCCAGTAGCGCGTATCCTGGCCCAAATCCCTATATGGTTTCATTTTCCCACGTTTCTGGTAAGTCGCCCTTGTACGATATAGTATTTATTGCATCCGATCCCATCTCGTTCGATCCATCTTACTCGATGGTATCTCTGGAGTGATCCCGATGCGATCGTGACCTTAGGACCCTGATGTGATACGCCACATAGAGATCTCAGTATTAACTTGTCGATGAGTTGACAAGCGGTGATGTTACTATACGATCTGACTGGCAGAGTTCTCGATCAGGTCCTGATTAGGACAGTACACGTGTATTTAAGGACCGCAGTTTAGCTCGCTGTACCCTAAGTTCAGCTTCGCTAAACATGCAGCTATACACTTCTATTCTCTGCAACTGCCTGACCGGGCCCCTCTCTACCTCTGCCATTCTTCCTAAGTCACCTTTAAAGGCAGGTGACTATCCCACGCCTACTGCTTGGGCGTAAGCAAGCAACCGGTCACCACTAGTGTGTACTAGTGCAGAGGATATACATCCTAGACTGAGCTGCTGCTCAGTAGAAGTTATTAGCGGCAGGATCCCAGCCCTGCGCTACATCTTATTGACGGGTGCAAGTCCCTCAATACTATCATCTCATAAGTCCCGCTGCGGGCTTAACACCAAGCAGATATGATAGCCAAGGCACTGTTGGAGCTCCAAGAGGACGTCCTCGAGAATGTCTCAGCCATCCATCTCACTAAAAGCCTTCCTGTGATCTGGAACCGGAGTGTCGGGTGGTTAAACAAGGCATACAATGCTGTCAATGATCCCGCATTCGTCAAGAAGGTATGCACACTCTTTCATACATGTGGCATCAGTTCTGATTGTGGCTTGGCTTGTTTTTCTTTTCTTTCAATCACTCAGGCATTCACCATGTGTCGTGTCAGCGAGAGCTCACCCTTCAATTTGTCGCAGGAGAGTCTCACAAGCCCTGCAGCCTTACAAGCACTGAAGCAGCTTCCAGAGACTGATCCTGTGTTCTGGAGAATCCTTACAAAGAATGAAGCTGTGGCCCCAGACATGAAACATCCAGACTATGATGGTGCAGAAGATGATGACCCAAATGAAGAAAGCTCTGCCCTCAAGTATGAAGATGACCATTCCATTCCATCCGACGTCCTTCGCAACCACATTCTCCATGGCAATGTGGCCCAACATGGAGGTCTTGAGAGCAATGAAGGTGACATTATCCCATCGTCAATCTCTGAGACCATCGACAATGGTGCAGCCGACACTGAACACAACTTTGAAGACCTTAACAAGGACTTACCTCCACCACAGGACTTACTCGAGCAACCTGGTGATGCTTCTGCATCCTTCAAGGTAGATGTTCCAGCAGCGGACATGGCAACAGGTGCTCAAGCAACGCAACCTGATGTAGCAGCTTCAGACACACAGTTGATGGTGGATGGTCAGGTGCCCATCAAGCGAGCTAGAAGGATGAATGTGTTGTATTCGGGGATGTTTTGGGAGAAACATTGAGGGCGGCAACTCATTTAGATCTGTCCTTAGATGCTTTAGATGCTGCTAAAATGAATTTGAAATTTTGTGACCACAAAACTGAGCGGAAAATCAACCTTTTTGGGTATAGGGGTCTATAGGCCATGATGGACCTGTGACACGTGACAAATTGCCAATAGGCCATGCCATAGGGGGTCTGTGACGCGTGACCATGGCATCCGATCGAAATGGTACAGTACTATAGGCCTGACTCATGCATGCCCCCTCTTGATGGACGCATGACCTCATATGATACCTACTTACAATAGCAAACATGACAGCCTTCCGTACCCCTTGTGTGCTCAATTCTTTCATACTGTCTCACCTCTTTTATCTCATGATGACGTGTCTCACTTACTTACAGTTATGGTTACATTGCCTGGAGCTAGCAGTACAATAACTTGTAAATAGTTAAATAGCGTGTTGTGCGCTCAGCTGAATGTCATCCAGTTTGTGTTCTCGAAGCCTCCCTGTGTGCCCTCATATTCCTCTTGCATCCACTCGATTCCCCTGTTCTCTGCATGACAGTCTTCCTGCTTCCATTCCTCGCGTACTACTCAGCCCTTCCCATTCCTAGTTTCTCTAAACACACCATTTAAATACTAAGAAAAAAGTGTCCTATCATGTGAATATGAAGTGAGATACATCAGATACTAGAAAATGAATACAAGACATGTGAACACAAGATAAATGATGATTGGATGTGATCGCTCGGCGTAGGTAGGTATAGATGGCACCCCCATAGGGACTGCCAGGGGCGCGAGGTCAGCGAGCGTGCAACAAGCACGCAAGCCACGTGTATGTGGGGTGGCATGGGGTACGCGTGATCGGCCTGCCCTGGTAATATATGAGTCCTAATATGAGTCGCAGTCAAAGATCAGTCAAAATAAATGAGCCGGCGGCGTTAGAAAGTGAAAGATAGTGGTTGGGCGATACCAATCGCCCCGACCATCGCTCCTGCACGAGCATAGCTCCAGTGCGTCTTCCCCTCATCTCCTCTTCCCCTTCAACCTCAGAGGCGCGTTTGTGCCACTTGGGGCACAACCGCGGGAGCCCCTGCACCCGATTCCAACAATAAGGGCCTCTCAATTGATGAAACTTCTTGCCGTTCTCGGCAACTCGGTGGACCTCCACCACGTGATTGGCATACAACGCGATCTCCCAGTCCTCACATATGGCTCTTCAAACTTCAAACAGCAAAAGCAACCCTCAAAAATCCTACAAGATATTCAGGATGAAGCGGTAAGGTGGATGCTGGGCGCGTTCTGGACAACACGATCAGAACCACTGGATCAACTAATCTCCCAGCTTGAACTTGAATCCATATTGGGCTTCCTTTGTTCTCAAAGACCGCAGCACTCACACTACTAACCATCCCGCACAGCTCACATCTAATCTGGCATCTCGGCGTCCCATGGTGTGACATGAATGAACTTGAAGACGATGCCCCCTTTACACCACACCCAGTGCCAACTGCCAAGGTCCCCAACCCGCAGGCTCAACGCACTCAACTCCCACCACAACCAACTCCACGCGCTTGCGGAGATCCAGCGGGACGAAAAAAGAAGCAACTAACAATAGATGGGAAACGCGCTGCCGAAAACCTTCATAACAACAGCAAAAATACCTACACTTTTTGACTTCATACAGCCTGAGTTCTCACATGATTATGATCACATCAGGAAAAGCTAACATGACAGAGATTGAGTCCAAGCACTGAGAACCAAGATCGGAGTCCCACACTATGCCAACACCACTGGCAGAGGTGTGCGTAAAACGGTAAAAGCATTTTATCCTCACCCTGGGCCTTACCTGGCTATAGCGCGCTAAATAGGGCAACATGACTTCATTTACTGTAAAAGGAGTTAAAATGGGGTTAAGACAAAGGAAGTAATTTAGGGGTTTCCTTATGCAACCTACTATGTGCCCTCCGAGTCGTTTTTGTGCGTAACTCAAGTTCGGCGAATCGATGACGATGCGGATTACTTGTATGATCATAGTGTCTTGGATAGAGATCGAAGCTTCCATACGTTATGATCCAAGGAAAGAGATGACTCAGATGAGTATGAGAAGTACATACAGTATGCAACCAGGCTAGGAATACAATGTTCAATATCGCCACATCAGGAAACCGTATGATCGCGCCGGACTCCGGAGGCTTTAAAGGTCGCTCGTGCCTTCTGTTGGACAATTCTATATAGATTGAATTGGGGACCGCATTACCCGTTAGTCGGCAGTGGGGGTATCTGCTGCACTTTCCAGTTGCTCCGAGTATGGCTATTGATATGGGTGTACCATATGGCCTTGGTTTTCCTTGCCTATAAATACCGTAACCCATTCCAAATCTTATTCTCCCCGTTCCTTCGCAAGTCACAATGGGTCGAACCTGACTGGACTACGAGTACGAATTGTGCCTGTTCCTTGGAGGGGCCTGCAGCTGGTCAGCCATGTGCATCACCCTCTCACTGGCAGACTCGGATGAAGAGAAGAGGTCCATCCATCAGTAATCCTGGGTCTCAGTTTCCAGAGGTTGCTCAAGTTGAGCAACCATTGGAAACCAGCGAAAACTTGGAAACTTGGACACTTGGAAATGTAGGTCCATTTTCCTGGAAACCTAGCTAACCCCAACTCCCATCGCATGTTTTGCCATCCTCTGAGCAACACATACACAGTGGAACCTTGCTGGAACACATAACTTCAACAACTGTGTAAGTAAGATAGGAATTAGACATAAAGGCATAATAATTGTCTGAGTATAGCAGTATGAGTTTCCTGGTTTCTGGGTTTTCAGGTTCTCAGAAACTTGAAAACCAGTGGAAACCAGTGGAAACCCAGAATTTAATTTCCTAATTTACTGATGTCGAGATCAACAACCACACTAAAAATCATCAAAGTGATGCCACCATGGTCTGTAATGTTTTTTCTATCATCTCCTTTCAACTGGATTGGAAAGTAGTAACTGACATACCTGGTCGGGCACACTCAGGACACTCCCGTCGACGACAACGATGACCCAAATTTTGATCCAACAGCCACTGCAATTGAGGATGAATCTTCATATCCAGAAGTCCGTCGTGCAGTTGCCAACACAGATGTTCCCACGATGCCATCGTCTACCTTCCGTGCTTGGATCGTCGGTCTCATTTGGGCAGTCCTCATTCCCGGTATAAACCAGTTCTTCATTTTCAGATACCCCTCCATCGGTGTTGCTCCGGTTTGTGAATTTTTGTTCCATGGCATTTGAGTGGGGGCCCCTGTTACTAAATTGAGTCATTGCGAGAAAGGTTATCCCTACGCTGTTGACTTTACCCATTTGCAACACCTGGGCTCGCTATCTGCCGAATATCACCCTCCTCGGTATCCCGCTTAATCCCGGGCCGTTCAACATTAAGGAGCATGTCATCATCACCATTATGGCTGGGGTCGGAGTTGCACCGGCATACGCTGTTAGTAGCCCCAACTTGGCAAATTATGTCAGGGTTATACCATTCTGTTCAAGCTCTTACAATCTCCTTCAGACCGATATTATCGCCATTCACAAAGTCTTTTACAACCAGCATCCCCCGTTTGCCTGTGAGTTTCAGGGCTTCTTCAGCTCACACATTTAGGCTATTGATTGATTTTCACTAACCATAAAACAGATCAGTGGCTATTGATCATGTCAACCCAGCTGGTTGGCTTTTCAATAGGTGGTATTTGCAAGCGCTTCCTTGTCACACCACCATCTATGATTTGGCCTGAAAACCTTTTAACGGCCGTGCTTTTCAATACATTGCACAGTAAAGAGACTTTGGGCACCCAGGCTCACGGTGGCATTTCCCGCTTGCACTTCAAGTTTTTCTCCTACGTTTTCATTGGCTACATCTTTTACAGTCAGTTCTTTTTACCTTGGAATCTGGCTTTTGTGCCGCAGTTCTAGTTTATTCTTATTCCTAGATTTCTTGCCGACCTACAGTATCTCTTCACCGCTCTCTCGAGCTTTTTGTGGGTTTTCTGGATAGCTCCAAACAATGCCAAGGTGAACCAGCTCTTTGGGATTAGGCATGGTTTGGCCATGGGTATTCTCACCTTCGACTGGGGTCAAATCGCCTTCGGCTTCCCCCCCTTTCCCACCCCTTGGTGGGCTGCGGCCAACATTGGCATGACTGTCGCATTTTTCTACTGGTTACTTGTTTCCATTCTCTATGTGAGACCACCTAGTTTTTCTTCCTTTGAGAATCCCAATTCTTGGTTATCTGAGTATCGGTTTTTGCAGTACACCAACATTTGGTACAGTGCTTACCTTCCCTTGGTGTCCTCAGACACGTTCAATAATACAGGGAAGCAATATGACGTCTCTCAGATCATCAATTCCGATTCCTCCTTCAACATCCAGGCTTACAATACCTACAGCCCTATCTTCCTTTCCGCATCGCTCGCTATTTCCTATGGCCTCTCGTTTGCAACCATCACTGCCGCTCTTACACATACTTTCCTCTACTACCGCAAATTTATATGGACTTATGCTCATCGCCCACTCTCCAAACAACCTGATGTCCATGCTCGCCTAATGTCCGTCTACAAGGAAGTCCCGGATTGGTGGTACCTGCCGATATTCGGTTTGCGCCACCTATTTTTCTTACAAAAAAAAAGAATACTGATACTCTCTCAGTAACCATGTTTGTGTTTGGTGTCATCGTTATCGAGGTGTGGGAGACAGGTCTCCCTGTATGGGGATTCGTCCTCGCCCTCTTAACCTGTGCGTTTTGTCTTTGAGTCGTCCTTCGTCATTGTGCACTTTTAGCGGCTTTCTTCCCGAGTTTCACATTTGTTGTGATTTAGCATTCATGTATACTTTCCCTTTGGGTGTGATCCGGGCCACTACGGGCCAGCAACTTGAGCTGAACGGCATCACGGAGCTGATCATCGGATACGCCCTTCCTGGCCGCCCAATTGCGATGATGATGTTCAAGACATGGGGCTATGCGACCATGGACCAGGCGCTGGAATTTATGGGCGATTTAACTTGCCCACTACATGAAGATCGCACATCGCCCGATATTCTTCTGTCAGCTTGTCACCACCATTGTTGCTGGTACCGTGCAGCTTGCTGTGCAAGCATGGATGTTCTCAAATATTGAGGGCCTTTGCGATGCCGATCAAAATGATGGTTTCACTTGCCCACATGCCACCATGTTCGGTAACGCATCAATTATTGTAAGTATCTTGTCATGTTGGCACATACTTTTTGTATTCCGTGGCTCAAGATCATGTTGTGTTGCAGTGGGGTGTCATCGGGCCGCAACGTATATTTTCGCACGGTCAGCTCTACTTTGGCCTTGTCTTCTTCTTCCTTGTCGGCATCCTTGCACCATTGTTCCAGTGGATATTGCACAAGAAGTTTGGAATAGATTTCCTCAAGTACATCAATTTCCCAGTCGCCTTTGGCGGCACGTCCTACATGCCTACTTCGACTCCTCTTAACTACATGCCCGGAGTGATCATCTGCTTTATCTTTAACTATATCATCTGTCGACGCCACTTTGATTGGTGGACAAAGTACAACTGTGAGTCGCTTCATGATGAGACTATAGGATTTTCTGACATGAGATTTGCCTTGGTTCTCGGGGTGGGTTACTTTAGTCTTAGTCTTTAGATGTGTTGTCCGTTGGATTGGATGCAGGTTATGCATTCAGTGTCCTTATCGTCTTCTTTACTTTGCAATATCCGAAAAATGGCACGATCAGCCTGGACAGCATTCAGAAATGGTGGGGTAATACTGTTTACATGAAGATGGCAGACTATAGGGGGGTGCCCTTTAAGAGCCTTCCAGAAGGCGGAAAGTTCGGTCCGTCAAGCTGGTAAAAATGTTGTACAGAGCAGAAGTGAGCTAGAGTAGGTATGTCCTTTCACCACTTCTGGCCTTTCATCTTCAGTCACACATTGTTCAGTTGTTACTGTAAAAGGAGTTTAGCCACCCCGTGCATGTCGCCTGGCGTTATTGTTATGATTGGTGTTTGTATGTTATATCTAGGACAAAACACATTTCTTACTACTAGTCACACTACTTCCTAATGCTTTCAATACTTGATAGCAATTATTCAACTTTATTGCTTAGAACTGCCTAGAACTATGTCACTTTGTTTATCACATGAGACAGCAGTTTCTCCAAGTGCATGCAGCTCCCCAAAGTGGTTTGATACTCAATGTGGACAAATACTACATCAAGCCGCAGCACCAGTCAATGAAGCACACTGGCATGAACATGCCAAGCCCCATCACCACAGCGAAGTTTATCACCATTTGTCTGTGTGTTGAGAGAGAGAGTCTGTGGCTGTTTGAACAGGCACACGAGAAACTCCGAGTCATTCTCGACTTCGACCTTTTAGTCCAATGACTCTTGTTCTCGTGCGGGATTCAAGCTCGACAGTGTGGTTTATGACAAGATGAGAGTATTATCGTACCCATAGATGTAGATAGAGGAGTGATATAGAAACATGCATGCATCACATAGTCACCGTAGGGTATAGTGATGGCTGACAACAAGGAAGATTGGATGTGAGAAATATACGACCATATGAAACTGATATATATCCCCATGGCAGTGCGGGGGATGTTATGCGTCACCGCGTCAGGAGGCCCTCAATGAAAGGATCTGGGTGAAGCAGGCATGAAATCTGGTAAATATACACGGGAGTGGGAACTTTGAAGTAGTCCGGGCGATCATGGGTGCTTCGAAAGACAGCTCCGAAGAGCATTGAGTTGAGCTATAGACGGATCAGGGTTATGGGGCGGCCTATGTTCTGGCGGGCATCGATGAAGGGGACGAAGGCATCACGGTCATTGCCGTTCCCAGACTGAGCCTGAGAGTATGCGAGCTCCTGCAGTTCAGGTAACAGCTCCACAGCGTGTCCTTCATAGTCCACCTGTAGACAACGAGTTCCTCGACGAACTCGTCACCAACACGAAGAGTCTTCAAGTTAGTTGCAAAACATCCTAAACATCTTGCACCACTCGTGTGCGAACTCCATGTGCACCTCAACCGACCGAATATTATTCCTATGTTCGAGAGTGAGATGCTCCGCAGCAGAGAACTTTCCACTAGGCAAATTTAGAATTCGTGCCGCAGAAGATACCTGCCAGTCGAGGTGCCACCAGTCGACACTATGGGGCTGACCCAGCTCTCCCCCACCCCTTCCAGTCATGTGATGCCTTCCCACGCCACTTCTAGAAAGTCATTTTCGAGTTTTCGTTTTCGAGTTTTACTTGCATACCTGACGCCGAAGCCTCAAGTTTCAACCACGTACCCTCCCTCATGTCCGCCCCTCTGCCGGCGATGGCAGCATATCAATTGCCGCTGGCATAATTGTTGGCTTGTTTCTTGCATAGGGTCCCGTGGATACAGTTGCCAAGTGGTTCAAGGTGTACAGCTCTCTCAGTCTCAGGGCCCGCAAACTGAACAAGGAGCGTGCCGCTGCAGAAAGACCTCAAACCCCCTCCCATCACTTGACCACTTCCTGTGACACTGTGACACACCGACTTCCCAGGACTTTGCGCGGTCCCAACTCGATTACACCTGTCGCCCTAGGAGACAATCCCACCATACGTTGGGGGCTCTCTCCCCGACGCCGCACATGCAGCAAACCTACACTTTGACCACGAGCCATGAGCCCTCATGTCAATGACCCAAGTGGAGATGGCAGACGACGACCTTGCTGACCGTTCACGCCGGCGCTGCCCTGCTCATGCCCACAACCACTCAAATAAACGACAGCAGTGATTGCCATATCAATGCCAACTGTACCCTCACTGCCCACTCACATGCCAAGGCCATGGCCATGGCTGCCGTGTCTCCGCCAATAAGGGTTTCTCGCTTGTGAGCTCCCCAGTATGCATTCCCTCCCATTTATTTTGTTGGCCTGTGCTGACCTTGTGCCTGTTCTCATAGAGTGTGATAAATCATTCACATGCTCGGATGCTCTTGCCAAACATGTGCATCTCCAACACAACATCGAAGCCAGCGCACCAGGCTGAGGTGGCGACTGCAACTGCAACTGCAAAGAGCCCTCTTGCCGCACCGTCTCCGTTGCATCTGATCTGGCCAGCTTCAGCACCTTTAAAGTCGAGCCAGGATGCATATGCCCCCTGAGGCTGGTGGCACCTCTGCTGTGGGTAATTATTTCAATGGCATTCATTGGTATATATATTATGGTCGCAGTCTGGTTATGGCATCTCTCATACTGCCGACCACTTCCACAACAGTGCTGCCCACCACCTCATAACACCGACCACGTGCTCTGCACCCACATCCATCCCAACACAGCGCATGAGGTATCCCCCCACAAGCACAATGTTCTCCACATGTGGTGCATACTCCACGAACTGGTCCACCCACGTGCATGCCACCTTCTGCATCCCCATGCTCTCCACCACAGGCACCACCCCGCTGCCGCACTTCTCAGCCTCTGCAAAGCGCTCACATGGCGGGATGTATTCATGTGGGCGCTGGGTGGTGGCCAGCACCCTTCAAGATGCTGCTTAAGTGCTGCAGCAACTGGCTAGAGACAGTGGTAGGTACAATACTTGTCATAGCATAAAATTCATCTGCACTGTACATACACACATAAATGACGTACAATAAAACCTGTGTAAAAGGCTTGACTCATAGAAGTGGTGTTGGAAGGGTCACATGACTGGAAGGGGTGGGGGAGAGCTAGGACACTCACGCTATGGAAAGGGCATGCAACTTGGCGTCCCAACAGTATGGGGATAAAACATCATTTGAACCCGGTCTTTGAAGAACTCGAACTTGGTGCTGTCGAACTTGAGGTGCTCTCGTGTGGAACAGTCATCTGAAGGCGGACACGGCAGACATGATCGCACTGCTTGAGTGCAAGCAGTAGTCCTTCTTTATTTTCTTCGCTGACGTCGAAATCACCACATACATGGTCAATAACGAGCGGAAGGGGTGGGGAATGTGCCAATACAGTATGTCTGCAACAGGCGTACCTGGTGTACAAACGAGGCAAATATCCAGGTAGAATGCACACGCGAGTATTCACCATCTTTGACAAACATGTGCCAGTTTATACCACCACCACCACCACCACCACCACCACCACCACCACCTTCCGCGGATCCATGAAGACATTCATCACCATCACCATCTTCACCTAAAAAAGTGGCCCATAGAGACAAAATACATTGAAAAACAGATCGTCGTCAAGATGTGAATCGACGCGGTATTTGGATTGTTGTAGTGGGCCCTCACAAGTTCCTAAGCATGACATGCCCGGAAAATGAGGCGTACCTCCGTAGTTTGGAATCGCCCCCTTGACAGATTTTTTTGTTGCTTGAAGGGAAAGATAAGACATGCTGGAGAGTTGTCGTGACGAGGATGTGGCTTTCATAACCCTAACCCTAGTGGGACCAGTCAATGTTTCACTTGAAGTAACATCCACATTACAGCGGCAGTCGCGCACACTGCACAGAATATCCCGTATGATCAATAATAGAATTACATACACAAGATGAGAATACCATCATAGGCAGAAATCGTACGTAACATATTCAGCGTATAGGTATACAAGCTTTTGGCCATGCCTACGGCACGGGTCGCTCACAAGCTTGCTCCCCTTACCTTCGGCCCTGGCCTAAGCTTGTTGGGGGCTGCGCCCCCAATCCCCTGCTTTAACCAACAACACTGTCATATAATCTCCTTTGTGGTATTTACAATCTATGCTATTTACAATACTGTCTGTGGTATATACAGTATATACAGTACAATACATCATTACTCTATTTATCCAAGAAGAACTTCCTTATATACTACATTTTGTGTCTGAGCCTCCTCACTCCCTTCATCCCAAATCGCCTTGATGTTTGACACTGAAGTCACCCGTGACACTGCAACATAAAACTGCCCATGCGTAAATGCAGGTGATCTAAGATCCAACCCAACATGTTTCACTGATTGCCCTTGTGACTTGTTGATTGTCATCGCAAAGCAAACCCGCACTGGAAATTGCCGTCGAGTAAACTTGAATGCATTCTCATCGTCTCCAGGTTGGTTCCCCACCCGTGGAATAAACACCATCTCCCCAGCATGTGACCCAGTAAGAAGTCTAACTTCCAACACCCTGTTGCTGTGTTGTGTCAGGATCCCTCTGCTGCCATTGCAAACTCCATTTGCTGCATCCAAGTTCTTCAGCACCATCACAGGACATCCAACCTTCAGCGACAGCTTTGCCAATGGAAGTGACCCACAGTTGATCTCATTCAAGTACTCCACAGGATAATTCAGCAATGGGTCATTTTCACCCAGCTGCTCAGAGTTTGGAATAAAGTCAACACTGGGGAAATCCTGCACATCCCCAGGGAACCTTTCAAGCACCGTCTCATTGAGCTCATTGACCTTCTTGTTCATGGTTGAAAGAATGATACGCTCAGAGAAGAACTGATCAGGATGGCCAGGGATGTCAATGTCAGGGTAAATGGTGTCAAGGAGGGAATCAACAGTGTTCTCAGTGCAACGAAAGTGATCAGGGAGTGTGATATTGAGCAAATCATCAGTGTGTTGTCCATGGCCCACTTCCAACTGCCATCTTGCAAAGTTGGCCTCTTCTTCAATCTCAGTGTTAAGGCGCATGTTCTGATGAAGGTGGAGAACAGTGATGTGCCTCCACAGGAAGGACCTTTGCATACAGGCACCCACAACCTGAGCCCTGGAACCCTTGAGGATCACTGGCAAGATTTGCTGAAAGTCCCCACCAAACACAACAGTGAGTCCACCAAAGGGCCTGTCAGTGTCATGCAGATCCCTAAAGGAACAATCGACTGCCTCCATGATATGACGATGCTGCATGGGTGCCTCATCCCATATCACCAAGTCAGCTTGACGGATCAAGTCAGCCAATTGGGAGGTTTTTGGAATATTGCAGATGGAGGACTCATGGATGGGAATGGGGACCTTGAAGCGCAAATGAACAGTGCGACCACCTTTGAGGAGAATAGAAGAAATCCCAGAGGAAGCAACACAAATGACAATCTTCACCCCTGAGCGTAGGTCATAGCAGAGGGTATTGTAAACATAAGTCTTGCCTGTGCCTCCAGGACCATGAAGGAAAAAGATCTCCCCTGTTTTATCAGTGACAGCAGAGGAGATCCTGTCAAAGGCAGAGCGCTGATCAGGATTGAGACTGCCAATGTGCTGTTCAGCAAGGTGGGCCTGCTCCTGTGGATCGTAGTCCCTTTGCTCTGCAATAAGAGGATTGAGATTCTGAAGAAGGGTGCCCCAATTGCCTGTGACCTGTGGCATGCAGTCCCAATCCTGAAGCCTCTTCCCAGCCTTAATAAGAAGCTGATCAATAAGGTAAAGGCCATAGTCCTGGATGTCCTCCTCTGATGGCTCAGCATCCCAATCCCAAAAGATAGGATGGCGCTTAAGGTCATCACAAATGTCCTGCCAAAAGGTGTCCCATAAACCCCTTGGATCGGCAGGATTACAATCCTTAAGGATGGTGACAAAGAGGTTGCGCATCTGACGACCCACTGCCATGTGCTTTGCCTCTTCAAGGCACTGATGCCACTCATTGTCGTCCTCTGTAATGCCATAGGCAATACAGGCTTCTCTAAAAGAGGGATAGAGAGTGCCTTGGAAGGTGTGAAGGTCTTCATAAGAGGTGGCACCCTTGACAACAGTGAGAAGGAGACGCAGGTAGAAGCGCTCTCCAGAAGAGGGATGAGCATAATACATCCTGCCTATCTGAAAGCCCCTTTGCCTGACAGTCCAGATATGAGTATCGTTGTGCCAGACCATCTTGTTGGGAAAGTCCTGATAGAGGGTATTGTTGATGACACCATCCTGATGAAGAGCATTGGCCTTGAACCATGCAGTGAGAGTGGTGTCCCTGTTCTCATGCTGCTCAAGAAGCTCATGAAGAGTATCTCTGTCAGGATGAATGACGACTGCCTGCTGCTGTGGAAGATGAACTGCAAGGCGCAAAACACTGGGCTCATGGTCTTGAACCTCAAAGAAGTAAATACGCCAAATTGCCTCACAGGTGCTGACATAGCGTGCATCCAAGTAGTGTCTGATCTCATCATGAGCAGTGCCAAACTGCATGGTGGTACAATCATGGCCCTTGTAGACATACTTGTAGATATACTTGATGGCTTTGACCGAGGCAATGAACTCCACATTGATGTGGCACCTGTACTTCCAGATGAGGTACCTGTTGTGACAGACAACCCAACTATTGTCAACCCGATATCTGCCATCTTGACCTGTCTGGATGGTTTGCCCAGTGTTAAGACGCCTTGTCCTGGCATAAGAGTCTTCTGTGATAGTGGTGCGCTCATTGAAAGGCTTGGGAAACCCTTTAGTGCATTTCTCATTCACCATACATGGGGACTTTTTGTTTTGAGCACCACAGGGGCCATGAATCATGAGCTTCCCAATGAGGTCAAGCAACTCAGGATTGTCGAAAGGAAGCTCAGAAGACATGAGGCTGTCAATCTGCTCAGGAGTACGCAGCTTGACATGGGGTTTGAGAAAGACAATGATGTGAGCATGAGGAAGGCCCCTCTTCTGGAACTCAATGGTGTAAAGGTAGCCAGCAATATCACCAAGTACACCATCCTTGATGTCATGAATGAGGGAAAGAAGCTTGGCATGAAAGACACGTATAATCAAATCAGGACGTGAGGCAGGCTTCTGATTGTGAAGCAAAGCATCATTGATCTCAGGCCAAGCAAGATTGGCAGTCATGGTGATGAAAAGGTCGCCACCTCCAAAATACCTGTTGATGGCCAAGGCGTCCTGACAAAGCTGCTGCATATAGCGTGTGCCACCAGTGAAAGATGAAGGGAGGATGGTCCTTTTGCCCAACTCATTGAGATCAACATCCACATTGCCAACAATGGCATCAGCCAAGCCCTGATAAAGCTCCACCCTAAGATTGTCCTGAATTGCACGAAGTTGTGCAAGGCGCTTCTGCTCAGCGATTGCCCAAGACTCACAAACATAAGCCTGAAAGAGCTTTCCAGCAACAAAGAGGTGGTTGGACTCAATATGGGCAGGGCGAACATGGAAGTGATAGCGAAGGTATTCATCCAAGGAGACATACCTCCGCTGCCTAGGACCCTGTTGATCTTGCACCCCATTGTAAGCAATTGTAGGGTACCATCCCATCTGTCCCTTTGGAAAAAGAAGAACATAGCATAATGAAGGGTAAAGGGGATGGGAGTCTGAGATGGTGAAGAGGCTGCCAGGGTGATCCTTATTATAAACAATGATGTCCTGGGGGCCAATATCCCTGTTTTGTTCACCGTCACCAATAAGAACAACAGCAATCTCATTCACAGAGGCATCAGGAATGTTGTAGCGACACCTGTCAGTGCTTGGATCAAAGTAAAGAGAGACATGGAATTGCTGGTCAGGACGCATATTGACGGTCTTGTTAAGAGCTTGTTCATAAAGGCGAATGGCAGGGTGAGACTGAAGAAGAATTCCCTGAAGTAAATTCAAGGTTGGAAGATCCAAGGGAAACTTGTTATTATTGAGCCTATTATGCCAAGCAAGACGATTATCAAGAGCATTAGAAGTGTCATGAATGTAGAGCTGATTGTATGTGAGGTCTGTGTCTGGCCTGGGAATAACTGAGCCAGCGTGATGAATGAGCTCTTCATGTAAAACATAGGAGTAAGGGCCACCACCACCCTGGTTGACAGTATGATCGGTTGTCTTGCCAACAGAAGTCATGGCCAAGGCATTGTTGTAAAAAAGGATACGGTTATGAAAGCCACTACTAAGAGGATTGATGCCAGTGAAAAGGTCATAAAGAGCTTGTGGGGCATTCTCAAGCTTAGAAAGTGAAATCTTGCCCTGATAATAGCACATGCCAAAGACAGTATCATTGACAGTGGAGCAAGTAAGAGCTTCAGCTCTCCAATGAAGGGCATGGCAAGAAGGACATTCAATGCTCATTTGTTCAAGGCTGTGAACCTCCCAAGCAGGATCAAAGGGTTGGCGAGCAATGGGAAATCGCAATGGTAAAGGTGGTTCAGGCAAATCAATAATATGATCAAATAAAGGTGGCTGTAGCAATGGTGGCTGTGGCAGTGGAGGCTGTGGCAGTGATGGTCGTGGCAAATCAATAAATTGATTAAATATAGGTGGCTGTGGCTGTGGCTGTGATGGCTGTGGAAGTGATGGCCATGGAAAATCAATAACTTGATTAAATATAGGTAGCTGAGGCTGTGGTGGCTGTAAAAGTGGTGGCTGAGGCAAATCAATAACTTGATCAAATATAGGTTGCTGTGGCTGTGGTTGCGGTTGTGAAAAATTAATGAGATGATCAAATAAAGGTGGCTAAATAATTATTAAAAGAAAAATTAAAAGAAGGCAAAAAAAAAAAGCTTACAGGAGATTGAATACGAACAGGTTGAGGTTCTGAAGAGGGAGAAGGAGTGGCAGGGGCAGAAGCAAAAACATATAAAGGGGCAGGGGCAGGGGCAGGGACAGGGACAGGGATAGGGGCAGGGGAAAGAGCAGGAGCAGGAGCAGGAGCAGGAGCAGGAGCAGGAGCAGGAGCAGGAGCAGGAGCAGGAGCAGGAGCAGGAGCAGGAGCAGGAGCAGGAGCAGGAGCAGGAACAGGAACAGGAACAGGAACAGGAACAGGAACAGGAACAGGAACAGGAACAGGGTCAGGGGCAGGGGCAAGGGCAGAAGAAATGGGCTAATAAAATATTAATATATTACAATTATATAAAAATAATAATAAACTCACAATAGATCGGCTTCTTAAATGTAGTTGAGGAAGTGGAGGAAGAGCAGCATAAGCAGTTGCTAACTGAGCATAGGTCATGGTTTGTCGAGGTGGTGCAGATGGTGCAAAAGTAGACATAGATGCACCTAAAGTAGTAGATGTAGCAGGTGCATTAACCATAGGAAGTGGGGGGGCAAGCATTGAGGTAGAGACAGAACCAAGAGCAGAGGAGCCAGCAGCTAAAGCAGAGATAGGGGGAACCTATATAGTTTTACATTTAATATGAAAAAGTATTATTAAAAAGCAATTAATAACTTACAGAAGGTGGATGTACAGAATGCCCTCTTTTAGATGTGGTAGGGAAAAGCTGCAGATTTCTCACACCAGATGCAATATGAGCAGGCAAATGATTAAAAGATTGCCCATTAAAAGTGACAGAGGCTGGTGGTGGTGGTGGTGGAAGGACATTGAAGAGTGTTCTAGGAGAGGGAATTCTACATTGTTCAGGAGATCCCATATGTCGTTGAAGACGCTCCTGATTTCGAATAGCCTGTTAATGAAGCTGAGGTGATGTAGGAGGAGAAGGTGTAGAAGGTGGCGGTGGTGGTGATGGTGGCGGTGGAGTGGCAGGCATGACAAAGGCAGCAGCTATAAAGAAAAAAGGGGAAAGGGGGGGAGAAAGACCAAGAGCAAAAGCAAGAGAGCAGCAAAGAGCCAAGCAAAGAGCCACACAGTCTGATCCTCACAGGAAAAAGTGATTCGGTGCAAGCAACGGCAGTTGATAATGGAGCGACTTCCTATAAAGGAAGGGGAGGTAACTTAATTATGGTATAAAACCACACCACCAACCCAATCTCCCTGCGATACGTTGCGCCAAGTGAGAGGTCCCACTCTTAAGAGTCAAAGAAACTCAAGAGGTTGGCAACCGGGAAACAGCCTGCTTTCACAGGGAACCCAGGGAGGTAGGACTTCACAAAGCGTCACCTTGACAGCAGAGCACTAAAAGCTCACCTAATTCCTGAAGGACGGCTGACTGACTGAGATGAACCGACGACACGTCAAGTTCACTCAAGAAGAGGGCAGTACCAAGCGCAGAGAAAAGGCCGCCAGAAGGGTCTTGATGCAGGCTATAAAGTGATAAAAATAAAAAAATAGAAAATAATAATAAAAAAGAGACTCACATTTGAGAAAAGTGTATAAAGTGTGTGAAAAACACAGAAGATGTACACAAAGTGTAACGCAAAAAAAACCTAAAAATAAATAATAAAAATTTAATGAAAACTGTGAAAAAAGCAATAATAAAGGACATACACACTGTTAAAGAACACAGGACTAAAGCAATGATGGATGCAGTCCAAATAGTTGCAATTGCAGTGGTGGATGGCAGTGGTAGAAGCAGGCAGAGCCAGTGGCAGCAGTGGGTGCTGTGGGCAGAGATATGGCTGCTATGGCAGAGATGTGGCTGCTGTGGCTGAAGTGTGGCCACCATGGGTGAGGTGTGGCTGCTGTGGCTGAGATGTGGCTAAGGTGTGGCTGCCATGTGGCTGCCGTGGCCGAGTGTCAAGTTGAGGTTTGCTGACTAAAGTTGAGCCCCGGGCCAGCCAGCTTCCTTTTTTAGCACGCTCTTCCACCAATCAGAGTGTTCATCCTCTTTAGGACACTGACATAAATATCTTACCAATCTTACCTTCTCCTTTCGGTCAGGAACACACCATTTTTGGTCGGGCACTTCCATTTCCAGCCAGGCACATTTCCATTCCCGGTCTGTCATGCTATATACTTAGGACAAGCTTTTGGCCGTGCCTACGGCACGGGTCACTCGCAAGCTCGCTCCCCTTACCTTCGGCCCTGGCCTAAGCTTGTTGGGGGCTGCACCCCCAAACCCCCGCTTTAACCAACAACTGTCTCATATATACATAATAACTTTTACAATCTATAGTATTTCTAATTTATAATATTTCCTATAATGACAATGGCAGCAAGCAGATTAGTTTACCAAAAGTGAACATGTGAAAATTACAGTGGCCATTGCAGTTGCACATTAGTTGAGCCAAAGCTATCATCAGAAAATTTTCATTTTATTTAATAAACTATGATAAAGCAGTTACAATCCTTAATTTAATAATTAGCTTGTTGAGAACATTGCCTCTAAACCCTTATTTATTACTCAACATCTATTCATCTGTTATCATTCTCAGTCTCATACATCCACCCATCATCATTCATAGTCTCATATATTCTCTTATTATTATTCACAGTCTTTTACATCCCTCCATCATTATTCAGTCTCATACATCCCCCCATTATCATTCACAGTCTTATATGTCCACCCATCATCATTCAATCTTATACATTCATCCATCATTATTCACAGTCTCATACATCCACCCGTCATTATTTACAATCTCCTATGTCCACCAGTCATCATTTATAGTTCTCTTTCATAGTTATTCGGTCTTAATGTAGTGGCAGTGGCAGCAAGCAGTATAGATAAGCCATAGTGAACATGATGTATTTTTTATACTATATATTACAATTTACTTTTTTGCTTTATATAATCTTATACATTCATCCATTATCATTTATATTGTCCCATTTTCAATCAATTAAACAATCATATGTTATAGCTTTCAAATACAAATAAAAGTTAAAAGGTCTTTTTTTAAATGAGTAAAAATAACAAAAGTGTCTTAATTTTTAATTTTATCACAGATTATAGTCTAAAATGTTTAAACATTAAATGATCCAATATGTTACAGTCATATATAAATGTCTAATTAATTAAAATGATACAGTACTTTTAAAGTATCTATTTATCCATTATTATTTACAATCTCTTTTTTCTCACTCATTATTATTTATAGTTTTATCCTTTCATCTTACACTCAATCTTTCACTCATTAACACTTACTGTCTTATGTTTATCCATTATTATTTATGGTCTCAATATTTATTGATCACCACTTTCTATCTCATTCATCCATCAATTATTATTTACTGTTTTAATGTTTATTGGTCATTACTTAAAGTCTCATACAGTACAATCTTATATGTTCATCTATTATTATTTTACAGTCTCAATATTCATCAGTCATCCTTTAAAAGTCTTATATCTTCATCCATTATTATTATTGGTCTTAATGTTTACTTATTATCATTTACTTACAGTTTTATATTATTATTTACAATTTTATACATTTATTTGCCAATTTGTCTGTCTCATCCCTTCTCCCATTGTTATTAACAGTCTTAATATAGTTGCAATGACAGCAAGCAGTACAGTCAAGCTACAGTGAACATGTCAAAATAATTCCTAATTTAATATCTAATTTTGTATGGTTGTAATGGCAGTGGCAATGACAATTACTATATGTCAATGCTAATATATCATAAATAATTATTGATTTATGAAATATTTTTCAGTCACTGCAGTTGCAGTGGTAAAGCAGCTTAGTTGAGCTAAAGCTATATAGGAAAAATAATAATCAATTTAATAATCAAATTTTCACAGTTTCAGTAGCAGTTGCAGTGGCAAAGCAGGTTAATTATTGAGTTAGAGCTATTATTGGAAAAATGTCATTCTAATTAATAAACAATTGTAGGCAGTTGGAGTGACAGTTACAATACTTAGTTAAGCCAAAGCTATCACCGGAAAAATATCATTTTAATTAATAAACAATTGTAGGCAGTTGCAGTGGCAGTTACAGTGCTTAGTCAAGCCAGAGCTATCATTGGAAAAATATCATTTTATTTAATAACCAATTGTAGGCAGTTGCAGTAGCAGTTACAGTGCTTAGAGCCAGAGCTATCACCGGAAAAATATCATTTTATTTAATAAACAATTGTAAGGCAGTTACAGTGCTTAGTTGAGCCAGAGCTATCACCGGAAAAATATTAATTTATTTGCTATGCCAATTACAGTGCTTACAAACATATCTTCCTTTTTGAGCTGGCAGGGGGCATGGGTAGTTGCTGACTAATGCTCGCCTTCCTTTTTCAGCACGCTCTTCCACCTTCCTTTCTCGGACAGCTCTGTTATAGTCAGGAACGCATCCATTTATGGTCAGGAACGCGTCCATTTTCAGTCAGGAACGCGTCCACTTTCGGTCAGGGACGGAGCCCATTTTTGGATGGTTGGAAACCAATGAGAACACTCGATCGCGGCCAATGAGAGGACGGCCAGGTCCAGATATGGGAATTTCACCTTCCTTTCTCGGCGGCCCTGTTATATACTTATGATTTAGGGTTATGATCCGAGAAAGCACGGTAAGCAACATGAGAGATAGAAAATAAGCAGTACAAGACTACGTGAAAATAATGTATATATACCTTGGGGGTGCACATATCTGAGGGGTGTTCAGCGTCGCGAAACCCTTGGTGGAAAGGTCATAGCCGCGGAGGGGATAAGTGGCAGCAGGGGAGGAGCGGGAAGGAGTCCAAGGAATATATGAAGAGCTCTGTGGTCAGCAGGAGTCGGGGATCAAGCTCAAGCTTCGATGTCATTCCCAGCTTCATCGCTCAGCAACGAGATCGCGGGTGATCCAAAGGATAACAGGCTTGGGCTTGGGCTTGGGCTATGATGGACCAGCGTCACAGGGCGGCCTGCGTTCCGGCGGGCATCAATGAATGAGGTGAATGCGTCACCGGTATCGTGACTTCCAAAATATGTGAGTTCCTGCAGTTCAGGCAAAAGCTCAAGAGGAAGCTCTCCGTCCTCCAATCGTAGACAACGAGAGAGTTCCTCGACGAGCCCATCCTCGATGCGAAGGGTCTTTATGTTGCTAAACGACCTAAGAAGGTTGCGCCACTCGATCCGGTCGACATCATTGTGCTCTTCAGATGGCTGACTATGTACCTCGTGTTCAAGAGTGAGGTGCTCCACCGCAGAGAACACTTGGCTAAGCGCTTTGGAAATTTGTGCCACGGAAGATACCTGCCAGTCGAGGTGCCAGCAATCAACCGCTCCACCAAAGGCATACGTGTCGGCCTCACGGAAAAATACCAGCACATTAACTTGCTTGTCCTTGAACTTGATCAGGGCGTTGTCAAACCTGAGGATCTCTGCTGTGCTCATAAACTGCGCGAGACGTGGAACGGAAAAGGCGAGTTGCTTGAAGAGTCCAATTTGCAGGCTTTCGAGGCGAGGGGTCGTGATCCGACAAACAACGGCTTCCAAGTAAGCGCTAACGCCTCGGAACCAGAACAAGCGAAGGTTAGGAAGTGTAATGTGTGTCGTGATTGGCATATGTGTGAGTTGCCTCTCCACATCACGGCTGGGAACCGGAAATGTAAAGACAATATCGAGACTCTCTAGCTGGGGCATAAATGAAATCCATTGGAGCAGGATATTTGGTGGAAAGTAGGCGGATGGGTGTATCATCACAAGACAGAGTGTGACAAGGCCCGCGGCAGTCGGGTGCAATCGAGTTTGTATCGGACAAGCGAAGCCTCCCAGCATGAGGTGACGTAGATGTGGTGCTTGAAGTGTTTCCGGGAGCATCAAGGCCGTGCTGTCGTGCATCGGAGGTCCCACAATCAGGTATTCCAGGATCGGGAATTCCTCATCGATTGCCATGACAAGCTTCCGCAGATTCTGAACAGGGA
Source organism: Russula olivacea (assembly GCA_963926505.1). Lineage (NCBI taxonomy): Eukaryota > Fungi > Basidiomycota > Agaricomycetes > Russulales > Russulaceae > Russula > Russula olivacea. The sequence goes on along the minus strand of OZ004880.1, from coordinate 3,754,643 downwards.
AGATAAGGCGGAGGTGGCGGAGCCGATGACGCTGCTCGAGAGCAAGCAATATCCCCTCTTCATCTTCTACGGTGATGCCATCTTCACCGCGGTAATCAACAGTAAGCGGAAGGGGAGGTGAATGTGCGAGCATGTTTTTAACAGGCGTGCCATTTGTACAAACGACTGAAAGACCCAGGAAGGACGCCGAACCAAGTATAAGGTTTCGCCATCTTTGGCAAACGTGTGCGAGTTGATACCACCAGCGTCCCCGGTCCCATGGCACCCTCCCCCCCTGGAGACGGTTGAAGTTATTCTCGTCTTCGCCTAAAAAATATGGGCGATAGAGGTAAAATATGTTGAGCAGTGAGTCGTCATCGAGGATATGGATCGATTTGATATGTGGACTATTTATTGTCCATTACTCACAAGCTAGTAAGCAAAAGAGGAAACGTACCTCTGCTGTTTTACCAGTGACTCGTCACTTATTGTACCTAGCTCAGTTCTTTTAGCGGATCGAAGGCGAGAGATGGTTGATAAACAAAGACCCATGTCGACGAGCAGGCGTTGGATGTGGTTGGAGAAAGAGGTTAGCTGACCACGTGTAACCCTGGTCCCGATATGGAAGGCGCTGTCAGTGTATTGCCCTGGTCCCCCTGGGACCGTGACTGTTCGTAGGTCTTTAACTGCAGCTGAGTGCTGACTTCCAGTCTAATTTCTTAACTCTACCAATTACGCAATACCAGCTCAATCGACGGGGTTTCGTTTCTTGGTATTCCGCATAAATTTTCCTTGAGATGTCTCCCTGAATGCTACCGCCTGCGTATCATTACCGTATATTGTAGCCATCAGCTTCCCGCAACTTGACACAGCGGGGCGGGGTCGACATTACACACGCCTAAGAGAAATAAAGGTACAAGTGCGGTTGAAAAGGAATGTGGTAAACTGCCCAAAAAGCGATGACGGACACAGCAGCAACATTGTTCGATATATATTGTAGCTAAGGTAGCGGCTGCGAGATTGGAAGAGTCATCCAAGATAAAGGATGGGGGAGATAAGAGTTAAAGGGGGAGAACGAGCGAGGGTGAAAAAAGGGTGTTGCAGACGGGCTGAGGCAGCGGTTCTGTAAACGCGAGTGCCGAGCGAGAACAAACAAAACAAGAAGATGCGCACAGAGTGTGTAAAAGGAAAACACACCGAGACCAGATCAGAAACTGGTGATGCTCATTGACGCGAAAGAAGGCAGCTCAAATACAGGAGGTTGTCCCTAGGCGCCGGGTCAGCGAGATTGATGACCGGAGCGAGTGCGTGCGTGGGTCGACACTACGCCAAACGTATGAAAAAATGGAAGAGAAATAAAAGAAAAGTGTCAGTAACTATGAAAACGGAGCTAAAGGAAGGGTATTATACTAAGGCCGTGCCATTGCGGCCAAGGCTGATCGTCGATGTCCCAAGATCGAAAGGGAGAGCGAGGTCAGGGAGAGGGGCGTCGAACGAGTGGCTGTGAGGGCGGAACTGTCTTCGATTTTCTCAGAGTCGTCCTGCGCGGGAGGTCGGGGTCGAGGAGGGGAGAGACTATATATGAGGAAAACGATGATGAATGAACGTGGGAAAACTGTATAGTTGTGGATTGTGGCTGGCGGGCCCCTGGCGCAGCTGTTCCGCCTGTTCCGCACCCGGTGCTCAGTGTCCTCCGATCCATATCCGAGAATATGTGGAGGTGCATTGATACAAAGGTAAGTCTTTTACTTCTGTGCTCGACTCCAAGCTGATCTTAGGCTGCGGTGTTCCACATGCATCCGCCGTGGTTGACGTAGCACTGGCTGCACTGCGAAACTCCGGAGGAAGGCCGCGGCGCCGATGAAACAGAAGAATAGTCCATTATGTCCCATGAGCACACTATCACCATCTTCTCTGACCAAAGAGAGCATACCGCGTGGTCATCCACACATTGTTGCCGCTGCTCGGACACAAGCCTCTTCGCCCAATCACTCCAGGCAATCCAGGAAGACAGGATAGTGACCCATTAGCCCCGACCTCCGCGGCAATTCCTCCGCCTCTTTGCATGCGACCTTGCGAAGCGCATACATCGCATCTGCTAGCTGAAACAGCGCCGAAAGCTTACCCCGGAACTCGAAGACGAGCGGGACAATTATCACGAAATTGATTGATGCTATCGCCGCAGATACGCAGGTCACATTGAAGCAGTTCTGATGCGGCACAGCGTGTCTATGAGTATTTTGTATGTGTGTTACACCCGCTGAGTCAAGTAGTGCAGCATCCTTGCGCCATGTGTTCCGCTGGAATGTGGTGCGGACTTCGATTATCAACCTATATCTACGTGTCCTCGTTTTTGTGTGGAACTCAAGTTCGACGATGCGGGTTCATGTACAAGATGTAAACAAGGTGAGAATGTCATCGTATCTTGGACAGATATCGAAGCTTTCGTCGTCATGATCCGAGGAACTGGTGGTAAACAAGGGAGATGAGTAAGAGAAGTATACAACCACAGGTATAGGAGTTCCATATATGCGAGAGATATTCGATATCAGGAGACCGGTGTGATCGCAGAGACCTTAAAGGAGTCGGCTGCGCTGTGCCTTCCACAGTTGGGCAAGTCTGCAAATGAGACCCCGGTTTGATTGAATCGGGGACCGCATTACCTGCTATCTGCACTTTCCAGTCGCTCGTATGGCTATTGATATGGGCATCCCGTACTGTATGGCTTCGTGTTTCCTTGCCTATATATAAGTACCGTATCCCATTCCCGATCTTATTCTCCCAGTTCCTTCGCACCCGCCCTCCCCACGTTTCCCCAGGTCGAACCTGAGTTGCGCCTGCTCCTTGCAGCGGCCTGCAGCTGATCAGCCATGTGCATCACCCTCTCACTGGAAGATGAAGAGAAGAGATCCACCGAGATCGACAACAATACCACCGATCATCAAAGTGATGCCGCCATGGTAATGTTTTTTTTCTATCTCTTCCAACTGGATTGGAAAGAAGAAAGCAGCTGACATAGGTCGGTCACACTCAGGACACAACTGTCGATGACGACGATGACCCAAATTTCGACCCAACTGCCCCTGTGCTTGAGGATGAATCCCCATATCCGGAAGTCCGTGCTGCGGTTGCCAACACAGACGATCCCACAATGCCGTCGTCTACCTTCCGTGCTTGGGTCGTCGGTCTCATCTGGGCCATCCTTATTCCAGGCGTGAACCAGTTCTTTTTCAGATACCCCGCCGTCTACATCACTCTGGTTTGACTCAAGACAAGGATAAGGTAGCGGACGCGATGACGCCGCTCGAGAGCAAGCAATTTTCTGTAGTGATGCCATGTTCACTGTCATAATCAACAGTGAGCGGAAGGGGAGGTGAATGTGCGAGCATGTGGGATGCCGAACCAAGTAAGGTTTCGCCATCTTTGGCAAACATGTGCGACTCTACCGTATCATTACCGTATATTGTAGCCATCGGTTGTCCGCGACTCGACACAGTAGCGGGCGGGATGGACACCACACACGCCACCTAAGAGAAAGAAGGGTACAAGACTACAAGTGGGTTTGAAAAAGAAAAGCAACGAACCCATTAAAACACAAAAAGGAAGGGCGCGAGTCGCCGGGTCGCCGGGGTGGTCATGCCAGTTCCCGGGCTCGTGCCCGAAAAGCGACGACGGATACAGCAACAACATTCTCCGATATATAGAGTAAATCGTTGGGAAAAAAGGTCATAAAAAAGTCGAAAGGGAGGGAAGACCCGGAAGTAGAAGACTCATCGAGGGATGTTGAAATGAGTTTGTCCGTTGTAACCCCTTGCTCACCATAGCATCAATCGGGGGAGAAGCATACCCGCTGAGAGAAAAGTCCACAGGTGCCACTGGACGACCCCTGATGGTGGTCACCAACGACTTTATATTGACTGCACTCGTTCTGGGGCTAGTACTTATACTCGCACCGGATGCTTGCTGGTGGTTGCAATATGTCGTGAGATATCTGAAAAAAAAGTGCAGAGAAATCGGATATATGATGAGCAACTTATCGCGACATGCATGGCCAGTGTGGCCTGACATAAACGCTTACACTGGTCAAAAAAGGTGGGGGGTAGTTTGTTTCCTTGTACGGCTATGTTTTATTTGGCAACATCTATAGAGACAACGTGCTGGAGCAAGACTAAGGGTTAACATGACTGTCACAGGGTCTAGGGACCCCAATATGGATCTCGAGACAATTCAGAAAACGTTCGATCGACTCGTTAGATCGAGTCGATCGAACACTTTCTGAATTACCCCGTTGCTTTGTTCAGGTTGAACTTGAACAAATCGACGAGCCCATCGTAACTGGCACCGACGTCCTTGACACCACCACCTAATATACTTGGATGTCACGAGGGCTCGCGTGTAGGAACCTGAGAAGGGCACATACAGAGAGGAGGATAGCAAGGGCGGTATGAATTGTATTTGCGGGCAGTGTGGAGTCCAGCCGAGTATCCATATGCTACAAAACTGGATACATTTGGGAAGACCTGATATGTCCAGCTTTGCAGCGTATGAATATATGAACGGTTGATGAGGCCACAAGCTATAGAATAGAGGTCGAGAGACACGGAACACCCGATCAGCGCCTTCTGGCATATCAGGCCGATAAAGCGCGGAGGTCAGCGGAGGCAGAAAGTGAGCCCTGCTTGTTCATGAAAAACGGTGGTAAGATGTTCAACCGGAGTCACAGTCGAGTTGCTCGACGAGTGAACATATGGCTAACAATATGCCTGTCTGCTTCTCGTACTCCTGTAAGGTCCTTGCAGGACTATGAAAAGCAAACAGCCACGAAAAGCACTCAAAAACGAGACGATGGTTACGATTGATCGATCACTCCACGTCACGAGTGGGGAAGAGGTGTGGGTTTCCAATGGGAATCGTTGTGAGGGAACGGAATGATGGGCAGCCTGAGACAGTGGGATGCGATGGGAGGGGGGTTGAAATGGTCAATGTACGATGCACAAGCTTATTGATCAAAATTGATGAGCGTACTTCGCGAAAAGTTGACGAGCACGGAGAACTCAACGCTCAACTGGGATAAGTTCGCTGGACGGTGTATAACGACAAAGGACGCAGTGGGGGAGCGAGGCAAAAGAGAAAGTGGGAATGCGCTCCGCGCAGTCCCTATCGTCCGCTTTCCCACGGCTTATCTTCGCCCTGCCCGGGCCGGCTGGGTGGGGACTGTCTGATTGGATGTCTAATAACAGTACAGTATGCGCTCATCTTAGCTTCCATTTATGGAGAGGTGGTGTAGTCTGGCAGGGATGGATAACGATAGGCGGACAAGCCGGGAAAGAGTAAGATCCAGCCTTTGACATTTCCACGCTCAAAATAATAAAAACATGAAATGGACTATGGCCCCTCCACTACCGTGCAAAGCCGTATTATTCTGATTGCTAATGGCGAATGCTTCAGCAAAAGGAAAGAGAAGATGATCAGAGGTCCGGAGGACGACCCGGAGGATACTGTTTCCCGAACCAGAAACCGGGTTCAGGAAAAAGCATCCTCCGGTTCGCAATCAGGTCATCGCGAATCATTGCATGGTATCGTGAAGTGTAACGAGGGAATATAAATGTGAAGCGACAAGAGGAAAGCACTAGTAGACTTCCACTCATTATAGACAAGGATCTATAAGGAATGGAAGTCTACCAGTACATCCTTCAATGAACCGCCGCAGCGTTCAGACGAGGCGCGAGCGCCATGCCTGTGGACAATTTTTAAGGGAGAGTAGTCTGGGTTAGGGGATCACGCACGGGCCGCCGACCGGTTTGCAGAAAAGCCCCTAAACGACGGCTACGACGCCTTCTACATTGTCATTGACTCCTTCACCCTGTCGAAAACGGTGGTGGTGATATGGTGATATCCAGAAAATTGACAGTCACAATCCAGACCTCTTCATGTGTGCGTTTGTTCAGTAAAGAAGACGTATCTTACCGGAGTCATAGAACCTAGCGAAAAAGGTGCGGCGCTTGTTTTTTGAAGTCCGCACTTATATAGCGCGAGATTACAAAGAGACACGGCTCGGCCCGTACGGCCATACCGAAAGGAGGATGGCAGCTGTGGTCAGTCTCTCTGCCTGCAGTGCCTCTACATATTTACAGGGATTTCCTGCCCACTTTCGTGCCAAGGATGTGAGAGAGAAAGGTGAGTGGCAGTGCCGCAGAGCCAACGCGGTCACGTGTGGGTACCGGCGCCAAGGTGCTGTGCGCGCGCGATGACGTGTATTTGTCTGGAAGAGGTAACTTCAAAGTTAGCGAGGCGCAACGGTGTACCGCGGAATTGAGGCGATGACTCGATGACTCGATAACGTTTTAGGTACTTTGGTCGAGAAAAAAAGGGCAGTCTAAGGTAGAGGCAAGGGTGGAGGTGCAATGCCCGTGGTGTGGTGCATTCAGATTCTACCCTAGCTTTGTGTCCCAAGATCAAATGCATCCGAGTCGGCGGTTGTTACAGTAAGATCAAGGACTCGATACAGGTATTCTTCGCTTCAGTTCCACCCTACGGTATGCTTGATATGCTTCTGTGCAGCTTCTCTTCCATGCCCGTCACGCCTACATATCAATCAGAATCATGACTTCCCGATATATGTCAAGTTACGTATCATAATCTCCTGGTCGGATACAGTATAGTATAGTACGCGCAGGGTGGGCGGGTCAGCGAATGGAAATGAATAGGAAGCACAGCCGCCCGCCGATAAAGCTCGATAAAGCTTGTCACCTGGATACAGCTATGACGTCCAATGGAATAGATCCGAGCCGCACTACCCTGGCCCTAAGATATACTGGCGTGTATTGTCATGTTTGTCACGGTAACCCGGTGATGGCGACGACCGGCACTGATTGGCGAATATCCCTCATTCATAAAGCAACTCTGACCAAGGAAACGTCCCGTCCCGGGAAACCTCCAAATTGATCTACTCCACTACGTCTCAAACAAAAAAATCTACGCGCAATTTTTGCTCGTTCCGCTCTAACCAATGGCCTTACCTTCTCACCTCGGCCTAAGGGCCATGGCAGAGACCGCGAGCCCCTTACTCCCTCTCGTTAAATAATGCAGGAAATACCTCAGCTGCTTTGGCATTCCTTTTCCTCCTCCGAGGATCACCGCAGGCTTTTTTTGTTCCCCGCTCTTCGCCATGTCAAACGACGTCGAGACCCAGCGGATCACTATCGTCCCAACTGAGAGCAGGCACCGCCGTGGTGGCGACCTTACCCTCATGACACGCAGAACACTCTCAATACATGCGCCGACCGTACCCCCCTCAGCGCGTCTCCCCATCGAGTACCGCACGCTGAGCTTGCATCTGGAACACACGAAGAAGTCGGACCAAGGCAGTCATGGCAAGGCGTCCAAAAGCGCAGTCAGAGGTCGGTCCGGTCCCACCCGCCGATCTGAAATAGCGCTAACTTTTTTCCCATTCTCCCTGTTACTCTAGACCTGTCCGAGCTCGATTGGCACCGCGTGTCCATCGATGAGGCGCTCCGCCGGTTGGCTGTCGCGCCAAAGACAGGCCTCGATGCCGCGCAGGCACAGCGCCGCACTGCGCAATACGGTGCTAACCAGATCTCGCCGCCTCCGAAACGCGTATTGCGCAAGGTCATCGGCTGGGTTTTTGGCGGGTTTGGCAGCCTGCTGCTGGGTGCCAGCGTCGTCTGTTTCGTCGCCTGGTATGACAAACTCTCCCACCCTCCCTTCTTAACGGGATTCGAACGGCTCCTATTAAAACTTGTGGAACCTGCAGGAAGCCATTGGGAAACCCGAATCCACAGGCATCTAATCTTGCACTCGCTGTCGTTCTTCTCGTCGTCGTTGTCTTTCAGGCAGCTTTCAACGCGTGGCAAGACTTTTCGACCTCTCGTGTCATGGATTCTATCAAGGGTATGCTCCCCGCCGACGTAGTTGTCCTCCGAGATGGTGTGCAGACAAGCCTCCCCGCTGCTTCGCTCGTCCCCGGAGACATTGTCCACTTGGTTATGGGCCAGAAGGTGCCCGCGGACGTTAAGCTCATTGACATTTCTGGTGACCTGAGATTTGATAGGAGCGTGCTCACGGGGGAGGTATGTCATGACACGCGGGCTACGGTGCACGCTCGTTTTTTCTTCTTTCTCCGCTAACGATACTCGCTCCTATGTAGAGTGAACCGATCGCAGGACGCTTAGAAAAGACGAATGACAACATCCTTGAGGTACGTGTAGTGTCCCGTCCAGACTTACCTCCTCTTACATGTATTCCCTCTTTCTGATGCTGTCCCTCAGACAAAGAACGTTGCTCTTCAAGGGACACTTTGCGTCAATGGATCCGGCCTCGGCCTCGTCTTCCAAATCGGTGACAACACCGTCTTGTACGCGCCGATTCCCATCTCATCCCGAGCAGCGATGTCTCACTCTGTACCCATGCCACCCCAGTGGGCGCATCGCGAAGCTTTCTTCGACTGAGCCGTCATCGATGACGACGCTACAGCGCGAAATCTTCCGATTTGTCGTGATCATCGCCAGCCTTGCGACACTCCTGGCCATTGTCATCGTCATCCTATGGGCCGCATGGTTAGTGCTCCTCTGCGTGATGGAGTGAGGCGATGCTCATGATAATTTTATCTGATGCAGGTTGAGGAATAGCTATCCGAACTACATCAACACACCGACGCTTCTTATCGATATCGTCTCAGTCATGGGTAATTTGTCTCTTGATCGCCCTGGTCCATTTGAACTTATTAATTATTTACAGTCGCTTTCATCCCCGAAGGACTACCAATTGCGGTGACGCTGTCCTTGGCTAAAGTCGCGCACACCCTTAGCAAACACAAGGTCTTATGCAAGTGAGTGCCCTCGTCCACAACGCATATATCCAAATGTTCAGTGAGATGTCGATGCGGTCAGGTCGCTTTCTATTGTTGAGACTTTGGGCTCTGTGAACGTTCTGTGCTCGGTATGTCCCGTTGCTTCCTTCGGTTTCCAGCGTTGATTTTAGCACAGGATAAAACCGGCACGCTGACGCAGAATAAGATGCACGTCGAGGACGCCGCGATCTATGATACGACATTCGCCGTGCCAACTCTCCGCGAGCGGCTGGAATCGGCACAGCCTCTAGTGGCTGAGAATCTTCGCCAGCTTCCTGTGGTTTCCGCTATCTGCAATGCAGCTACTTTTGAGGGTTCTCCATCAGATTCGAAACGAAATATTATTGGCGATGCAACTGGTAAGGCAACTCGGTTCCTGATCAACAAAGAAGCATTTCGTATTGTATTCTCACGACTGTTGCTTCTTCTATGGACTAGATTCGGCAATCCTCGGGTTCGCGGATAACCTTATTTCCAGTGATACCATTCGTGCGCGGTGGCGCCATGTACACAAGATCCCTTTCAACTCCAAGGTGAGCCGTTCAAACCAGAGCGATGCCCTTGAATACTAACGATTCAACTGTCTCTAGACGAAGTTCATGCTCACGATGTCGGAAGCGGTTCCACCAATAGACGAGTCCGAACCACTTCCTGCGCCACTTGCATCGTGGGATTCGTTCGGCCCCAGCGATCTTCTACTTTGTGTCAAGGGTGCCCCAGACGTTCTCCTCTCGCGTTGCACGCACGTCCTCGGGCCTGGCGGCGACAGACCTCTGAACCTTACTTACGCTGCCCGCCAGCGCATCATCACCATCCAGGAGCAGTGGGCCGCCCAGGGTCGCCGCGTGCTGGTACTGGCACGGCGCGTGATAGAACGTGACCTTCTCCCTAAACATATGGACCCTTATGCGGAAGACTTCGACGGGCTCATTGACGAACTCAACTCGGAACTCATCATTGTCGGTCTCGTCGGCCTGATCGATCCACTGAAGCCAGATATTCCTGAGACCGTTCGGTGCGTAGTGATTGAAAGTTCTCCCTCCGCGTCCATGCCGCTCTGACATTGCCTCTGTGTATCGTAGTGTATGTCGTGGTGCCGGGATTCGCTTCTTCGTTGTGACTGGTGACCATCCTGCCACGGCTGTCGCCATCGCCGCGCAGGCGGGCATCATCTCTAATGCGGCAACGGTACACCACGCTTCGGATCTGCTGGATCGGACGACCGAGGAGAAGGAGAAGGAAGAGATAATAGTGACGCGCGAGCCGAGCAACAATGCGCCACCGCAGAGCATCGTCGTCACGGGTGCAGAGCTCGAGACGCTCACGGAAGAGCAGGAGGACGTCCTATGCACGTATCAAGAAGTCGTCTTCGCGCGCACGACTCCAGAGCAGAAGCTGCGTATCGTGCGTTCTATGCAGGCTCGTGGTGGAGTCGTCGGCGTCACAGGCGATGGTGTTAATGATGCGCCCGCTCTACGCGCGGCGGATTGTGGTATTGCGATGGGTAGTGGGTCGGACGTCGCGCGAGAGGCGGCGGATATGGTCCTCCTTGAGGACTTCTCGGCTATTGTTGTCGCGCTGGAGTATGGTGCGTTTTTTTTTGGTCTCTACCGCCTGTCTTGTGCTTTATGGGTCAGAGGTCGTCGGTCTAACCACCCGCTTTCACAGGCCGTCTGGTGTATGATAACCTGAAGAAGACAATTTTGTATCTTCTTCCCGCTGGCAGGTGCGTGACAGTCCTCAGATGTGGTCTATGGCAATTTAGCTTATGTATGTTATGGATTTCTAGTTTCTCGGAGCTCATGCCCATTGTGCTCAACGTGGTCATTGGAGTCCCGCAGATGCTCAGCAACATCCAGATGATTTTGATTTGTGTTGGCGTAAGTGGTCCCTGGGTTTATTTTCGCGCGTCGTGAAAATGTGGTTGACACGAACCGGACTTGGGACTTTGTAGACGGATGTCCTTCCCGCGCTGAGTATGTGCCTCGAACCGCCAGAAAGTGGCTTGCTATCCCGCCCGCCGCGTAACGTCCGAAAGGAGCGCATGGCCAATAGTCGCTTGCTCCTTCAGGCTTATGGCTTCCTCGGAATCCTCGAGTCACTTTGCGCCATGTCGATGTCAGTCACAACTCCTTTTCTTATCAAAATGTTTCTAAATTTTCTGATAATGATGTGCGTATGCATGCATGTCCAGGTCGTTTTGGTATTTGCAGCGTAATGGCGTGCCGTTTTCCTCGCTGGCCCTGAAGTTTGGTAATTATCCCGAGGCCCTGACGAATGATCTGCTTTATGAGGCGCAAAGCGTGTACTTCTTCACGCTAGTCGTGATGCAGTGGGGGTGCGCCATCATCTTTCTTTCACTTTTTAAGCCCGGGGAATTCAACTAGTTTGTAGTAACCTGCTCTCGACGCGCACGCGAAGGTCGAGTATCTTCCAGCAGCCACCGACTTGGGGCGTGAACCGCGCCGTGATACCCGCCGCCATCTGTGCGCTGCTTATAGGCATTTTCTTTTGTTACGTACCCGTCTTGTACGTCATTTTCTCTTTCTTTCCTCCTTCTCGCTGAAGTTTACAACCTTTGACTTGTGCTTCCGCAGTCATCACGTCTTCCAAACGAGTAATATCCCCGCAGAACACTTCTTTATACCTATGACATTCGCCTTGGCATTGATTGTGTAAGTAAACTCACATCGCCGCGACGTCTTGTTCGTGTCTTCTAATGGGGCTTCTTTCGTTTCTGTTTTGCAGTTTGGACGAGATTCGAAAACTCGTCGTTCGTACTTATCCCCGCAGCTTCGTCGCTTGGTTGGCATGGTAAAAAAGGTTTTTAATACACAGACAACACTTTAATACAGCATGTGGAGTATGTAATACGGAGACTCGAGGATCCCTCATTTTCTATTCTTGTCTGTAAGAGTAGCACGATGCATCATTGAATTTTGTATTTCAAAGTGGATCTGGATGACTAAGCTGACGGATGCCACGTCCGTCATGCTGCATGCTGCTTCCACCATCTCGAAGTCCAATCTTCATTCCTCTGCTGCTTTGGAAACTCACAAAAAGGAAGATCCTTGCTTTGCATCGACCTGTTTTCTGATCTGCAATCCTCGCAAATCTCTCTCCTATTCCATCCCATTCTCGAAGTATCGTTCTGTTTTGAGAGCGAGAGAGCGAAAGCTCCCCTGGTTCTGTGCAATTGCCAAAAGAGCGGAATAAGCCATTCTGTCAACCTTTTGTTTCGTGACAGATTGACAAAGTGGCTTGTTGCGCTGGCCCCGAAAGTCGTCGTGACATATCCCACACCTTCTTGAGGCCCGGGGTGTTTTTACACCCTGGTTTGCAATATCCCGTATCTTGCGTATGATACCCTCTGTCTCGTTGTCGACCTCCCTCAGCGCAAGCTTTCAGAAACTCCCCAGTTCACGATCCAAACATCTTCCTGCACCAACGAGTCGGCCACTGAAAGTCTGGAAAGACGGATCTACGCACGCAGTCTCGTCCTCCGCTATGAAGATAAACAAAACTTCTACCGTGATCTTCACCACGAACCTCTCACAGCCACATTCCGCGACAACCTCTAGGATGCGAAATGAAAATAAAAAATAAAAAAAAAGTTTGTCAATGTGCCTGTTACAGTACTTTAAGTTCGAAAGGCGTGTGGCCAACACTGACGTCATTAGGCACCTCGCACAAACGAAGAAATAACATGAACGATGACAGCTCACTGCAAAAAAGAAAAAAGAAAAACTTTGGCTAATGAGTTAATGAGTCTCCAAGTGCTGCGCTGAAAAAAAGAAAAACGGTGTAGAGCGCGGCAATAGCCGCCGCGTACATCGATAAGTCTGACCAAGTTAACAGTTCATGATCGATTGGTCTCCATCAGTTGTAAGCACTTATCCGCTATAATAGATACGAGGCCGATCCAAGTCGTATACGTCCTCGGTATCTCCACACTGTATGGGAGATACCGTATAGTCACCTGCCGGGCGTGTTGTGTTCACCTCTGGCACTACTATCACCACGGCGGAATGCGCTGGGGCTGATACAATTTCAGGTACTGAGGGTCTTGCACTCGTGAACGGCGGCCTCCTTGCGCACGCGGACCGCGATGCAAGCGACGCTTCAAATATCAAATACGTCCATGTTCTCTCCAGCTACTACGCCCCTGCGAGCAACTGCTAAAGATACCCCATATCCTATTTGACATGTTCAGTTTCCAAGTACTGTAGTCTACGAACTACAGTATACACCAGAGAAACCAGAGAATACACGAATAAGATTGGCATATAAGCACTTCTCCACATGACTTCAGTATCCACGGCCATAGGGCTCTGAAAGCACTGCATCCTGTTTGATCTGTGCAGTTAACCAGAGTGCCGCTCAGTTAGTACCACGGTGGGGGACCACGCGGGAATCCTGGGTGCTGTGGTTTCTACTTTTTTGGGGGACGTCACTAACAACTCATCCACAATCTCTTGCTTTATGAATACTAGTCAGTCACAATAAGTAAGGCCCTGTCCAGCAAGCAAATATTATCGACTAATTAGCATTTACACTCGGCTAATTCGGCTATTGGAACCCTTTGGCACGGTAGGTGGCGGTCGGAGTTTAAATTACCTTTTAACCCCAACCCCGATGCCTGCTAACCCTAACAATACCAGAACCCCAACCACGATGCGCACCCGCAGCAGTCCATCCAATTCTGTAGATGGTGATATCACTGTTGAACCGACAACAACAGACAATGGTAGATGTGACTGGTCTGAAGAAGATGAGATCAATCTGATCAACTTCCTGATTGAACACAAAAGCGAGGTGGGCGACTCACTGACATTCAAGCGTCCCACTTGGAATGCTGCCTCTAGGCACCTTGAGGAGTCTTGTGTAAAGGGTGGTCCAAAGACAAGCAAGGCATGCTCTGAGAAATGGACAAGGGTACGTAGAACAGCTTTTTGATGATGATGATGCACACTCATACATTTTTATAGCTCAAGGAGCAATTCAACATGGTTACTGTACTCAAGGAAATCTCTGGTTTGCCATGGTCTGATTCTAAAGGCCTCAATATAACTGTGGAGACAGAGGATGCCTTCAGGACATATGTTAGAGTATGTTTCCCTCATTCTGGCACCATAGTACCCGTGTTCTGATTACCCCTTTAGACAAACCCCAAAGCGGCCAATTTCAAGACCAGCGGATTTCCTCACTATCACCTCATGGCCGATATCATGCCCAAAACGGTGAAAGGGATACATGCTTTTTGTCCCTTGCAGCAGTCTCGTGGGGCTGCCTCAAACATGCCTGCTTCGTCAGACAGGGGAAGGGGGAGGGGGAAAGTGCGGGGGAGAGCGAAGGGGAAAGGGAAGGAGGGGATCAAGATTGACTTGGAACTTGAAAACAACAGTGACAGTGGCAACAACAAAAACAATAACGACCGACCATCCGTCATGCTTCCCCCATCACCTATTCCCACTAGCACCAACCCTTCATCTACCCCTACGTCTATCTCAGCTGTCTCTAGCAGTAAACGCAAATACTCTGCCTTGGATGACGACATCTCCATGGCATCCAGTTCACGTTCACACTCACGCAACAGTTCCAGAAAGTCACATTCTGGCGCCGAGGCAATGGACAACCTCTCAGTAGGCCTTTCGGAACTTGGCGGCTCAATGCATGACTTTGTTACTGAACAAAAACTTCATTGACAACAACAAGAAGCACAAGCTACTGCCCTGGCTATCCAAGCCACTCAGCAAGCTTCAGTGTCACCAAACAGATGCTGCGAAGAGGCAATGGAACGTTTACAGAGCACTGAGACATATCTAACCCCGGAGAGCATGGCTGCCCTTGTCGATCTCGTCTCGGTAGATGCGGATGCAGCCAAGGCATATTTGGCACTTAAGCAAGAGAATTATCGCAAGGCTTGGGTCTCAATGCAGCTGAGCAGGCTCAGTTACATTGGGGATTGAGGTCATTATGTGGGAGCATCACAGTTATGTTGTATTCAGACAGTCATCACCATCACAGTCTGGATTGTATGCAGTATAATTCCTTCGTGAACGAAAATGATATGAAAGACGGGCTGACAACAAACTTCATTCCTCGTTATGTCGTAAAAGTTCTGCTTGATACTGTGTCCACATCTCCTGTGCAATCCTATTCCGTCTGTCATTGGCCTGCTGCCTCTCTGCCGCCCCTGGAATGCTCTCCGCTAATTGTCCCTCCATGCGTATCCCTGGCTGTGGATCCTCAACATCGTTAAATTCAGCTATATCTTCGGGATCGTACTTCCGGATGAAGTTGTGGAGGGCGGCGAGGGCTGGTGGCAAACGAGCCTGTTTGTCCATATCAAAATGTGGAGGATGAATGAGTATGTGAAAATGTGATTTCAAAACACCAAAGATTCGCTCAACGACATTGTGAGCTGACGCATGACGGAGGTTGAACAGCTCCTCTGCATCTCATGGCCTAGATAATTTAGTGTTAGTAATCTTGAGTGATGTCAGTCGATGAAGGCTTACCAAAGGTTTGCACGCCCCCACTCTTGGATGTGGTAGCGCTTCCCTCGGATGGGAATAAGAAGTGAAGAACAGGTGGGGAATCTTGCATCGGCAAGGTAGTATCGTCCTGAAGGAATGCAAAGGTCCGTCACACGGGCATCATGAAACATCGTCGAGTCCGATGTCGACCCTTCCCAACCAGAAAATATATAGTAAAATACCATGTCAAACCCACAAACTGCAAGGCAATTTTGCATGACGCCGCCTTTTCTATCCCTAGCAGCCTGTTGATCCGCTGCGCTAGGGCAGCAATTGATATGCGTGCTGTCAATTGCGCCAAGCGCGTCTCTAAAAAAGGGGAAGAATTTCGGGTTGTTTTGGATTTCCGGTGGTATAGACACATCTGAACTTGGTAGTTTGACATGGTCGTTGTAGAATGGGGGAGAGGAAAAGAACGTAAGCATTCTGAAGAAATATCTGACAAACCAGTCAGTGAGCATTATGTGAAAATATATAAAGACGCACTTGGAGACAGTGTCTTTTGTGTGTTGAAAGCGTTCGGATACATGGCCAAAGGAGAGACCCGTAACACAGGTATAAAGGAATATAGCGAGTTGTTCTTCTAGCGTGATGAACTTGGACCGCGTGTATCCAGCATTCTCAAGGGAATCAACGAGTGCCCGAAAAACGTGTTTGTGGACTCCCAGTTCATTCCGTATGCGCTTGGGATGGCCTCTGAGGAGCTCACATACCCAGGCGACCCCGGTGAGGGCAGAATCATGATAGGGACGCTTGTCATAGTACGTCTTAGCATAGTTTGTTACGCCTCTGTTGCATCCATACGGGTTAACCCCTGTCTCAGTTTTGCATCGCGTGGCTTGTTTCCATATATGTGTATTACCGGACCGCTTTACCCGTCTACCGGACTTACCCGTTATCTAGATATTTAGCTGCTTTAGTACTTATGCGTCATACTCAGGTTACCTTCCTCTTTTGGACTGGTTTCCCATGTTTACTTAATACGCCCTGACTCCACTTCCCTCCATAGTCATACAGTATTTCCATTACGTGTGAGTCATTTGCACAGCTACTTACTCAGTCTCTTTTGCTACTTACTAAGTACGTTACCAAGCATCAGTAAGCTCATTACTGAGCCGCTGACGCATCTCTATGTCTACTTACAAAGCCTCTTTTCCGTGACTCAGATCCTAGTAGTACTTGTTGTATATAAACCCTGTACAAGAGTCCAATGTCACCTCAGACTTGGTCTCCTTTGTGAATCCAGGACCATAAACCCCACTTAAGAGCTTCGCTCTATTCCCCCGTCTGATTCTCATCGTATCATCTACTTGCACTCAAGAGCTTTAGCTTTGAGTCCGCTATCTGACCTGACTTCAGATTAAGTCAGCTTTGCCTTAAAGTATCTAGGCGACTCTAGTATATAGAGTAGACTCTCTTAAGTACGATAGTGTATAGTAAGACCATGCTTATTGGTAAGCTATACATTAGGCAAACATCTTTACTCTCACAGCAGTGGTAAAGACTAGTAACTCAATACGCAAAGTCCGTGCGTAACATTAGACCAAGTCTTATTTATATAAGCACCAGAAGGACGTACCCCTACAGTGTACAAGACCAAGATCAAGTCTAGCCGTATCAATAAGCCTAGCATCAAGAGTTCTCACCTCAGATCTAAAGTACCAGACCTAAGGCCTCGAAGCACCGAAGGCCTTACCCCACCGTTAAAACAGAACATATAAACGTTCAGTTTAATGAAGAAGATTCATCTTATGAAGTACCTATAAGAAGAAGAACAAGAGATGATCCACAGTATCAGCACATGTCAAAGGAGAATCTATCGCTTGGCGAACCAATTTTGAAACCCCAGGATATTATCTCCATATTGAAGGTTTTACCTACGCAGTTGAATTTGTAAACAACTATTGGCATTACCTTAGCATCACAGGCAACGACCTCAGAGGTTATCTCTTTTCAGTAACACCTGACGACTGAATCAACCCCCACGATTCCGGAACAGGTTATTGGAGACTTACCGACCCCCAACACCCTGATTACAAATCACCACAAGTTGCACCAACCTCCCCACCAGTTGCAACAACATCTGCCATCACTCTAGACATACCAGTCGTAAGAGAACCCCCAGCACCATTATCCGTAGACCCGGATATCCAACAGTACATCAGTCTACCAGATGTACCATTATCAGAAGATCCAGCTCTATCACCGTTTGTCTTTGCACCAAACCCTAGTCTAGCTTCAGAAAGTCAAGCATCACCAGTCACAGCTACCGATCTAGCCTCAGCCCGCAGATCACCTATCGAACAAACCCTATCAAGCGATAGCTCAGGAAGTACCACACAACAGACAGCCAGCAAAGGCGATTCACCACAACACCTGCAACCAGAAGAAGAAGTCTTAGTTGCACAAGTAGAACACGGATTAGATATCCAAGAACGAGAGCCAGAGAACCCTCTCATCCCAGATCAACCAGCTTATCTTCAGTTAATCGAAGAAGCAGTCGAAGTAGGAGTAGAAGTACCACTTCCTCCACCACTAGTATTACCACCAGACCAACAAGGTTATTTACCAGTTGACCCCGTACAACCACCCGTCCCAATTGCACCACCAGTACCGCTACCTATAAATATTCAAGCAATGGCACAACAACCTGGACAACAGCCAGGACAACAACCAGCTGGACAGCAACCAGCTGCACCCGCCGTCCAAACCAGTAAACTCAGAGGCGATCTTCCAGACATATTTACTGGAAATCGTGCTCAGTCGGAGACATTTATGGAGCAGTTTGATCTCCATTGGGGACTTAATGATAATCATGAGATCATGTTATCCCCTTACCTCCGTGCAATGTATTTGTTTTCCCTATGCAAGGGACCGCTCATCAATAAATGGACCAATGAGCAAGTAGTTGAACTACGAGACAAGGTCACCCATGCCAATAATCCCATCGGACGTGACCAAGAAGTGCTTTGGCGTGAAGCACGAGACGCATTCATAGCAGCATGGCAAGATACCAACAAAGCAGAGAATGCCTATGCCGCCCTTCATCAACTCACAATGAATAAAGGACAACTGGATAGTTACATTGCCACATTCAAGAGCCTCGCACACGATGCCGGATATGACACCACTAACTCGGCGACAGTCAATATATTTGCGCATGGCCTTGATCCAGGATTGCTTAATGCAATCTTGAAGCGTGACACTCATCCGGAAACCTTTGCGCAATGGGTTGACACCACCTGTATAGAAATAAAGAAAGCATCTTTTAGACAAGCAATGATGAATCCACATCAACGAAAGTACAAATGGACACAACAATCGCGTCACCCGCAACAGCACAATGGCTATCAACGTAGCTGCAACGATGAAGTGGTACCTATGGACATAGATCCTCCCACTTTCACACATGTAAACCGTGCCTGCACAGAAGCAGACAAGACATGCTATCAAATAGAAGGCCGATGCTTCTATTGTGATCGGCAAGGCCATATGGCAGCAAATTGCCCAAATAAGAAGCGCCAACAACCACAAGGACAGGCTAATTTCAAAAAGAAGCCACAATTTAAGCCTAAGCACTCGGATCAATCTAGCCAAGGCCACAACTTCCAAAAGTCTAATAAGCCAAATAAGCCACCGCTTAGATTCGGCTATTACCCCAAGGCATGCGCCGCACATATTGAAGAAGTTGAAAGCAAACAGGAGTATGAACAAGACGAAGTTGACGTTATATCACACACTGCCCGTACCACCTGCCTTTCTGACAAACAGAAAGAAGAATGGCTTAAAGAATTAGATGATAGAGGCATAAATTTTTAACTGGCCCGAAGCGACCGGCAATGCTTAGGGCCATATTTCCAAATGCCATCTTTTCTCCAGCCATATGTCACACGCCTAATTCCAATGATGAACAGAACTCCGTCCATGCCGATGTCCAAATCCATTCCAGAACTGTCCATTCCGCCGTGCATGCACTCATAGATAGTGGCACAACCAATAATTTCATATCACCAGCCGTCGTTGATTATTTCCGCATACCAACTGAACAACTAGACAAACCCAGAACCATCCGTAATGTAGATGGCACAAAAAATAGTATTGGAAATGTCCATACTATAGTGCATCTCGATCTTACCTACAAGAACCACTCTCGCAGTACCAACCGCAAAACCAACTGCTATCACTTCTATGTCATTGACTTAGGAGGCGATCATATGCTTCTAGGAATGCCTTTCCTTGCCACAGCCAATCCAGACATTGATTGGTCTGCAGGAGCATTCATCGGTACTGTCATGGCTGCAACCACTAATGCACATAAATGGACACCAGAGCACAATAGTAAGATCTACAAAGCCTTCTCATGGGAGAGGCAACCCACATTCTATGAACCACACAACACTCCACCACCTAATGGAGAACCCGAATACATTACTGTAGGACCAGAAGATTACGAGTCCCTCTACCAGTACCGCACACCATCGCCTGACATATATCATCATCTCCATGACTTCCATGATGATGAAAATATACCTATAGTCAGCCGACGCATTACCCTGGCCACTCTCCTAGCTGCTAAAGAATATGCACGCAAGTTCAAAGGAGAAGACAAGACCATAAATGCACGAAATAAAGCATATGATCAAGCAAAGAAGGAAGGCCTCACAACACATGCTCAGAAACTCCAATATGAGTTAGAACAGAAGCTTGGCCCCACTGCCACTGATCTAGAGTACAAACAGCGATGGTTAGCAAAGAAAGAAGCCGAGAATGCATGGAAAAAGCTGTTAAGAGAACAGGTACCCCATGAATATCATCGCTACAGCAAAGTTTTCAGCAATAAAGAAGCTGAAAGATTCCCTAAAAGCTGACCATGGGACCATGCCATAGAACTCACACTCGAAGCACCTGCTACACTAAATTGCAAAGTGTATCCACTTGCGCCAGGTGAACAAGTCAATCTGGACGCATTCCTCAAAGAGCACCTCAGCAAAGGATATATCCGTCGCTCAAAATCAGCATATGCTTCCCCATTCTTCTCTGTAGCAAAGAAAGATGGAAAGCATCACCCAGTACAAGATTACTGTGCACTCAATAAATATACTGTGCGAAACACGTATCCACTGCCACTCATTAAAGAGTTAATTGCTCAACTTGTGAACAAATAATGGTTCACTAAGTTCAACATTAGATGGGGATATAATAATGTCCACATCAAGAAAGGAGATGAATGGAAAGCCACCTTCAAGACCAACAGAGGACTCTATGAGCCCACTGTCATGTTTTTCGGTCTCACTAATTCCCCAGCGACCTTCCAAACAATGATGGATGACCTATTCAAAGAAGAAATCGCTACAGGCGATGTCATTATATATATGGATGACATTCTAATCGCTACAACAGGCAACTTAGATCACCACCGCCGCAAAGTCCATCATGTGTTACACAAGTTATTGGACAATGACCTATTCCTCAAGCCAGAAAAGTGTCACTTTCACAAATACGAAGTGGAATACCTAAGAGTAGTAGTAGGAAAAGGCAAAGTCAAGATGGACCCCGTCAAAGTCCAAGCAATCACTGACTGGCCTACCCCTACAAAGCTCAAAGAGCTTCGCTCATTCCTTGGCTTCAGAAATTATTACAAAGATTTCATTGCCCAATATTCTAAGCTTACTCGTCCACTCCATGAACTTACTAAGAATAATGTTGAATGGCATTGGGATGACGAACAGCGCACAGCATTTCAAACACTCAAGGACAAATTCACATCGTACCCAGTCCTCAGAAACCCAGACCCTACCAAGAAATACATCTTAGACACCGATGCATCTCTATTCGCTGTAGGAGCCACCATCAGTCAAGATTTTTCTGATGGAAGACACTAGTGTTTTAAGGTCCAGTCCTATGGACTGAAAAAAGACTAGGACTGGACTGGACCGGACCAAAAAAAGACCGGACCACTGGTTGCAGTTGCCTCAGTTTGGGAGCAGGACCAGTTGCAGTTGCATGCATCTGACTTTCTTCTGCAACCAGGAAAAGACTGGTTTCAACTGGTCTTTTAGCAACCAGGAGACCTTAACTGTTTAGTAAAGTTCAAGTTCCATGCCATATGCCAAGATACAATTCTTAATACAATTGCCACATATCTGACTGTGGTGGCAGCAATAGCTTAATGTTTTTTGAAATTTGATTATATCTTAAGAAATAAAATAGCTAAAAATACAAAAATATTTATCAACATAGATAAGATCAGAAGCTGATGGGTCCTCTGCCAATGCTAAGCGATCTGAGCAACCATTTCTGAGTTATTTGATCAGCTATAAAATTAATTTAAAATGCTAATTTTGTAGCTAATCAAATAACATAGGAATGGCTAATCAGACCACTTAAAGTTGGCAGAGGACCCATTAACTTCTGATCTTATCTATGTTGATAAATATTTTTGTATTTTTAGCTATTTTATTTCTTAAGATATAATCAAATTTCAAAAAACATTAAGCTATTGCTGCCACCACAGTCAGATATGTGGCAACTGTATTAAGAATTGTATCTTGGCATATGGCATGGAACTTGAACTTTACTAAACAGTTAAGGTCTCCTGGTTGCTAAAAGACCAGTTGAAACCAGTCTTTTCCTGGTTGCAGAAGAAAGTCAAATGCATGCAACTGCAACTGGTCCTGCTCCCAAACTGAGGCTACTGCAACCAGTGGTCCAGTCTTTTTTTGGTCTGGTCCAGTCCAGTCCTAGTCTTTTTTCAGTTCATAGGACTGGACCTTAAAACACTACTTCTGGCAACCTGAGGAGCTGTTTCTGCTTCTCCAGACCTAAGAAGATGAGTAGCATAGTGAATATCATAAGGGGAAAACAACCTCCAGAGGACTTTGGAAGGTTAGGAAGGTATTTTTTGTGAATGTTGAGGATTGTGCCAACACTTATAGATGCTTCTCTGGCTATTTTGTAATGTGGGTGGCCAATCTGAAAGAGAAAAATGATATATTGAAGATGATAGGGGGAGAGAGGTTTTATAATAGTGGTGGTAAAGAAAAAGTAGCTTTTTGGGGCTACTTGCACCTGATTTGAGTTTGTTATAGGTCATATAACATCCATGCTTAATTTTAGCCCCCTGGGACAAAATTTAGAGTTCCTATTGTTAAAATATTACTAGAAGATATATATGCCAAAAAACTGATCAAATGGGTATACCGGAAAAATGTGCTTATAACTTTTTATATAATCATGCTATTGTCATCAATAATATATGCTTACAAAGCTACGATGAGGGGCTTTCAAACAAGCCTAAATACATTGCTGTACCCTTTGTAGTTCTTGAGATATAACCAAAACATTGCAAAAGTACAAAACATTTGATCAGTTTTTTGAGGCACTGTATCTCCGTCAGTTTGTTTCACAATGACAAAATGATTGGAGCAAGCTCTTGCCAATAGGAGCATTTGCACACAACTCATGGCGACATGAGCACACCAAATACACTCCGCATGAGCTCATCTTAGGATTTAATCCCACTGCTACAATCAATACCCCTGAAGACACTGTCCCTGCTGCGCAGGAACGTCTTTCTACACTCCAGAAAGCAAGATCAGAAGCTTAGAAGATGTTGCAAAGGCACATCAAGCCACTCAATGTACCTCGCACCTTTGTTCCAGGTAACAAAGTATGGTTAGATGCGAAGAATCTCACCATCAGAACACCTTCTAGAAAGCTCAGTCCACGGAGATATGGACCATTTAAGATACTCATGAAGATTTCACCCGTTGCATACGCTATCGCACTTCCTAAAACATGGAAGATTCATAATGTGTTCCATGTGGATCGTCTGATTCCACATCATGAGACACAAGCTTATGGAGCAGCATACAGTCAGCCACCCCCTGAGCTGATTGATGGAGAAGAAGAGTATGAAGTCGAAGAGATCATTAGAGATCGCTTACTCAGAAGAAAGCACCAATACCTTGTCAGTTGGGTAGGATACCCAGCAAGCGAGAATAGTTGGGTCTATGAGAAAGACCTGAATGCCCCAGAGCTCTTAGAGGCCTATCGCCAATCCAAGGCATAGAGCTTCAGCTATATAAGACCTTGCCACCTACACTCAAATTCTCATTCTCAACCTGGATCATTTTCTCTTAGTCCTCCTCCTCTTTGCCATTGCCCTATACCTCCGAATTCCACTCCTCCTTGTGTGGAGTTTTATCGTCTACATTCACAACTTCCCTGTCGACTGTCACCCTGCTTAGCCGCCATTCTGCTACCCCTTGTCATCTTGTCTGCCATCTGCGTGTTCACTTGGATCATTTGCACCCTCATTCGTCTGATAGAGGTCGCACTTGTCACCGCCATAAGGACGCCAAACCCTCGCTTCATCGATCGCTAGTCACCCTGATCCTCCTTGCCCTTTTTATCACCACTCTCCTCTGGATCATTTGGGACCTCCTAAGGCTTATAGAGCTCATCCTCCTCCGCGCCGAACCTCAGACGCAACACCTTCATTTCATCATCCATTAATCACTGTAAGCCCTGGATATTCCATTCTTTCTAGTCACCCTTTGGAGCGTCACCCTTGCTGAAACAGCACTCCTTATAGCTGCCTACCACGTCTTCCTCATCGCAAGGGCTACCGCTGCCCTCATATATTTCTACCTACAGCTTCGTAATCCAGAGCTGTAGTCCAGTCCGCCTCATCAAACCGCAACTCGTGTCATGTTTACCCTTGTACCCCGGTCTACTTCCCCCACCGGATCATCCAACATGTCCATTGCCTCGTCCACAGACAAGCTCCAATACGTCGGACCTGAGGACCTACTCCCTCCGCTCGAGCTCAAGGTTAACGCCACCCAGCTCGGAGACGAGCAAGAGGTCCAACCCTTCCTTTCCGATTCCACACTCGTTGGCTCACCAGTTTCCATCAAACAGGATGAAGACACCAAGGAGCCACTCCTCCTCTCCACGCCCAACACCGTGCCCAAGATCAAGGTCATCGACTTCGACACCCAGGCTGAGCACGAGCTTAACCAGAAAGCACACAATGCCCAACGCGAACAGGAGAAGAGTGCAGCCGCCG